>JAIEZT010001202.1:0-114161 GCA_019594935.1 Periophthalmus modestus | reverse complement strand
AGTTTTGCATCCCTGTGATTTGTAGGTGCATGAGTCAAGTAAGTAGAGTTGCACAAAGCATGTAAAATCAGGTTAAGTTTGAGCAGTTTAAAATCCCTTAATTTGGGATGCATCCTCATCTATTTGTTCCGTATTTGTAAATGAGGCGCTCAACCCACCACCTGTGCCATTGTGCTCTCTATATTATTCTGTAGCTGGGTAATGAGTTAGTGGGTGTTGTAATTTAGCTAGCCTTTTTTTTTGTGTACAGATGTTATTTTATAGTTAGTTTAAGAAGCATTTTTTATTTTGTGTTTAGAACCAACACACACCAGGCAATACATTCATTCTTACCATCAATGGTCTAGGAGGCTGCCAACTGTTCAGTGATTCTGTCGAGATCATTAAACCTCAACATCACTATTCTGACTCTTCATTTGAGATTTACGTTGGGCTCACCACAGCGTTCGTCTGTCCCATCATTCACAAACAATATAAAACTAATATTTAATGTATTTAAGCAAGAGAGACTAGTGATAAATAAGATAAATGCTCCTAAATACAGTGTGCATAGTTGACGATAAAAAAAATTAAAATAGAAACACCTGAAACCAACTTCAGTTTTGTGTGATTTTAACATTAAACATGAGTGAATCAGGCCTCTGTCATGAACAACAGATTCCACAGTAGTAGTGCAGCTACAACATATTTCACGCCAAGATCCCTCCCCAAACTAACGTGTTCCTATATAACCTATGCAACACAAATCAGCACTCACCTTGGTCTTTTTCAATGTGTGATGCATCTGTGGATATCATTTGGGATGATTCTATGGAAATAAAAAGTAAAATCTTTTAGCATTTTTCTTTGTTTTTTTTTTTTTCTATTCTACCCCTAATCTCTCCTTCTTCCCCCTTTGTACAAATAACTGGAGATTTCGAAGACACCCTCAGGATCCTGCGTTGAGTACAACCCATGCTCATGCCTTTCCTCCCGATTGGTCTGTGCCATTTTTCTGAAAACAATTTTGGGCCTCTTTTGCGTGTTCTCTATGGCACAATAATTTGGTTTGAAGAATCACAAAATCGAGGTTAAAAAAAATATCAGTTTTTTTTTGGTTTTCAAATTTTTCTTGCAAATTCATTCTGTCTTATCTGTCCACACATCTACCTCACCTACACTCTCAGTCTTTGTCTCCTACTGACTCATTGATTCCCCAAAATTTGGATAAAAAACCCAAATCACATTATCCCAGAGGCTCTGTGGTTGTTATTAGACAAATAAAACATGCAAAAACTTTTAAAGGAGACCTATTCTGCAAAATCCTTTTTCCTGAGCCTTTAACCTTGTTCTAACAGTGTTTGCTCATCATTAGTTTTACTCGCAGGTGGATTGGATGGATTGATTCCTGCATGTTGAAGGGCTTATCAGTTTTGCATTTTTGTATTCAACAGGAAAGTCACTGGGTCCAATTTCTATTACTAAACCCTTCTCCATCAATACTGCAGTTTTACAATGAACAAAATGCAAGATATAGATCTATATTTGTTTTATTTTAACATCTGTGTATAGTTTAATACACTAATAATTATAGTAAGTATTACCAAAGAACTGCCACTTCCTGCATGTCAGGCATTGTCAGGTTTCAACTATCTGGAGATTTTTATATACAAAAGGCTTCAAGGTAATCATCTCGACAACGGTCTTGAGTAATTTTTGTTGAAAATCAAAATGTGTCAGTTGTTAAGGAAGCTGTCCAGTTGACTACTTTTCTTAATTGGATTGGATTGGAATAATGACGGATTATACCAACCTGAAGAATTAGATGACGACGCCCCCAGAATCTTGGGATAAGAGGCAGTCCTCATTTTCGCTGCCTGTGGCATCACTGTCTTCAATTATTTTTTCTTAAAACAAAAAACAAGAACATGTTCTAACAGGTAACAAATGGAACTTTAATTCGTTTTTAGAAATGTATGTAAAATCCCTCAGTCATCCAGGTAGAATCCATTGCAAAGAAGAAATTCAATTTGTCAACTGGACAAAAGTTATTTAGTCGAATGTTTCTCTGCTCATCCAAGCTGCTTCTTCAGTTCTGGTCAGATGCTTGTGGACACTGCCTTATATCTGCCTGAAGGGAGGAGCCAACTACAATGAAATTACTCTGAACTATGAACTATAAACAAGTAGGTGTGGTAGTTTCATAGTAATTTGATTGTAGTTGGCTCCTCCCTTCAGGCAGATATAAGGCAGTGTCCACCAGCATCTGACCAGACTGAAGAAGCAGCTTGGATGAGCTGTGAAACATTTGACCAAATAAAAACTTTTGTCCAGTTGACAAATTGAATTTCTTCTTTGCTTTTAGAAATATAATTAATTTACCTTCAGGTTCAATATTGATCTCATCCAGGTTCTTGCCTTTGAATTGAGAGAGCTGTCCTCTCTCCAAAGCCATCAATATCTTGCTTACTTTTGGCCAACTGCAGTGTTTCCCTCAGGCAGTCTGTAATATTCCTATATGAACCCTAATATCATGGCCCAAAAAGTTTGCTAGATCATCCATTTCATTGTCCTTCATGTTCAACACTTTTGACATGTGTGGCCACATGTTTTCGTAGTTTAGTGGATGATAGCGCTGCTGGATTTTTTTGCCCCACACCTTAAAGCCACTTGTCTAATAACATCGGATCCTCTGAAATGAGTGAGCACTTGGGGTCTGGCAAACATGTATGGATTATCATCCAAGACCTCACATCTTTGGCGGGTTTCAACCATTAGCTCCATGGACCTAACCATGTTAGGGGTAAGCAGAATGGCAACCTTCCTGCCACGTTTTCCTCTATTTCTACTCGCTGAAAGTAATGACAAAGTTTTTTTTTCTAATTCAGTCAAGGCCAGGCTCACATCCGGATTGGATGAAGTTGTGTCTCTCAGTTTGAAAACATCAAGAAGACATTTTAGACACTTCTCCTTCCCTACGCGACGATTAAAGAGAATTACTTCACAAAGTGTCAGTTTTGAGAGGTCTGCCCAGGTCTGTTTGTTAGGCTGGGTTTTGTAGTTTCACCTGCAGCTCCTCCCTTTTCAAGTCAAGTTCTTTATGCATTTTGAGAACATCATCTGTTACTGGAAGAAGTGGGGGGAGAATTCCATTTCGCTTCGTGCAAGTTCCTAAGGGCTTGGGATGATACACATTCACTCCATTTTGTGTCGCATAACTTCTTGAAAACACGGGCATTATTCACGAGCTCTTCATTTCCTTCCACCATAGCCTCACATTCAATAATGCTTGCCATTTTTTTAGGGTTATGGCAGATTTGAGTGCCAGTGATGGTGTCTTGAATGTGCTTGTTTCATCATTTATACCAGCCACATCTTTAACAACTTGAATTACATTTCTAAAATTTGCTGGAACAAAAAAAATCAGACATGGTCTTTAAAGTTGCCTTCTTTTTGGCCTTGAAGAACTAACCTTCCTGCCTCACGCATCTTTTGTCGAATGTATTCATGCTTTGTTTTGTCATGTCCATGTTTATTAAAAAGATGCTCTCCAAACTTCACAATGTATCTTTCTTTTTTGACAATGTTAGTAATTGGATCATCACGCATGTCCTGTACCATATTCCAAAAAACAGCCGACTGACACCATCTGGAATAGGCTCTGCATATTTACAAAGAGCTTGAACTCTCGACATCCTTTTTTAAGCCCTTGCACTTTTTGGCTCAAGTAGCATCTCTTCATGTGTCTCCATAAAGTCTGTCTTTTTATAGTAACCCTCACAATTGATACAGTGGGCAAAATCTTAGCTGTAGCATGAAGACTGGGCTGTCTTCGTGGTATGACAGTGCCTTTACCACCCTTCATTACTATGTTATTGTGGGCCCTATTGCCTTTATTTAAAAGCAAAGACAGCAGCATTTTTCGTTCTTTGGAGCCTTTAGGACTCGAGAAAGCTTTTTGTACTTCGAGTACATCTTTATGCACTGACTTTAAATGACGGGCCATTTTTGAAGACAGATTTTGAGCAATAGAAGCAATGAAACTTCTTGTTGTTGTATATTCTACTGCCATCTTTTTTTTTTCTCCAATGTCATTACACTAACTTCAGATGTGTTTGGAAATAAAAGTGTGTCTGATTCCTTTTCCTTCTTCCTTTTTTGGTCCAGTCAGTGTTCTCTCTTTGGTAGTTTTTGGTTGTGGCTCACCATCTGAGTCTGTGGCGTCTTCCTTGTCAGGGGACATATTCATCTTGGTTTCCAGAGCTGGTCAGATTTTCACATTTTGCTGGTCAAGCTGAAAGAAGAGGTAAAGCCAAATGTGGAAAAGTGTTTTCACAAACAGAAGTAGATCTAAGACAGGACTAATACATGCCTAAGATCGGACTAAATATGACCTAAACCAGGACTAATCAGGGCCCAAACCAGGACTAATGAGGGCCTAAACCAGGACTAATCAGGGCCTAAACCAGGACTAATCAGGGCCTAAACCAGGACTAATCAGGGCCTAAACCAGGACTAAACCAGGACTAATCAGGGCCTAAACCAGGACTAATCAGGGCCTAAACCAGGACTAATTATAGCCCAATAATAATAATATTGTAACACTTACTTCAGATGTGTCCAATGTCTTGGGTGTTGAGGCTTTTGCTCTGTTGACCCTTTTCTTCTTCCTTTTTGGTCCTGTCAGTGTTCTCTCTTTGGTAGTTTTTGGTTGTGGCTCACTATCTGAGTCTGTGACGTCTTCCTTGTCAGGGAAATATTCATCTTGGCTTCCAGAGCTGGTCAGATTTTCATATATTTGCTGGTCAAGCTGGAAGAAGAGGTGAAGCCAAAAAGTGGGAATGTGTTTTCACAAACGGAAGTAGTAGATCTAAGACAGGACTAAATATGACCTAAAACCAGGACTAATCAGGGCCTACACCAGGACTAACCAGGGTCTAAACCAGGACTAATTATAACTCAATATTGTAACACTTACTTCAGATGTGTCCAATTTCTGGGTGTTGAGGTTTTTGCTCTGTTGACCCTTTTCTTATTCCTTTTGGTCCAGTCAGTGTTCTCTCTTTGGTAGTTTTTGGTTGTGGCTCACTATCTGAGTCTGTGGCGTCTTCGTTATCAGGGAAATATTCATCTTGGTTTCCAGAGCTGGTCAGATTTTCACATTTTTGCTGTGGTCAAGCTGAAAGAAGAGGTAAAGAGCCAAAAGTAGGAATGTGTTTTCACAAACAGAAGTAGATCTAAGACAGGACTAATACAGGCCTAAGACAGGACTAATACAGGCCTAAGACACGACTAATACGGGCCTAAGACAGGACTAAATATGACCTAACCCAGGACTAATCAGGGCCTAAGCCAGGACTAATCAGGGCCTAAACCAGGACTAATTATAGCCCAATAATAATATTGTAACACTTACTTCAGATGTGTCCAATTTCTTGGGTGTTGAGGTTTTTGCTCTGTTCACCCTTTTCTTATTCCTTTTTGGTCCAGTCAGTGTTCTCTCTTTGGTAGTTTTTGGTTGTGGCTCACTATCTGAGTCTGTGGTGTCTTCGTTGTCAGGGAAATATTCATCTTGGTTTCCAGAGCTGGTCAGATTTTCACATTTTTGCTGGGTCAAGCTGAAAGAAGAGGTAAAGCCAAAAGTAGGAATGTGTGTTTCACAAACAGAAGTAGATCTAAGACAGGACTAATATAGATAGGACTAAATATGACCTAACCTGGTCTATACCAGGACTAATCTTGGCCTAAACCAGGAGTAATTATAGCCCAATATGTATATCATAACACTTACTTCTGAAGTGTCCAATGACTTGGGTGTTGAGGTTTTTGCTCTGTTCACCCTTTTCTTATTCCTTTTTTGGTCCAGTCAGTGTTCTCTCTTTGCTTGTTTTTGGTTGTGGCTCACTATCCTGAGTCTGTGGTGTCAGAAACAACCTCCTCTTGACTGGATTTTAAAATAGAGTCCCCAAATCCAAGATGCATCCTGTCAAGCTTTAAGAAACAAGCAATCACTTGCAGTAGAAATGAACAGATCATTCAACATGTAGTAAATTATGGCACATTATGATGAATCAGAAAAAAGATGAAAGTGAGAGTAACCCCATTTCAGACTTTGACAAATGTTTCTGCCAAGTCAGTTTAAATGTCTAAAGAGTTTTAAATGATAGAACGATTGCTGATAATCAGATTAGGATACATACTAGGACACTGTCAGTCCGTGTGAGTTCAGGGACAGCCACAGAAGTGTCTTCACAGAATTTTTGGTTTTCTTTCTAAGAGCACAGACAAAAACACAAAAACTAAAATTTAATTTAAAGTTGAGTAAACAAGAAAAACGCGACAGTAACACCGCTGATGATTGAACCCTAAAAGGTTGAGCATGACTTCTTTAGTCATACCACATATAGGGTTGGGGTACTCCTACTCCTACTCCCCTCTTTGGCACCAAATGTCCTCCTCTTTCTACTACTACTGCTGCTCCTCCTCCTCCTCCTACTAGACCTACTACTACCCTCATTGGCACCAAATTACCTCCATTGACAAATCTATCACTATAAACACTAAAACATTACAGTATTTTAACACCTGAATTACCCATAAAGTAAAAGTATAGTTGGCAAAGACAGTTTTGTATCTGATAATCAGATTATCAGACACAAAACTGATTATCAGATCAGATTAGTCAGATTACTAGTACCACACAAATGGTTGATGACTAACCGGCACAGTCTGGAGCCAAGGCTGCAAGTGCAAAGTTCTCTCTCTCTCATCATGTGCTGATTTGGCGAGCCAATGCATGTGCCGGTTCTCACACTCTATATGATGCTGTCTTAATTTGTGGAGACGTTGCAAATATCTAATTTGTGACTAAAAAGAGAAAAATAAGTCTTCATCGTGTTTGCTGCTGAATGTTTTATGAGTATGAGTAAATTAAAGTTTTACATTTAACCAATTTATTCCGATAAACAAAAATACAGTCCCACTTTACCACAAGATTAAATGTTTTTTGAAGACTTAACACATCTTACCTCAGATTTCCCATTTTTCTGCTCCAGTTCTTTTGGCTCAGACATTATCACTGGAAAGAAAAGTTAATGTTATTGTGGTACGTGGTTTGCTATAAGTTATACACTGTACCTAAAATGCTGCAGATATTTGTTTGACAAGAACACATGTGTAAGAAATGATGCTTCAGGAAGCATCATCCTTAACTGTAAAAGTATATCAAACGATTCCAAAGCCTCAAAAGCTCTTCCTGGCACCACTTCAGATGCTCAAACATGTCTAAATGTATGGGACTCAAAAAAGTTTCACGTGTCTGCACATGAACTTAAGGCTGCTCCAAGGCCTAAAATAAAAATCAACTATAATGGCTTCAGTTTATACACCTGTGGTATCTAAACATGATTACTACTTTGCATTAAATAAACTTGTACAATAGCTTTTTTTTTTCATTTATATACTCTATTAACACATGACCATTAAAGGATTACCTAAATGATCATTTCACCCATGTACTTGGTGAAAAATTAATACCACTACCATTATCAAATGTAATATGCACAAAACAGAGCCACTAGATAACTTTTACAAAACGGTGCCGAACAATAATTGTAATTTATTTTGCTATTTCAAGAACATTCGGGAAGGCCAAATGTGCTTCATGCTAACGGTGTTAGCTCAGCTAACGCTACCTGCTACTCATTTTTAGTCTTTTCACTTTCACCTGAAAATTCATTAACTAAAGTAGTCTCAGTAGTAAAAGTAGTAAAGACCTCAGCAGTCTATCTTGTAATCTTTTTTAAAGTTGCCCTCCTACCAATAAATTCTATGGTTAAAAAATATATATAATTAAAAAAGTACATTTATTGTAAAAATGCGTGCTAAACTCTCAAAAACACTGACACACACGACACATAATTACTAATTGTAGGTTATAAAATGTTCAAGACTTACCCATTTGTCCAGTTTTACTGTTCCTCTGTCTGTCTGCCACGTGCAGAGTGAACTTGAAGAGCACGCTGCACTGACGCTGCACCCGCATTGCACGCACACTGCAAGCTACAGGGTTAGCCTGTTAGCCGTTAGCTGTTAGCCCGTTAGCAAACAATTTATTGAAGAGGGAGATTATAGAAGGAAAATAATTTATCTTTAAACTATGTCAAAAAGTTTATGCAAATTGAATAAATACATAAATAAACACATTAGGGAAAAAAAATATTGTCCTATTGCAAAAATAATATTTTTTTAAAATCTTAATATCTGGATCAAAATATTTGTTTCATGCTGTTAGATCATTTTGCAAGTTATAAAAATATATTAACAGTTTGGGTAAAATGTATTTTAAAATATAATAAAAATACAAATTATCTATAAAAGTGGCACTAAGGCAAGTTGAGCTGGCCCTGCTCTCATTAGAAACAATGGTGAGAAAATTATGGAAAACTGGGAATGCATATTTGCAAAAAAATATTGTTTTTAATCTGCATAAACTCTCTAATAGGACACATTACACAAAATAAGATGTTTATAGCTCATGTTTAAATTATAGGTTATATTTTATATCCTGACACACATTTCTGCAATAAACGCATCATTTCTTTGAAGGAAAAATCACACACACACAAATATATATATATATATATATATATATATATATATATATATATATATATATATATATATATATATATATATATATATATATATATATATATATATATATATATAAAAAATCTCCTCCTCACCCCTCGCGCGGGTGGTCTTTATCCCCTCTTTTTTCCAACGCTCGGGACCTCTACCAGAGGCCTGGGAGCTTGAGGGTTCTGCGCAGTATCTTTGCTGTTCCTAGTACTGCGCTTTTCTGGACTGAGATGTCTGATGTTTTTCCTGGGATCTGCTGTAGCCACTCCTCCAGTTTGGGGGTCACTGCCCCTAGTGCTCCGATGACCACGGGCACCACTGAGGCCTTCACCTTCCAGACCTTCTCCAGCTCTTCTTTGAGCCCCTGGTATTTCTCTAGTTTCTCATGCTCCTTTTTCCTGATGTTCCCATCGCTTGGTACTGCAATGTCCACCACAACGGCTTTGCTCTGTTGTTTATCCACCACCACTATGTCCGGTTGGTTCGCCATCACCATTCTGTCAGTCTGTATCTGGAAGTCCCACAGGATCTTGGCTCGATCATTCTCCACGACCTTTGGAGGTATTTCCCACCCTGACCTTGGGGTTTCCAGTCCGTATTCTGCACAGATGTTTCTGTACACTATGCCCGCCACTTGGTTATGCCGCTCCATGTATGCTTTCCCTGCCAGCATCTTACACCCTGCAGTTATGTGCTGGATTGTCTCAGGGCCTCTTTGCACAGCCTACACCGTGGGTCTTGTCTGGTGTGTGGTAGATCTGGGCCTCTATCGCTCTTGTGCTCAAGGCCTGCTCCTGTGCAGCCAGGATGAGTGCCTCTGTGCTGTCCTTCAGTCCAGCTTTCTCAAGCCATTGATAGGATTTCTTTGATATCAGCCACTTCAGTTATGTTCCGGTGGTACATCCCATGCAGGGGCTTGTCCTTCCATGATGGTTCCTCCAGCTCCTCTTCCTCTGCACTCCACTGTCTGAGACATTCGCTGAGCACGTCATCTGTTGGGGCCTTGTCCTGGATGTACTTGTGGATCTTGGATGTTTCATCCTGGACTGTGGCTCTCACACTCACTAGTCCTCGGCCTCCTTCCTTACGGCTCGCGTACAATCTCAGGGTGCTGGATTTGGGGTGGAACCCGCCATGCATGGTCAGAGCTTTCGTGTCTTAACATCTGTGGTCTGTATCTCCTCCTTTGGCCAGCTTATGATTCCTGCTGGGTATCTGATTACTGGCAGGGCGTAGCTGTTTATTGCCTGGGTCTTATTCTTGCCATTGAGCTGACTCCTTAGGACTTGCCTTACTCGTCTGAGGTATTTGGCCGTGGCTGCTTTCCTTGTTTCCTCTTCAAGGTTGCCATTTGCTTGTGGGATACCAAGGTACTTGTAACTGTCCTCAATGTCTGCTATTGTCCCTTCTGGGAGTGAGACCCCTTCTGTGTGTGACTACCTTCCCTCTCTTTGTCACCATCCGGCTACACTTCTCTAGCCCGAATGACATTCCAATGTCTGTGCTGTAGATCCTAGTGGTGTGGATCAGTGAGTCGATGTCTCGCTCATTCTTAGCATACAGCTTGATGTCATCCATGTACAGGAGGTGACTGACGGTGGCCCCATTCCTGAGTCGGTATCCATAGCGAGAGTTGCTGTTGATTTGGCTGAGGGGGTTCAGACCTATGCAGAACAGTAGTGGGGACAGTGCATCTCCTTGGTATATGCCACATTTGATGGTCACTTGTGCAAGTGGCTTGCCATTGGCCTCAAGGGTGGTTTTCCACGACCTCATCGAGTTTGCAATGAAGGCTCTTAGAGTCCTGTTGATGTTGTACAGCTCCAGACATTCAGTGATCCATGTGTGTGGCATAGAGTTGTAGGCTTTCTTGTAATCAATCCAGGCAGTGCACAGGTTGGTCTTACGGGTTCTGCAGTCTCGGGAGACTGTTCGGTCTACCAGGAGCTGGTGTTTGGCTCCCTGGTGTCTTTGCCGATGCCCTTCTGTGCTGTGCTCATGTATTGGTCCATGTGCCCACTTATCTTAGCCGCGATGATGCCTGACATGAGCTTCCATGTTGTGGAGAGACAGGTTATTGGGCGATAGTTGGATGGGACTGTACCCTTTGAGGATCCTTCTGGATCAGGATCGTGCGCCCCCTCGGTCAGCCATTCAGGGTGAGTCCCATCCATTAGCAGCTGGTCATTTGTGCTGCCAGGCGCTCATGGAGAGCAGTGAGCTTCTTCAGCCAGTAAGCGTGGATCATGTCAGGGCCTGGTGCGGTCCAGTTCTTCATACCTGAGACTCTTTCCTGGATGTCTGCCACTGTGATGGTGACTGGATTCTGTTCAGGGAGGTTGCTGTGGTCTTCTCTGAGAGCCACCAGCCACTGTGCATCGCTGTTATGTGATGCCTCCTTCTCCCATATACCTTTCCAGTACTGTTCGGTTTCCAGCCTTGGTGGTCTGCTCTGGTGTTATTACCCTGCCACTGAGCGTACACTTTCGCCGGTTGTGTGTTGCGAACAGACGGTTTATTCGTCTGGATTCATTATCTCGTGTGTACCTCTTTAGGCGGCTGGCCAAGGCTTGGAGCCTTTGTTTGGCAGTTTCCAGTGCTTCAGGTATGGGGCATCTGGCTGTACCTCCTGGGTACTTGTTTTTTCATTGCACCTCTCTGGGCCTCTGACAGTTGGCTCACTTCTCTCCGCACTGCCTTGATTTTAGCCTCTAACCGTCGTTTCCATGGTGGGTATTGTTTCTCATGGCTCCCATGGTTGCTCTTATATCCAAGCATCTCTAGGATCACTGCTGCTGAAGTGTATATCAGCTCATGTTTCTGTGATGGTTGAGGTAGGGATCGCTCTCAATGCTGCATTCACATCTTCTAGGAGACTTTCAGATGGTACTTCACTTAGTCTCTGCAGGCGGTGTCGGGGTTGCCTTGTGTTCATTCGGGCCATGATCTTATCTTTCAGGTCAGTCGCTGCCTCGCTCAGCGTAATACTTATTGTATTATTATATATATATATATATATATATATATATATATATATATATAATGAAATTGATCTATTCATAAATTTTAAATATATTATATGATATGTTAGTCATCACTTATTTAGACTTGATCATAGTGAGGATCTAAAATGTCAGAAACGGTGCTTCAGAATAAGACCAGGTGCCATATTGTTTGTTCTGCTTAGACATTAGTTCATTTAGAGGTTTAGAGACAGTGGTGTAGCGTAGTTGCACAAGGTCGCGGTGCAAGTTTGCGGGCCCCTCCCTCCAACCCACGCCATCTCGATCCATCCCTGTGTGACAAACATAAATCCACTTCCTACAGGGTCTACCTCTACAGCCCAAGACCCAAAAAACAGAAAAGGGACACACAATCACTATTATAACACAGTCTGTACTGGGCAGGGGGGGCCAATCCTAGCCCGCAATGGGCCCTCAAAGTGCTGTGGACCCTGGTGTGGACCCAATATTCAGGTTTGTGTGTCTGACGACCATGTTGTAGTGATGGTGAATGTTGTAAGGATAGACATTATGAGGACAAAAATTCAGGTTTGTGTGTATGACGACTGGGGCAGCCATGTTGTAGTGTCATGAATGTTGTAAGGATAGACATTATGAGGACAAAAATTCAGGTTTGTGTGTATGACGGCCATGTTGTAGTGTTTGGTGAATGTTGTAAGGATAGACATTATGAGGACAAATATTCAGGTTTGTGTGTTATGACGACTGAGGCGGCCATGTTGTAGTGTCATGAATGTTGTAAGGATAGACATTATGAGGACAAAAATTCAGGTTTGTGTGTATGACGGCCATGTTGTAGTGTTGGTGAATGTTGTAAGGATAGACATTATGAGGACAAAAATTCAGGTTTGTGTGTATGACGGCCATGTTGTAGTGTTGGTGAATGTTGTAAGAATAGACATTATGAGGACAAAAATTCAGGTTTGTGTGTTATGACGACTGGGGCGGCCATGTTGTAGTGTCATGAATGTTGTAAGGATAGACATTATGAGGACAAAAATTCAGGTTTGTGTGTTATGACGACTGGGGCGGCCATGTTGTAGTGTCATGAATGTTGTAAGGATAGACATTATGAGGACAAAAATTCAGGTTTGTGTGTATGACGGCCATGTTGTAGTGTTGGTGAATGTTGTAAGGATAGACATTATGAGGACAAATATTCAGGTTTGTGTGTTATGACGACTGAGGCGGCCATGTTGTAGTGTTGGTGAATGTTGTAAGGATAGACTTAGGCTCAACTGAAAAGTGAAAACAAAAACATACTTAATCAAGCCTCAGACTGAAGAAAACACTAGCAGTTATTATTAATATGGCACATTATAACAGAGTAAGTATGGTTTGTATTGCTTTTTGAATGACATTTAAGGGTAAGATTTATACATACTAAAACAGTTATGTTACATCTGCTTGTTCAGTCACATGCACAGATAAACAGAACTGTTTGAGCCTGGATTTAAACATTGTTAAAATCGAGGCCTGTCTCACATCTTCAGGACTGTTCCAGGTTTTAGCTGCATAAGACTGAAATGATGATTCCCCATGTTTAGTCCTGACTCTTCAGGGGGGACCTTCAGGGGGGACCTTCAGGTACCGGCCTCCTGCCGGTCCCTGAAGGTCCCCCTCAGAGTGCGAGATGGTTCATAAGGTAGGACCTGAGCAGCAGCATTTTGGATGTACTGTTCTGTCTTAAGGCTCGTTTGGAGAGGCCAGTGAGACGTTACAGTCGTCTAACCTCCTGGAGACAGATGCAGGATAAGTCTCTCTGAGTCTGGTTTGGACAGTTTACCTTTGATTTTTTACGTGATTTTAGATGTAAAAAGCTGCAGATGTTATTGATTTGATGTGGCTGTTAAAGTTCAAGTCTGAGTCCATTATTACCCCTAAATTTCACACTGATTTGAAGGTTTTAGAGAGAGAGACTGGAGGTGACTCTGACACTTTCTCTATGTTTCTGTGGGCGAAAGATGATGACTTCAATCTTGTCTGAGTTTCTCTGGAGAAAGTTGTTTTCATCCACACACTGATCTGATGCAGTGTCAGAGTGAATCCACTGGTCCAGATTCACCTGCTGCAGTGACACATAGATCTGAGAGTCTTTGCACAGTTGTGGTCGGACACATTGTTGCTGTGTATTAACTGGCCTAATGGTAGCATCTAGAGATTACACCACACATAAAGGTCTTAACCTGCTGTCTACAATAATAGCTGCACAGTCTGCATTCTTAATTTTGCGTCACTCAACTTCTGAGTGAATGGAGCTCATTATACCCCACCCTCTTATATACAATAAGTTACTATGATGGATTCAGTGCAACAATCAACATAGTTAGAATAAATAACAATTAAGTGGCCTACGTATATGTATTGTACACAAATATAATATGGCTAAGTTATTGAACAGTGCAGCAAATGAACAGAATAAATAAATAATGGTAAAGTGACTTCAGTATATTCATATCGAAGTTTAAAGTTAGTTAAATGAAAAACGTTTTAATTTGTCGATGCAGGTCTAATATTGTGTGGTGACACAAAGTGTTCAAGTTGCAATGTAGTGGGGTTCTCTGCATTCCCCTGCTGTCCTCGAAAGCACCCTGTGGGCTCCACCCCTGTGGGCTCCACCCCTGTGGGCTCCACCCCTGTGGGCTCCACCCCTGTGGGCTCCACCCCTGTGGGCTCCACCCCTGTGGGCTCCACCCCTGTGGGCTCCACCCCTGTGGGCTCCACCCCTGTGGGCTCCACCCTTGACCCCGCCCTCCTAGTTAGGGACTATTTAAGACACCTGTTGCCAATATGGCACTGTCTTTGCTGCTGCTAGTCTGCTGCTGTGCCTGGACTTTGGTGTAGTGTGAGGTAGGAAAGAGGCTTTTAATATAACTTAAATCATTAGATTAACACATAATTTATTTTCATTAGTTCTGCTCTACAGTGTTGGTCTGGGGGAGTCCAACCCACAGCCAATTCGCAACAGAGGGCTGATTTGGCTCTGGCTGTGCTTTAAAGGGTGGTAAGTTGGTGGTAAGTTTGTGGTAAGGGAGCAGGATATGGTGGAGATGGGCCTTTTTAACAGGTTTTGTTGATTTTCAGGCTAAACCTGCTGCTGTTTTTGCACGCGGTTTTGTTTTGCTGTTTTGTATCAGTTTTGGATTTTGTTTTGCATTTGCTTTTGCACTTTGTTTTGTGTTTTTGTTTATCAGCAGGTTGCCTAACTGGGTCAAATTTAATACATTTTAGTTTTGTTTCCGCGACGCTGGGTGCCTTCTGGTGGTTGGGCTATAGGCACATTGGTGAGGTTCCCCACCTTCGCATGTGATTTAGTGACTGGGATCACGAGTTTAGTTTTGTTCACTTTTCAGTCTGCTGTGTCCACTGAGGGGAGTATGTGGTAGCCCCCCTGGGCACACCCCTGATGGTCTGCTCACCACTGGTGGCCCCAGCTAGCTTATTTTGTTTTTTAAATCACTTTTTACTCCTAGGCCCATTTTTAACTAGAACTTCCTTTTTTTTTTTTTTTTTTTTTTTTTTTTTTTTTTTTTTTTTTTTTTTTTTTTTTTAAGCTTGTTTTTTGTAATAAAATTTAACTTGTCTATCTCTTAAATTTAAAATGTTACAATAAATATATTTTCCCACATTTGTCTTGGTTGATTTTAGTTTATTTTAGCCATGATTGAATTTTTAAACTAAACATAAAACATTTTAATCATTGTTTGTCTCTTTAATTCAGGATCTTGTGTGTTTTTATACTAAATTTGATTGTGACCTTCGGACCTTAAGCGCGTGCCCCCCCCCCCCCCCCCCCCCCCCCCGCGTAAATGCAGTGGGTGACTGACCGCGCCTGTGTGCCACACAAAGTACTTTCCTGCATTTGCAATTAAAAATTAAATAAAAATAAACTTTTCAAAACATTTAAAAATATATTTTTCATTTATACATCTAGTTATTGACAAAAACTAGGAAAAAACCCCCAATACAACTAGAATGTAACTGTAGTACCAACAGCATCCATTAGGAGTCGCTGCCGAGTGGGGACTTGGGGATACACACAACCAGAACATGGTGCCTTATGGGGGCTGCAGTACCTGAGTGTGTCCACTAGTTTCGCATACACTCACACTAAATCAGGTTTTGGGCCCTCTGGGGTCTTCTGAGAAAAACAGTTCCTGAGCATGTTTGGGCTGTTTCCAGCCCATTAAAAGCATTGTGCCTGTGGGGACCTCAGTTGAGGTCCCCACAGTGTTTTTGGTCCCCACATGTCTGTGTGCAAACAGGCTCATGTCCCCATATGTGGCAAAAAACGAGTACACACACACACACACACACACACACACACACACACACACACACACACACACACACACACACACACAAACAAAAACCGTAGCGAGTCAACAGGGGACACTGTGATGCGGGGGTTTAAACATAGGTCCACAGTCTGACCCAGCGCAGAGGAATCGACTCTTGACTCCGCTGTTGTTGAACGCGCTGCTAGATCCAATATCAAGAAGTTGTGGAGTTTTGCGGTTAGTGAGCTCATTCTGTGATTGGTCCACTCCTGAGTCAGTTTTGTGAGGGGGAGGGGGCGAGAGTGCTCTGGTCCAAGAAACCTGAGACTTTGTCAAAGTCGAATCCGCGCTAGACGTGGACTGGTCCCCGGGGTTCGGAGAGGGATGTCCGAAGACTGAAGTGAACAAACAAATATGGAATAGAAACTATTTTTTCTTAGTTCTGTGGAGTAAAACTGTTGCATGCTTCGTTCCGGGAGCCGCGGTGGAGCTGGTCTTCTCACACGTTTCACTCCTCACTGGATCTGTACGGGCTCCGGGATGAGAGCAGGGTTTTATGCCGCTTGTCGCCGCATCAGAGGCAGCTTTCCTGCGAGCGGGAACAGTGCTGCCCCGCTGTGAGTCTGGATCCCATTTGGGGGGGCTCTCTGGTGGGTTGACGTGGACTAAGCCAGGTCTGCGGGCTCGGACTCCCAGTGAGACAGCTGGATCGTTGTCCGCGGAGTTGAGTTTTGGTTGTTTGAGGCTGGCTCTGGAGCGCAAACACCGAGGGCAGCATGTCCGCGGAGCCGTACGTGTGCGCGTTCTTCAGGTTGGTGCTGCCCCTCACTCTCACCGCAGGTAAGCTAGACTTCAGCGCATTCAGATTTATTTATTTATTTATCTGCTTGGGACAGTGCATGTTGATGAACAGACATGACATGACAGACATGAACGTAAACACGCCGGATTATAGCCAAAGGCTATTTTCCACCGGTTGTCCCAAGGGCAGATAGCAGCCAAAACAAGGCATGACCTGGTGTAAAACTAATAATTTATTTGAATGTCAACACATCTGGAGCGCAGATTGACCCCTGACTGTGCGCACACTTACGGGCTCTACGCTCTTACGCTCTAATGACATTTAACCTGAGTCTGGACGAGTCTGACGCCATGACCGACCATGGCATGAGCAACCCAAAATCCCACAACCTCCGGGGCAAGAAGTCTGGAAGGGTTGGTTTTCTACCAGATGTGACCAGGAGACATGGGACAAAAATGTGTGTTCATAACTTAGTCAGCATGTGTGTAGAAACATGTGTGCAGGTAGTTTGACATTTCTTAGGTTTATAGAGCACTACAATTTAAAAAACGTAGGGTAAGCTTGATATTGCAGTTCTGTGTGAGCTTATTTTCAAAGTATCGTGGTCAGACTCAGACAGTTATGCCATTTTACAACCCCCTGGTTTTGAGGAACTCAGGGCAATCGTTTCATTTTGGATAAGACGATGTGCCTTGTTAGTCTGCAGATTAATGACATCATATTCATTAATTAGTAAACTATAATAAAAAATTATATTCACTATGACAACCAGAAGACTGGACTAGACGGCTCAGTGATGACGATCCGCAGGTGTTCAGACTTGTGTTCAGTTATGATAGGAGTGATAGGAGGAGATAGTTGTTCAGTCAGTTCATTGGTTGATGGTGTCTTAGTCCAGTGTTTCCCAACCTGGGGTACTGTGACCCCTGGGGTTACGAGAGCACTTGCCAGGGGTACTTAGAATGATTTCAGATTTAAAGAAAGGTGACATTCCATGGTATTTGAATATAAAATGTGTTTTGCCTTTGTTCTTTCTGTATATCTACCTCCGTAAGAGTATTTCTGTGTGGTTTTCATTGTGTCTGTTCCAGCCTCCAGTGTAAGGTTTAGTGCCTTTTCTCTGGTTTACATCCTGCTGCTGCTTTTGCTGCCACTACTACCCCAGCCAACTGCTCCCAACACAGGTAATACTACAACCCCGGCCACCTGACCCCAATGCAGGTAATACCCCAGACCACCTGCCCCAAACACAGGTAATGCATTGTATACAAAAATATGTGTCAAAATGTGACAGGCCTGGCTAGGGTTAGCGTACAGCTGTCTCCTCGGTGAGTCTGCCCAGTGAGCATTATTATTATTGTTCAGACAGATGATTGAGAGAGTGACACACATATGCGTTCCTCTGGGCTGAGTTCACACCTGTTTTACCTGTGACATCACCCCCACACTCACAGGCTCAGTGTTGCTCCAGGGCAAAAGCTGCTGACACAAGATTTGACCGTGTCTCAAAGTTTTGCAGTAGTATCAATACCAGGGCTGTGTCTAAATGTCCACCCTAGTCCCTAACCCCTCACTCAGTACACAGTCCTACACTCTTAGCAGACTCTATAATGCTCACATTCACAGAGCGATTTGGACATGCAGCTCACTACATTCGAGTCATGTGACTCCGGTGTCTGGGTGAAAAAAAGATCTAAAAACTAAACTCTGATAAAACCTGACTTGTGTCATAAATAATGATCAGATTGGACTGGCACAGACGTATTTATGGACTAATAATAACCATACGTTTTTGTCAAGCTGGATCTCACATAATCAGACTGGATTATATTTTATTTTAATTTCCGATGTGGAAATATGGAATGACTGCTCAGTTAACGGCTACAGTCAAGCTACAGTGCCATAAACCAGCCCAAGACACTAACCAATACTAAACCAAATATGGAAGTGCCTCTGACAGACTACCCATTTTACTAAAACACACTTTAGATCAGTGTATTTAAGATTTTACAAAAGCCCGTACAATTCTTTTTCCACCATTTTTTTGTTTTCAAGTTTTACTTCCTGGTTAGAAATCATGACATCACGCTAGGGAATTCCATAACTGTTACCTAGCCACCATGTGTTACACTGGGCCAAAATTCTTATGTACAGAGAAATGATTATTTTACAAATTTGAAAATATTCTAGTGTGCAAACTGTGCCAAATGTTTGGATAGAGTTCTCCCAGTGTGATCGAAATCAAGTTTGAAATTGTAATATTGTGACAATAATCCTTCTGTCACTTGGCATTCATGAGATCTCACAATGTCCAGGTGTCCAACTTGAGGTGTTTGACCATATTTTGAGTAACAGAGGTTTTCTGCATCCACACTGTCTAATAGCTGAAAAGAAAAGTTAATGTAACATTAACATTTGCACCTCGATACATACATATGTTGTTGAAATTTTTCAATAAATATTTAGTTTGGCCCGCAATTTAGTCAGTTTTTAATTTTGTTTTTTGAGTTTGACACCCCTGCTTTAAACCATGTTAGTGTTCTTATCTCATCCGAATAACCCTGCATTATTAGTTTGTCTATATCTTCAAAAAGCTTAAAATGCTCTATTCCATGTTGTGATAACAGCTTTTACCTTTCGTCGAGTAGAAATTGGCAATTCCAGGACTGAAATTATCCAAATCAGAATCAGAAGAAGTTTTATTGCCATTGTCCGTGAGCAGAGCTCACAGACTAGACTCCTCCTTACTTCAGTGATAATATGCACATAGAACACACACAAAAAACCACACTGAATAAATACAAATACAAATAAGGGCATGCAGGTAGAAAATATATATACACAACAGCAGCATCAAAACAACAACAATACAACATGGGTTATTTAGTGACCAGTGTTATAAAGTGTCCAATTTAGTGCAGATACTATAAAGTGTTCATGAGACAAACAGCAGTGGGGAAGAAACTGTTCTTGTGACGAGAGGTTCTGGTGCTGATGGACCGTAGCCTCCTGCCAGAGGGAAGTGGCTGAAATAGTCCATGTCCAGGGTGAGAAGTGTCAGCTGCTATACGACCTGCTCGCCCCCGAGTCCTGGAGGCGTACAGGTCCTGGAGAGATGGAAGGCTGCAGCCAATCACCTTCTCAGCAGAGCGCACAATGCGCTGCAGTCTCTGCCTGTCCCTGGCAGTGGCCCCAGCGAACCACACAGTGATGGAGGAGGTGAGGATGGACTCAGTGATGGCCGTCTATCACTGCACCATCATCTGGACCGGCAGCTTGGCTTTCCTCAGCTGCCGCAGGAAGTACATCCTCTGCTGGGCTTTCTTGATGAGGGAGCTGATGGTCGGCTCCCACTTGAGGTCCTGGGTGATGCAGGTGCCCAGGAAGCGGAAGGAGTCCACGGTGGTGATGGGGGAGTCAGTCAAGGTGAGGGGGGGCAGGGGGGCTGTGACTTTCCTGAAGTAAATAAATGGTAAATGGTCACATTTTTATAGCGCTTTTCTACCTTTCAGGGCACGCAAAGTGCTTTACAACAAGGAACCAGTCACCCATTCACACACACATTCATACACCAGTGTACGCAGACACTGGGGGCGAGGTGGGTTAAGCGTCTTGCCCAAGGACACAACAACAGCATTCATCTGTGAGGGTTGGAATTGCACCGCCAACCTTCAAGTCAGTGGATCTAACCACTCAACCAATGATGTTTATGTAGAGAGCGGGATTTGAACTGCCAACCTTCAGATCAGTGGACAAACACCCACCCAACTGAACTACTGTCGCCCCACAAGTCCTTAATCACCTCCACTGTCTTCTGGGCGTTGAGCTCCAGGTTGTTGCTGCTGCACCAGGACACCAGCCGATCCACCTCCCTCCTGTAGACAGACTCATTGCCGCCCGAGATGAGCCCGATGAGGGTGGTGTCATCCGCAAACTTAACCAGTTTGACGGAGTCTTGGCTGGAGGTGCAGCAGTTGGTGTACAGGGAGAAGAGCAGGGGGGAAAGTACACAGCCCTGTGGAGATCCTGTGCTGATTGTCCGAGGGTCCGAGAAATTCTTCCCCAGCTGCACGCGCTGCCTCCGGTCCATCAGGACGTCAGTGATCCACCTGCAGATGGAGTCAGGCATGTTGAGCTGAGCGAGTTTGTCCTGGAGCAGAGCAGGGAGGATGGTGTTGAATGCAGAGCTGAAGTCCACAAACAGGATCCTGGCGTAGGATCCCGGGGAGTCCAGATGCTGGAGGATGAAATGAAGCGTTAATGGTCCAGAGACCGATTGGCTCTGTAGGCGCAGAGGGTCCGGGAGGTGAGGGACTTGAGGTGGTGCAGGACCAGGCGCTCAAATGACTTCATGACTACAGACGTCAGCGCCACAGGTCCATAGTCATTAAGTCCAGTGATCCTGGGCTTCTTGGGGACAGGGACAATGGTGGACAGCTTGAAGTAGGTTGGGACGTGACATGACTCCAGGGAGGTGTTAAAAATGATGATGATGATTCTAGATGAAATGATTCTAGTGTAGGTGCTAGTGTAAGGTGTATGGAGTTTAAAAACACAATGGAGCACTTCCTGTATTACCACATGACATCACAAGGTGGAACAGAGTGTTAAAAGCAGCTTTAAAACAGACATATTTCCACGTATTTACTATTTTGAACTATAACATACACAGATTGTAATGTTTGTTGTAAACCTCACTATTGATCTTAAAAAAACAATAACACAAAATGCAGAACTGATAAGCCCCGCCTCTTCAGAGGGAAATTCACCATAGCAAACAGTGGATAAAAAAACCCCAAAACAATTCTTTACTTCATCTTGATGAATCGCAAATGTTTTATTCTATTTTATTTTGTCTCATTCAGAAATTAAAATAAACATTTTCTTAACATAAACCATACATACCTTTAATCGCTGCCAACATAAAGTAAATGCCAAATTTCTTCTTTCAAAGTCTTGCGTCTGCTCCAAACCACGGACGGACTTGGTAAATCCATGATGATCTCTCTGTGTTTTGTTTACAGATTGACATCAGTCTGGTCCCCACATCCTCTGTTGCCTCTCAAGCCCGGTCAAATGTGATCATCCAATCAGATACATTTTTTTCAGTGACACATGTGAAACGAAGGAGCTCATTGGTCACCCATGATTTACAAATAAAATCACATTTCTCACACCTCAGATTAGCAGAGCTGAGTGCTTCGCTCATTGATTCTGTTGAAATCTGCCATGTTTTTCAGCCCCCTGTGATAGATTTTTCCAATATGTACAGACCATACTTTTCCCTAATTGGCTAATTCACCTGTCAGTCACACCTATGTGAAAACAGGGAGACCAGAGACCAGACTCACATCTTTGTAAAGTACTGAAGAAGTGTGTGGTCTGGATCACAGGCAACTGTTCTGGAGGACAGAGCTAAACACTTACTATTTACCTGTTTTAGCTTTACAAGCATTTATTCCATGTCCGTATGATATTTTGACCTGAATAATCACACCCATACATTAACCACATCATTTTGAACTCCCTACTTCATGATGGTCATTACAAAACTGGAGTACAGGCGATGCCAAGCTAACAGAGAATTTGTGTTAGTTAAAAAGCTTAAAGAGGGATTATTATGCAAAATTGACTTTTAGGAGCTTTCTACCATGTTTAAACGTTTCCTCATCAAAAACATGCCTGAAGAGGTTATAGAGCCCTATTCGAACTTTCATTACAGCTAGCTGAAAGATTCTATCCAACGTTTCGCCCACAGAAGCCTACGTTACAAATGCTCCCACACGACAATTCTCCATAAATATACAAACTCACAATACAAAACAATGGACTACAACTTCACAAACCTGATGCAATAGCGATGTGATAGGGGAGACTCAGTTCATCAAAAAACAAAAATGATTTAACATTTTAATACACTGTTTTGGGTGAATATAGCATTTTCAAAACAATAAAATGTAACATGGTGGTCTAAATATGTTATGTGTTACAGTTAATACCCTATAGAAATGTACTAGAGGGTGTGTTTGAAAACAGCTTGTATTCAGTGGTTCACAGCATACAACGATTTTACATATCATAGGGAAATATTTAAGAGAGCTATTTCGTTCAGTACTCAAATCACAAAACATCATTCACCAGCATAAAGGGAGGTGAACCCACAGCATTCTCACTGGAAGGCATGAAACCCCCACACACATATCCATTAAGGCTGTTGAGGTTATTCAAATGTGAATTAGTGCAGAGGATTAAGAGTGTGTCCTGAAGAGGCAGGGAACATGCCCAGACAGGTGAGCCCCTGCACTCCCACTCCCCTAATCCTCTCAGCCTCTGCTTCTCTTCCTCCCCTTCTATTCTGTTTGTTTTCCTCCTTTTCCTCCTTTCCTCTTCTTTGTCCAGGTCTTTAGTGTGCTCCTTTAAACCTGTGCTGTCTGATGTTTGTGTGGAAGGACCCAGCACACTGTGTCACTGCTGTGTGTTTGTCCAGCCTCCTCTTCCTCCTCTCCTCTGCTCGTCTCTTTCTCTGCTTCTCTCCTTCTCTCCTCCTCTGCTCCTCTTCCATCTCCTCTCCTCTTCTACTCCTCTCTTCCTCTCCTGTGTCAGTGTGAACCCAACAGTCCCACTCTGAACGACAGTAAACGGCTGGGCCAAGAGCACTTGAAACAGGAGGTCTTGGGCAGGAGCGGCTCCACTGTGGGGCTGACCTCGGGCCGACCTCGGGCTGACTTATGCGGTTTGCTGTGATAGTAAAAGTATTTGGAATTGGGCAAAAAAGCACTCAGATCACATATAGTATATGAATAGATGCTGCAGAGCTGCTGTTTGACACGTTCGTCTGACAAGGCAATTTGGATCAACTTAATATCAGTCTCCAAAAGAAGACTAGTCTCCTCCTGCCTCTGTCTGTGTGCCATTCCAAAAGCTTTTTCTTCTCCACTACCACGCCTCCTCTGCATACAGTCCTCAGAAAAGACCACTGCATATAGGGGAAGTGAGATTGTGCATGCGTGTTCACGGGGCTCTGTTCACTTGAAGAGTAGTCATGGTTGTTGTCATAGAAATAAGTTCTTTGATCAGCTGAAGGCCTCTCGTGTGGCTCATGGTGCTTGGGGTGAATGATGCGCGGTGTGTGTGAACAAGGCCGACCCAAAAATAAAGTAAGCAGAACTAAATCTAGTGTGCACCGGGGTCAGGCCACAGAGCCCCTAACGTGTGAAAACAACCTTAATATGGTCCTTTAAACTTTTCCCGCCTGGTGTTTGTGTGCAGGGAGCCCAGCCCGCTGTGTCACTGCTGTGTGTGTGTCCAGCCTTCTCTTCCTCCTGCTCCAGGCCTTCTTCCAGGTGACCACAATCACCCTGCAGCCAGACTACAACTGTACGTATCCAATGCGTTTACCTGTTGATGCTGTGTTTACTTGTAGGAGATGGCTTTCAAAATGCACATGCCCAGACACTTCTAAATTAACTTTTGGAATAACTTTATCAAAGTCAGTGACAATTCTGTGGTACTTAACACGTAAACTCGCCTACAAACACATCTCAATAGAACTTTTAAACTAGGTAGTGCCTGGGAGAGAGCAAGGGGACAGGACTAGGTCTGATGGACTAAAGAGGAGAGTTAGGAGAGATGAGGGGCTGGGTCTGAAGGACTAAAGAGGAGAGTAAGGGAAAGGAGGGGCTGGGTCTGGAAGACTAAACGGGAGAGTGAGGGGGAAGTAGGGGCCTGGTATGGAGGACTAATGGGGAGAGAGAGCAGGGAGGAGGGGTGGGATCTGGAGCAAAAAAGGGGAGAGTGATGGGGGTGAGGGGCAAGGTCTGGGGATATAAGGAACAGTGTTATTGGTCTAACAGGTATCCACTCATCAAACTCTGCCCCTGTAATCAGGACAGTCATATGTGATGACAAGTAGTACTTGAAATTGCAGTGACCACTGAAAGCAGTACACACTGAGATTTGATGTCAACCACAATGCTGCAAATTGCCAAAAAATGACTAAGAACAGTAGATAGTGCTTGTCAAACACCACATACACAGTTGATTTAGTGTTAAGTTACAATTTAATCAGTTAATGAGTAGAGCTGAGTTAAGTCTGAGTTCATAAGTAAAATGGATAACTTTGTTGATTCTACTCTTTGTTGAAACTTTGACAGGAATATATTTGAAGCTGACATACTAACATACGTGAAAGCTGACATGCTAACGTATGTGAAAGCTGACATGCTAACATATGTGAAAGCTGACATGCTAACCTATCTGAAAGCTGACATGCAAACCTATGAGAAAGCTGACATGCTAATCTATGTGAAAGTTGACATGCTAACCTATCTGAAAGCTGACATGCAAACCTGTGTGAAAACTGACAGGCAAACCTATGTGAAAGCTGACATGCTAACATATGTGAAAGCTGACATGCTAACCTATGAGTAAGCTGACATGCTAAGCTATGAGAAAGCTGACATACTAACCAATGTGAAAGCTGACACGCTAACATATGAGTAAGCTGACATGCTAACCTATGTGAAAACTGACATGCAAACCCATGTGAAAGCTGACATGCTAATGTATGAGTAAGCTGACATGCCAACCTATTTGAAAGCCGACATGCTAACCTATGTGAAAGCTGATATGCTAACATATGTGAAAGTTGACATGCTAACGTATGAGTAAGATGCCATGCTAACGTATGAGTAAGATGCCATGCTAAGGTATGTGAAAGCTGACATGCTAAGGTATGTGAAAGCTGACATGCTAACGTATGTGAAAGCTGACATGCTAACATATGTGAAAGCTGACATGCTAACATATGTGAAAGCTGTCATCCCAATATATGAGGAAGCTGACATGCTAACGTATGTGAAAGCTGACATCCCAATATATGAGGAAGCTGACATGCTAATGTATGTGAAAGCTGACATCTCAATGTATGAGGAAGCTGACATGCTAACGTATTTGTAAGCTAACTTGCTAACGTGCTGTGTTCAGGTACCTCATGGCAGAAGGCACTCTCTCAGCTCGGGCTCATTGGGTAAGACCACGTTCCAGTATTCATGACTGACAGTACATATGATTTTTTTTTTTTTGTTTTTTTGTGATCAATTATTTATTTTTGGTTTCCAGACTCGCAGGCAGTGATGCGGGCTCAGTGATACGACACATAGCTCCAGACTTGGCTGTGCTTTTGGTGGGTCTGATCACCTGGAGACTCAGCTCCCGCCTTGGACCTCCTCCTCAGGTACAAACTGTAGTCCATCTGACCCTCTCCTCCATATGCTTTGCTCCATCTGACCTTCTCTTCCATATCCTCCACTCCATCTGACCCTCTCCTCTGCATCATCTGCTCCCCTAACCCTGTCCTCTACTCCTCTGCTCCTCTTCTCCTTCTCTCCTCTTCTCTTCTGACCCTCTTCTCTGCATGGTCCTTGGGTGGTCCGGTCTCCAGGCTCCGGTCTATGGCTTTGCAGCAGGATGTCTGAATCCAGTCCAGTCTTAACCTTGTTAGTAGAGACTCAATAATAATAACAACCTGAGGAGCCATTTTGAAACCAACCTATCTGTTTTGATTTGCCCGGCTCCTCCAACTCTGCTCGTTTGTCCCTCTTGTGCAGATCAATAATGTGTCTGAAGACAGACAACACAGTAGTTCTGCAAAGACCAGGAGGCAGTGGACACTAGTGTAAGATCAAGAGGCAGTGGACAAAAGTGTAAAGACGAGTAGGCAGTGGACATTAGCATGGAGATCACGAAGCAGTGGGCACAAATGTAAATACCAGGAGGCAGGGGACACTAATGTAAAGATCAGGAGGCAATGGACACTAGTGTAAAGACCAGGAGGCAGGGGACACTACTGTAAAGACCAGGAGGCAGTGGGCACCAGTGTAAAGACCAAGAGGCAGGGGACACTAGTGTAAAGACCAAGAGGCAGGGGACACTAGTGTAAAGACCACGAGGCAGGGGACTCTAATGTAAAGACCAAGAGGCAGTGGACACTAGTGTAAAGACCAAGAGGCAGGGGACACTAGTATAAAAGACCAAGAGGCAGTGGACACTACTGTAAAGACCAGGAGGCAGTGGACACTAGTGTAAATACCAAGAGGCAGTGGACGCTACTGTTAAGATCAGGAGGCAGTAGACTATAATGTAAAGACCAGGAGGCAGTGGACACTAGTGTAAAGACCAGGAGGCAGTGGACACTAGTGTAAAGATCAGGTGGCAGTGGACTCTAATGTAAAGACCAGGAGGCAGTGGACACTAGTGTAAAAGACCAAGAGGCAGTGGACACTAGTGTAAAGACCAAGAGGCAGTGGACACTAGTGTAAAGACCATGAGGCAGTGGACACTAATGTAAAGACCAGGAGACAGTGGACATTAGTGTTAAGACCAAGAGGCAGTGGAAACTAATATAAAGACCAGGAAGCAGTGGACACTAATGTAACGACCTGCAGGCAGTGCACACTAGTGTAAATACCAAGAAGCAGTGGACACTAGTGTAAAAGACCAGGAGGCAGTGGACACTGGTGTAAAGACCAGGAGGCAGTGGACACTAGTGGGAAGACCAGGAGGCATTGGACACTAGTGTAAAGATCAGGAGGCAGTGGACACTAGTGTAAAGATCAGGAGGCAGTGGACACTAGTGTAAAGCCCAGGAGGCAGTGGACACTAGTGTAAAGATCAGGAGGCAGTGGACACTGGTGTAAAGACCAAGAGGAAGTGGGCACTACTGTAAAGCCCAGCAGGCAGTGGACACTAGTGTAAAGACCAGGAGGCAGTGGACACTGGTGTAAAGACCAGGAGGCAGTGGACACTAGTGGAAAAACCAGGAGACAGTGGACATGTATGTAAAGACCAGGAGGCAGTGGACACTAGTGTAAAGACCAAGAGGCAGTGGACGCTAGTGTAAAGACCAGGAGGCAGTGGACACTAGTGTAAAGACCAGGAGACAGTGGACATTTGTGTAAAGACCAGGAGGCAGTGGACACTACTTTGAAGACCAAGAGGCAGTGGACATAACTGTAAAGATCACGAGGCAGTGGACACTAATGTAAAGACCAGGAGGCAGTGGACACTAATGTAAAGACCAGGAGGCAGAGGACACTAATGTAAAGACCAGGAGACAGTGGACACTAATGTAACGACCTGCAGGCATTGGACACTAGTGTAAAGACTAGAAGGCAGTAGACATTAGTGTAAAGACCAGGAGGCAGTGAACACTAGTGTAAATGTCAAGAGGCAGTGGACACTACTGCAAAGCCCAGTAGGCAGTGGACACTAGTGTAAAGACCAGGAGGCAGTGGACACTAGTATAAAAGACCAGGAGGCTGTGGACACTACTGTAAAGACCAGCAGGCAGTGGACACTAGTGTAAAAGACCAGGAGGCTGTGGACACTGGTGTAAATACCAAGAGGCAGTGGACACTAATGTAAAGACCAAGAGGCAGTGGACACTAATATAAAGACCAGGAAGCAGTGGACACTAGTGCAAATACCAAGAAGCAGTGGACACTAGTGTAAAAGACTAGGAGGCAGTGGACACTGGTGTAAAGACCAAGAGGCAGTGGACATTAGTGTAAAGACCAGGAGGCAGTGGACACTAATGTAAAGACCAGGAGGCAGTGGACACTAATGTAACGACCTGCAGGCAGTGCACACTAGTGTAAATACCAGGAAGCACTAGTGTAAATACCAGGAAGCAGTGGACACTAGTGTAAAGACCAAGAGGCAGTGGACACTGGTGTAAAGACCAAGAGGCAGTGGACTAGTGTAAAGACCAGGAGGCAGTGGACACTAGTGTAAAGACCAGGAGACAGTGGACATTTGTGTAAAGACCAGGAGGCAGTGGACATAACTGTAAAGATCAGGAGGCAGTGGACACTAATGTAAAGACCAGGAGGCAGTGGACACTAATGTAAAGACCAGGAGACAGTGGACACTAATGTAACGACCTGCAAGCATTAGACACTAATGTAACGACCTGCAGGCATTGGACACTAGTGTAAAGACTAGAAGGCATTGGACACTAGTGTAAAGACTAGAAGGCAGTAGACATTAGTGTAAAGACCAGGAGGCAGTGAACACTAGTGTAAATGTCAAGAGGCAGTGGACACTACTGCAAAGCCCAGTAGGCAGTGGACACTAGTGTAAAGACCAGGAGGCAGTGGACACTAGTATAAAAGACCAGGAGGCTGTGGACACTACTGTGAAGACCAGCAGGCAGTGGACACTAGTGTAAAAGACCCGGAGGAGGCTGTGGACACTGGTGTAAATACCAAGAGGCAGTGGACACTAATGTAAAGACCAAGAGGCAGTGGACACTGGTGTAAAGACCAAGAGGCAGTGGACATTAGTGTAAAGACCAGGAGGCAGTGGACACTAATGTAAAGACCAGGAGGCAGTGGACACTAATGTAACGACCTGCAGGCAGTGGACACTAGTGTAAATACCAGGAAGCAGTGGACACTAGTGTAAAAGACCAAGAGGCAGTGGACACTGGTGTAAAGACCAAGAGGCAGTGGACATTAGTGTAAAGACCAGGAGGCAGTGGACACTAATATAAAGATCAGGAAGCAGTGGACACTAATGTAACGACCTGCAGGCAGTGGGACACTAGTGTAAATACGTAGAAGCAGTGGACACTAGTATAAAAGACCAGGAGGCAGTAGACACTGGTGTAAAGACCAAGAGGCAGTGGACATTAGTGTAAAGACCAGGAGGCAGTGGACACTAATGTAAAGACCAGGAGGCAGTGGACACTAATGTAACGACCTGCAGGCAGTGCACACTAGTGTAAATACCAGGAAGCAGTGGACACTAGTGTAAAAGACCAAGAGGCAGTGGACACTGGTGTAAAGACCAAGAGGCAGTGGACGCTAGTGTAAAGACCAGGAGGCAGTGGACACTAGTGTAAATACCAGGAGACAGTGGACATTTGTGTAAAGACCAGGAGGCAGTGGACACTACTTTGAAGACCAAGAGCAGTGGACATAACTGTAAAGATCAGGAGGCAGTGGACACTAATGTAAAGACCAGGAGGCAGTGGACACTATGTAAAGACCAGGAGGCAGAGGACACTAATGTAAAGACCAGGAGACAGTGGACACTAATGTAACGACCTGCAAGCATTAGACACTAATGTAACGACCTGCAGGCATTGGACACTAGTGTAAAGACTAGAAGGCATTGGACACTAGTGTAAAGACTAGAAGGCAGTAGACATTAGTGTAAAGACCAGGAGGCAGTGAACACTAGTGTAAATGTCAAGAGGCAGTGGACACTACTGCAAAGCCCAGTAGGCAGTGGACACTAGTGTAAAGACCAGGAGGCAGTGGACACTAGTATAAAAGACCAGGAGGCTGTGGACACTACTGTGAAGACCAGCAGGCAGTGGACACTAGTGTAAAAGACCCGGAGGCTGTGGACACTGGTGTAAATACCAAGAGGCAGTGGACACTAATGTAAAGACCAAGAGGCAGTGGACACTGGTGTAAAGACCAAGAGGCAGTGGACATTAGTGTAAAGACCAGGAGGCAGTGGACACTAATGTAAAGACCAGGAGGCAGTGGACACTAATGTAACGACCTGCAGGCAGTGGGACACTAGTGTAAATACCAGGAAGCAGTGGACACTAGTGTAAAAGACCAAGAGGCAGTGGACACTGGTGTAAAGACCAAGAGGCAGTGGACATTAGTGTAAAGACCAGGAGGCAGTGGACACTAATATAAAGATCAGGAAGCAGTGGACACTAATGTAACGACCTGCAGGCAGTGGACACTAGTGTAAATACGTAGAAGCAGTGGACACTAGTATAAAAGACCAGGAGGCAGTAGACACTGGTGTAAAGACCAAGAGGCAGTGGACATTAGTGTAAAGACCAGGAGGCAGTGGACACTAATGTAAAGACCAGGAGGCAGTGGACACTAATGTAACGACCTGCAGGCAGTGCACACTAGTGTAAATACCAGGAAGCAGTGGACACTAGTGTAAAAGACCAAGAGGCAGTGGACACTGGTGTAAAGACCAAGAGGCAGTGGACGCTAGTGTAAAGACCAGGAGGCAGTGGACACTAGTGTAAATACCAGGAGACAGTGGACATTTGTGTAAAGACCAGGAGGCAGTGGACACTACTTTGAAGACCAAGAGGCAGTGGACATAACTGTAAAGATCAGGAGGCAGTGGACACTAATGTAAAGACCAGGAGGCAGTGGACACTAATGTAAAGACCAGGAGGCAGAGGACACTAATGTAAAGACCAGGAGACAGTGGACACTAATGTAACGACCTGCAAGCATTAGACACTAATGTAACGACCTGCAGGCATTGGACACTAGTGTAAAGACTAGAAGGCATTGGACACTAGTGTAAAGACTAGAAGGCAGTAGACATTAGTGTAAAGACCAGGAGGCAGTGAACACTAGTGTAAATGTCAAGAGGCAGTGGACACTACTGCAAAGCCCAGTAGGCAGTGGACACTAGTGTAAAGACCAGGAGGCAGTGGACACTAGTATAAAAGACCAGGAGGCTGTGGACACTACTGTGAAGACCAGCAGGCAGTGGACACTAGTGTAAAAGACCCGGAGGCTGTGGACACTGGTGTAAATACCAAGAGGCAGTGGACACTAATGTAAAGACCAAGAGGCAGTGGACACTGGTGTAAAGACCAAGAGGCAGTGGACATTAGTGTAAAGACCAGGAGGCAGTGGACACTAATGTAAAGACCAGGAGGCAGTGGACACTAATGTAACGACCTGCAGGCAGTGGACACTAGTGTAAATACCAGGAAGCAGTGGACACTAGTGTAAAAGACCAAGAGGCAGTGGACACTGGTGTAAAGACCAAGAGGCAGTGGACATTAGTGTAAAGACCAGGAGGCAGTGGACACTAACATAAAGATCAGGAAGCAGTGGACACTAATGTAACGACCTGCAGGCAGTGGACACTAGTGTAAATACCTAGAAGCAGTGGACACTAGTATAAAAGACCAGGAGGCAGTAGACACTGGTGTAAAGACCAAGAGGCAGTGGATATTAGTGTAAAGAACAGGAGGCAGTGCACACTAATGTAACGACCTGCAGGCAGTGGACACTAGTGTAAAGACCAGGAGGCATTGGACACTAGTGTAAAGACTAGGAGGCAGTGGACACCAGTGTAAAGACTAGGACGCAATGGACACTAGTGTAAAAGATGCATTATTCATTTAATGATCACCAATTCCCATATTGCTGATAGTACAGTTAACGGGACTGTATTGAACATTTTCGGTTTGGATGTGATTGCCAAGTTTATGTTAGAATTTGGTGCTTTGTTCCTTAAGATGAAAAAGAATGCAGAAAGCAGAATCAACTTCACATTTGGGTTGCCAATCATCAACCAGTGCTCGTGCAGCCTCTGCAGCTTAGTAGGTGAATTCAGGAGGTTTTGAGCATGAGGCATGGCCTGTCCATACATAACCTTACACAGCAAGATGGGTTATCGCGATATTTGTGCGTTCACAAACTCATGAGAATCCATCTTTACAAACTTCTGCTGTGAGGTCACATTCACCCAGCAGCAGGCACATTACAGAGCAGCACTGAGGTTTGTGCAGAAGACAAAGGTGTGGCTCCAAAGCGAACCAAAATAAACATGGCGACGCGGACAGACGTACTTCATCCTATTTTAGCAAAAATGACGTCTATTTGTACTTTTCTCTCAACTGGATTTAACTAAAATTAGATATTTCGGCCTGTTCCGCTGTTGTGACACTTCAACCAATTAGGTTCAAATATTTTCGTGTTTGCTTTTAGCGAGAGCCGTCCCAGAGTGGTACATATATCAATCTGTTGTGAGCCAGATTAATCCATGTACATATGAGAAAAACTTGTATGTGTCCTCTGTCTGCAGGTTAAGTTTCTGGACACACAGGTTCAGTTGTGAATGCAGTGCCATTTTTAAAACTGTAGCAGCACCTACATGCAGTTGCTTTAATTTAATGACCTCTGCAGAGATCTAAAGGTCCTGTGTCTACATGGGGCCTTATCCTGTGTAAAAGTTACTAACCCTGTAGTTTAGACCTCTACAAACATGTTCGGAAATATCTGGGTGCCAGATAAACAAATGTGGCAAAGACAACAATAAAAGAGTCATATTAAAATTATTTGTACTTTGTATTCCAAATACAACATTTACTCTAAAAATTCTCTAGTAACACATGTAATAATCAGATCTAATGGGTTATCTGATTATTGTAGTGACACCATGTCAGATTGTACTTACTATATAGTTCTCTCAAACAGAAAACACTCTGTCCCACCTTGTGATGTCATGCAGTAGTACAAGAAGTGCTTCATTATGTTTTTAAACCCCATACACATTCACTAGAATCATCTGGATGATTTCAGCCCTGGAATTGCCAATCTCTACTGAACTAAAGGTAAAAGGAGCTGTTAGATTGAAAACTACGGCTTCATGACATCAAGTTGGTACAGAGCATTTTGAGCTTTGGAGATATAGACAGATAAATAAATCAAGATTACTCAAACATGTGTGAATGAAACAGAACACAACTTCAGGTAATACAACATTATAACTAAATCAGGAGAGAGTGTAACGTCATGCCACACATGTACATGTCACAATGAAGCATATTGTTATATTATATGGAATAATATGGAATAATATGGAACTAACATTTGTGATAAAAATGTTTCACAATATTGTCCTGCCATGCATGTAAATGGACCTAGTGCTTCTCATACCTTTGAGGTCCTACATTATGCAAAATGGACTCTTATGAGCTTTAAACCATGTTATAATGTTGCTCATCAAAAACATACCCAAAGTTTTGTTTTATTTTATTCACAGGTTTGAGTAAGCCTTTATTATCAGTCATCTCCAAAGCTCAAAATGCTCTGAAGCAGTTAAGAGCTACTTTTTACCTTTTGTTCAATAATTGGCAGCTCCTGGACTGAAATTAAATTATTCTAATAAAGGTGTATGGAGAAAAACACAGTGGAGCACTTTCTGTATTATCACATTACATCACAAGGTGGATCAGTGTGTTTTCCATTTTAGAGAAGAACTCGGCAGGGTTTGTGTGTTAAATTGTGTGAATGAAACAAAACACAACTCCAGGTATGTTTGTGATGAGGAAACAACATTAGAACATAGATCAGAAAATAGACTAATATAGGCCCTTTAATCATTTTGTGTGTATGTCAGGAGCAGGAGGCAGGCTGCATGCTGGAGGCCCTGGACATGAGCAGAGGAGACACAGAACCAGAGCCCAACCCAAACCGTTTGTGGGCCGAGCTGGAGAACGTTCTAAGGCAGGTGAAAGGTGTGGTGGGAAACATGACGTCCACTGGAGGACAGGTGCTGCTCACTGCCTTGCTGGGACTGACAGGTGAATTTCCGGCATCACTACTACTCTACTATTCCCCTCTCCCTGCCCGACCATTCATGCATGTGAACAGCAATGTTAGGCTTGTCCCGTTCAATACCAGGGCTTCACATTTTCAAGTACTTGAGTGGACATCATTTTTTACTTGCCTGAGACCCACATCTCCTTGTCTGATAAAACAAAATAGTGCTTTGCTTAAATTAAGGTAAAATGAACTTGCTCAAATATATGGAAAGGCCTACAAAAACATGTTTTTTTCATATGGATACCAACCATAAATGGGTTGAGAGAGTGGGGCAAGTAGTCATACCTTTTTCTTTCTATAGGTCTATCTTTGGAACCAAAAGAAAAGAAAAAAAAAACTTAAAATGTACACTACCAATCAAACTTTTGCACTACTTTCTACATTGTAGATCCTTACTATAATTACTTAAGTCGACAAATTAAAGAATAAAAACGTTAAATAACTCAAAATATATTATAGATTCAGATTCTTGACCTTCTCTCAGTGAGCTTTATGATGAAGTCTCCTGAAATGGTTTGACTCCACAGGTTTGACTTGTCATGCTTGCCAGTGCTGTGGAATGCCCAAAGTGTAAAGCTGTGATTGAAGCAAAGGGTGGCTATTTAGATGAACCTGAAATATATATAACAAGTTTTGAGTCATTTCACACAAAATGAAAGGATGACATAAAGATACATAAAGATCACACAGCAGCCAGATCTACTGACCCACAGTTTGCAGAGCAACTCTAGCTCCCACAGATGAATAGTGTTGTGCCCTTGGGCAAGACACTTAAGCCATCTCACTCCCAGTGTCTGTGTACACTCGTGTATGAATATGTGTGTGGTTGAGTGCCTTGAAGGTGGAAAAGCGCTGTAACAGTATAATCTAAAAATGGGACCATTTACATTATGCAATACAATATTGTCCCAAATATGTAATTACTTTTGATTTACTTTCCATCTATTAAAGGAAATGTAGGCGTAATATGAGCTTTAAAACATATAGGTTACTATATTGAATTTAACGTCTCTAAGCCCCCCCTCTTCCCGCGGCCACCAGAGGGCTCCCAAGAGCCCATACATTTATATTGAATATAATGATTGGATTTTTTTTTTCTTTTAACTAAACAGTGCTTGGGTGTTTATACTAGTATAAATATAGTATAGTATTCAGTTGGTGCAGGTACCACAATAAACTGGGGAGCGAATCGCTTATAATGTGGGCCCTCTCCAATTACTTGACTGCATGAAGCAACTTCGGAGCTAGACAGTACACAACAATTTATTCTACAAAACAAAATATGATTGGGTCTGTTGCAGCGATGACAGATAATTTCATTATCTGCCTGGATGTGAGGGCGTTTTAGGAAACTCTGAGGTACGTCATTACTGTTAGCGTGAGGTGCGCAGTTAAATGTTACATTATTGCATCTAATTGAGTCTGTTTGCGAAGAGATTTTTTTATATCTGCAATCTCATCAGTAGGCTTTGCTGTAACCAAAGTCGCAGTAGCCTCAACCATTTCAGCCTGCTGATAGTCACAAGAAAATGCACAAGGTTGATTCTTACTGCTTGCTCTACTGGCTTCGGCCCACCTAATGGCAATTGCACGGAGGTCAATAGTTGGATTTTCAAGGACACGTTCCTTTAACTCTCTCTAAAATATCATCTAAAATGTGTTTGATAAACTGGTCGCGCAAGATTTTATCATGATAGGGATATTACCAGGAGTTTTGCATAAAGCTACATCCATTAAACATTTTAAGGTGTGAAAATAATCACCACAAGGGTTTCACCTTCCCTCTGTGTGCACTGGATTCAATTGGAGCTGCGCGACCACGTACGACTGTGTACAGCTATAGTTTTCCATCAGAATAGAGAATATCTTATCTGGTGTATCCTGGTTAGCATGTGGGTAAAATTTCACTGCGCAAGAACCGTTGCATGTCGCGGGCTTGTGAATTTTCTGTACCTGTGTTACGTGCTGACGCCCCTTTGCCCCATTATCTTATGTGTATTCTGTATTTATGCTTGTTTTGAGGCGTGGCTGGTCGCTGTATAAATAGGTTGTCTATCCATGGCGCGCTCTCGTGCGTGCCCTCTCGTGCTCGCGCTCACTGCACCGCCTCGTCTGCCTCACCTGAGGCGCGCGCTCCTCGCCTCTGAGCTGCTGTCCGCAAAGACTCTGGGCGGATCCAGGTTGTTACGACCCGGGTGATCAAACATATTAAAGAGACACAGGAGTCAAACGGGATATGAGAAGTTAAATAGTTTATTTTTAATTCAGTTTTATTTACTTTAAAATGCCCCAAACCCCCTCCCGTGCCCCAAAACAAACTAACAACAGAAAGGTGGACCTGATGAGCCAAACATTGCAAAAGATGCGGCACCGGGACAACCCCGTACAGGGCCCACCCCGCACCGGGCCATCCCCGTACAGGGCCTGTGCTGACATCACTGACCTAAAACCAAAACCATCCCCAAACCAACCTGATCAAACAAAGGCGAAAACAAGAGAGTCCCACCAGGTCAAACCTAACTGCAGCTCACAGGCCTGGTGCAGCCCGCACCGAGCAGCTCAGAGCCGAGGAGCAGGACGAGGAGCGCGCGCCTCAGGTGAGGCAGATGAGGCAGTGCAGTGAGCGCAAGCACGAGAGGGCACGCACGAGAGCGCGCCATGGATAGACAACCTATTTATACAGCGACCAGCCACGCCTCAAAACAAGCATAAATACAGAATACACATAAGATAATGGGGCAAAGGGGCGCAGCACGTAACACAGGTACAGAAAATTCACACGACCGCGACATGCAGCGGTTCTTGCGCAGAGATCAAAGCTTCATCTACGGATGCAGCACCGCCAGTCAATGAATAGAGTCTTGGTGGAGAGTCCTGCATAAACAATCCATTCAGTTTTGGATGGACATCTTTCAAACTTTTAAGGAACAAACAACAACAAATCAAACGCACTAGTCTCGTTCACGCACAGGAGCCTATATTCTCATAAAATTACGACTTTATTCTCGTAATATTACGACTTTATTCTCGTAATTTTACAACATTATTCTCGTTGTACTATGAATTTATTCTCGTAAAATTACGACTTTTTCTGACTACGACTTTATTCTCGTAAAATTACGACTTTAATGTCGAAATGCTACGACTTTATTCTCGTAGCGCCCACAGAATATATATTTTTTAGCTGTCAGTAGAACGCCGTCGTAAGAAGTTTATCGTTTTGTAAAAAATAAATGTCAAATTTGATGACAGACATGCTTCCAATGATTCTGCCGATGATTTGTGGACTTAAAAACTGTGCAGGGTTTCTGTCATAATCACAGGGAACTTCAAAAGGAGTGTTTGGGGAGGCTCAGTGGCAAAGGACTTTTTACAGAGGGTTACTGAAAGCAGTGTGAATGAAGTGAAATCTAACTCCAGGCATGTTTTTAAACAGGCAACAAACAAAAAAGCTCAAAGTCAAATTTCCATAATATGTGTTCTTTAAACCATAAACTACAGTCCCAATTCGTTCCTCACAAACCCTTGTGCACATCCTGATTCTGATCTCTGCAATGATTTTTATTGACTCATTGATTTGACAGGGACAGTGTAGTAAAACAGTAGTACATAATTTGCATAAAGTTAAACATGAGAAAAACGGAACTTGTTCATGTTGAACGGTTTGCAAAGGTTTAAAGTTGCACCTCACTTACCTTATGCATTCTGAGCACCCTAATTATTCACCACGGTGAGTTTATAATCGCTTTTCACAACTATCAGAGACGAGAGCAGAGTTTTTTGGTCACAGTAAAGCAGTAAAACAATAACTAGCATGCTAACCGTGTACTTCTTGCTTCTTAGATAATAAAGAACTGGTAAGGCTGAAAGGGTTATTACACAGAAAACAGTAGTATGTATATAGTCACACTACATACACACTATTAATGTACAAGGGCCAGGAACTACCTAAGTACAAACAGTTTATTAAATGCCCGACGAGAGAGCAGAAGACGCTGGATCATTGTTACACAACGGTCAGTGGAGCTTACAGAGCCGTGCCTCGTGCTGCTCTGGGATTCTCTGACCACGACATGATTCACCTCATCCCTGCCTATAAACAACGGCTGAAGCTCTCCAAACCTGCTTTGAGGACTTCTAAGAAGTGGACCAGTGAGGCTGTGGAGGAGCTTCGCTCCTGTTTGGACTTTACAGACTGGGACGTGTTCAAGGCTGCCACAGACAGTTTGGATGAGTACACAGACACTGTGACGTCATACATACAGTTCTGTGAGGACAGTATCATTCCATCACGTACCAGGGTGACTTTTAACAACGACAAACCCTGGTTCACTCCCAGACTGAGACATCTAAGGAGGGAAAAGGAGAGGGCGTACAGAGCAGAAGATCGTGAAGGCTACAGGCGTTGTAAGTATGCTTTTAGCAAAAGAGGTGGAAAAGGCTAAAGCAAAGTACAATACACGTCTGAGGCAGCATTTCTCCACCAACGACTCTGCTTCCGTCTGGAGAGGGCTCAGGCAAATCACCAACTACAAGCCCAAAGCCCCTCCCGCTGCGGACAATAAACAACTTGCAGAACAGCTAAACGGCTTTTATGCAAGGTTTGATGTCACACACCCCTCCCCACCCACCTCCATCACCACCATGGACATCACAGCTGAACCCACCTCAGACCCCTCCTCCTCCCCCACTGCCCTCACAGTTTCGGAGCGGGACGTGACGAAGCTTTTTCAAGAAGCAAAACCCCCGCAAAGCCCGGGCCCGGACGGTGTCTCTCTCCTTCCACCCTTAGACACTGTGCTGAGGAGCTGGCTCCTGTCTTCACAGACATCTTTAACACCTCCCTGGAGTCATGTCACGTCCCAACCTGCTTCAAGCTGTCCACCATTGTCCCTGTCCCCAAGAAGCCCAGGATCACTGGACTTAATGACTATGGACCTGTGGCGCTGACGTCTGTAGTCATGAAGTCATTTGAGCGCCTGGTCCTGCACCACCTCAAGTCCCTCACCTCCCCCCTCCTGGACCCTCTGCAGTTCGCTACACAGAGCCAATCGATCTGTGGACGACGCCATTAACCTGGCCCTTCACTTCATCCTCCAGCATCTGGACTCCCCGGGAACCTACGCCAGGATCCTGTTTGTGGACTTCAGCTCTGCATTCAACACCATCCTCCCTGCTCTGCTCCAGGACAAGCTCGCTCAGCTCAACGTGCCTGACTCCACCTGCAGGTGGATCACTGACTTCCTGACGGACAGGAGGCAGCGCGTGCGGCTGGGGAAGAATGTCTCGGACACTCGGACAATCAGCACAGGATCTCCACAGGGCTGTGTACTTTCCCCCCTGCTCTTCTCCCTGTACACCAACTGCTGCACCTCCAGCCACGACTCCGTCAAACTGGTCAAGTTTGCGGATGACACCACCCTCATCGGGCTCATCTCGGACGGGGATGAGTCTGTCTACAGGAGGGAGGTGGATCGGCTGGTGTCCTGGTGCAGCAGCAACAACCTGGAGCTCAACTCCCAGAAGACAGTGGAGATGATTGTGGACTTCAGGAAAGTCACAGCCCCCCTGCCTCCCCTCGCCTTGACTGACTCCCCCATCACCACCGTGGACTCTTTCCGCTTCCTGGGCACCTGCATCACCCAGGACCTCAAGTGGGAGCCGACCATCAGCTCCCTCATCAAGAAAGCCCAGCAGAGGATGTACTTCCTGCGGCAGCTGAGAAAAGCCAAGCTGCCGGTCCAGATGATGGTGCAGTTCTACACGGCCATCATCGAGTCCATCCTCACCTCCTCCATCACTGTGTGGTTCGCTGGGGCCACTGCCAGGGACAGGCAGAGACTGCAGCGCATTGTGCGCTCTGCTGAGAAGGTGATTGGCTGCAGCCTTCCATCTCTCCAGGACCTGTACGCCTCCAGGACTCGGGGGCGAGCAGGTCGTATAGCAGCTGACACTTCTCACCCTGGACATGGACTATTTCAGCCACTTCCCTCTGGCAGGAGGCTACGGTCCATCAGGACCAGAACCTCTCGTCACAAGAACAGTTTCGTCCCCTCTGCTGTTTCCCTCATGAACACTTCATAAACCTGCACTAAACTGGACACTTCATAACACTGGTCACTTTAATAACCCATGTTGCACTGTTGTTGTTGTTTTTGATGCCACTATTGTATATATTTCTACTATTGTATATATTTCTACCTCCTGCATGCCCTTATTTGTATTTATTTAGTGTGGTTTTTTTGTGTGTGTGTTGTTGTATGTCGCACTTTATCACCGAAGTAAGTTCCTAGTCTGTGAGCTCTTCTCACGGACAATGGCAATAAAACTTCTTCTGATTCTGATTCTGATACAATAGAAAATTAGTCAAATCATCAAATCATTTTTAAAAAGTTGTCTCCATGGAGATGATGTTTGTTTGTCTGAAATGTTCCACTGTGTTCTCCTGTAGGTATCATGTTCCCGTCGCTGTCCTCCATGCCCTACCTGCTCTGCTTCCAGGTGTTGTGCTCCTGGTGGGCGTGGTCTGGCCAGGTGTCCTCAGTCCTGATTGGCTATGTGTCTGTCATGTCCTTGCTGTATTCTGCGTGTCACTTCCTGTTGTTCTACTGCTGCCAGCTGCCCACCCTGCAGGACACTGTAGTCAACTCCAGCACGGCCAGGTAACACCTTCTCCCACCCTCACTCACTACATTTATATATACAGAGAGGAACACAAAATACTGCATTACTCTAGTTAAAAATATACTCCTGGATTTCTTCTATTTGGAGTAGCACGTGCACTCCAACAATACTGGAAGATGCATTCAACTGCACTGTGCAAGAAACAGCCAGGACAACAAACAACGGCCATGTTAAAAGGTCCAATGTATCCTGACTGCTGTTTTCAATGTAACACTGCTAAAGGTGACTTTGTTTTAAACTAAGACAAACCCAAACCCTTTTTTCCTTAACAGTAACCATTACAGATGTGCCTAATTGTAATCAGACACAGGGCCTATGGCAACAAAGTCAAGGGCCCATTCACACACAGTCATACACCAGTGTATGCAGACACTGGGGGCGAGGAGGGTTTAGTGTCTTGCCCAAGGATACAACATTATTCATCTGTGGGAGCTGGAATCGCACCGCCAACCTGTGTGTCAGTGCATCTGACTGCTTTACCACTGATGTTTTATGTCAAGAGCGGGATTCAAATCAACAACCTTTGACTCAGAGACTGGCCACTCAACCAACTGAGCCACTGCAGCTACTCTTTTATGTTTGCAACAACATGTTTTAAACTGCTAATTTCTCTATGCAAGAGATGCAGTGCAGAGACAACACAAAGATACTTTCAAATTACAACACTTTTAGAAATGTATTGGGGATTCAATGTACATTCTTTGAAGGGCTAATAAGTGCAAACATTTAAATGAGCTTTTAATCGCATTTAATAGTGAACTAAGGCAAAAACTGTAATTCATTTGCTTATTAAGACTAAACTAATGAAAACATGGTGAAACTCTTGATAATAATAGACCTGTTTTTAAAGGCGTACTCCTTGTTGGACACGTGGAAATACAAATGATCCCTCTGTCCCACTGTAGACTAGCTGTTTTTTTTTCATCTGTGGGAGCTGGAATTGCACCGCTAACCTGGGAGTCAGTGGATCTGACCACTCTACGAGTGATGTTTGTGTCCCGTGCAGGATTTCAACTGCCAATCTTCAAATCAGTGGACAAACACTCTACCAACTAAGCTCCTGTCGCTCCAGAACATGTTGAATAGAGTACCAGAGAGGCTTAAAGGGGACAAATAACACAAATTTTACTTTTCAGACTTTTACTGTTGTTTTCTGACCGATAACATATTCAGAGTTGCATTTCGTAGTTCCATGCATGAAAGTAATTCTGTTTTGTCCTGCATTTAGGCAGAGTGTGCTGAAAATCTGTTTTTCATCTACTTTCATCTCCGATCAAAGCCCTGTAATTACTTCCATTTTTCCCTTTAAAGTAGGACTTTTGGTCATATACAAATGGTCAAAAGTGTTGCGTTACTATTTAACAAAATAATAATAATCATCATGAAAACACTGTAAGTTACTGTAACTTCTTCTGAATTGTCACTATGAAGAGGTGGGGTAAGCAGCAGAGTTTTGAGGTTTTGAAGTCCTGGAAGACCTGTTTCTCTTATTAGATATTTTTAAATGAAAATTGAGGTGTTATAATGAAGTAATGTACAACATGTAACATGTTATGTAAACATAAACTTGTGATATACAGTACATATGTTGTAGTTTATCACTACATACCAGAAAACACATAAATAAAGTTTTCTTTAAAGAGGGAGTATTATACAAAATTGACTTTTTGGAGCTTTCTACCCTGTTATAACATTATTCCCTCATCAAAAACATCTCTGAACCTTTTAAATGTCATCCATACATGTTTGAGTAATTCGGTGATTGCACTCTTCGGTGATTGCACTTTTCAGAAGGCTTTAGTGTCCTTCCTCTTCCACAGTGTGTTCGGAGTGGTGCCATTGGTTAGAGTGGACTGCAGTGCTCCTTGGAGGCTACAGCTGAGCCCGGAGCTGCGCTGGTTCCACCTGTGTTCTCCTCTGATGGTGCTGCTGCTCTTCCACTGTGTGTGTGCCCTACGCAGGAACAAGGTACAGCAGTCATACTAGAGCCATGGGGGTCAGCTGTGAAGGACTGAGTATTCTTGCAGCTCAATACTCATCTCCACTGCCCATCACTGTGCTCATGTTGGTTAGAGTTATAAGCAAGGAGCATTTTTGTGACAAAACATCTTTATCAAACCAACTAACTATAACTCTATTATGGCCACACTTTTTACTCTTTTTTGGTAGCTGTAAACATTACAGCCATTATACACTGGCTTTTAAACATTTAGGCATTTAAACGTTATGGAGACAAACAGGTGGCCTACTCTCCGCCAGAAAAGTTATAGACTAATTTCCTACAAGCTTTTCTCCTGCTCTTCATATATGTATGTGTAAGTATCTACATGTGAATACTGTGTTTGTGAGCAGCTCCTGAATGCAGACTTGAGCCACAGCGCAGAAAGGGAGGAGCCTGTGGAGGAGGAGGAGCCTGGGGAGGGGGAGGGGCCTGTGGAGCCTCCAGACAACACTATGTTTGAGCTGTCAGCTGAAGCCAAGAGGGCGCTGTGGAGCCAAGCACACTTACAGGTAACGGTTGTCCACTGCACAGCGTCATAGCCTTATGCGCAAATAGAGGGTTCTCAGACTGTGATATGCTGTCCTTGATCCTTCAGGTGCTACGTGGTTTCCTTTGAAGTTAAAATATTGGCTGAATTTCAAGTCAATTTAATCAACATTTCTGTTTTATTTAGAGTTTTATAGTCCTATTTTAGACATGGTTTTCCCTAGTTTAGAGTTAGATTAGTTTCAGGTTGCCCCAGCGGCATTGAGGGATGGGTCAAACACAGAGCACAAGTTTCATTGGTGTGAAAAAGTTTGAGAAACCCTGCCCTAGTAGTAGTCTATATCGTACATGATCTAATCTTGTATGCGCAGGTCTCCTCAGCCAATCACAGTCCCTCTGGATCATATGGCCCGCCTACTCAGAGCACTGTACTGGAAACGGATCTGTACTCCACCCCTCAGTTCTCCATCAGCCAGTCAGGTGAGAGCATCATACTGGAATGACTGAACAGAACCGGTCAGGATGCTTAAGGTTTATGAGCCATTTGGAGTTATGAGAATGGTCTATGTATTATGACCCCAAGTGAATTTGTGAAACTCCATATAAACCCATCTATCTGCTCATAAAATCCTTAAAAATGTCCTGTATAAAACTTATATAATCTATGTAAATCTGGAACAATAATAGTAACTAAATTTTGTTAAAAATGTCAGATTGAACCCTATAATTAAAAGCAGACAAAACCAGCTCTGGGCATATAGTTAACATATGTGCTAGCAGTGTTATCACATTGTGGGGATTAAATATGTATTTGTGTGTATGAGTACAGACACTCTGGAGACGTGCATGTTTGAGGAGGACCTGGTGCAGAGCCTGGACCCTAGTCTGGAGCAGAGCCTGGGACAGAGTCTGGAGCAAAGCCTGGAGCAGGGGGCAGAGCTGTTTGACAGAAAAGGCGTAGCCTCTGTAGCTCTGTCCTTCCTCTTGAGGCAGAGCTATATCGCCGCCCTGGTGGCCATGCTGGCCTGGTCCATCTCCTATGTGTCCTGGCTCAGTTGTGTGCTGCTGCTGTGGTCCTGTGTTCTGTGGATGATGAAGGAACGCCGCCGCCACACCCTGAAGTCCGCCCCTTGGCTGGTCGCTTATGGCAACCTGCTGCTCATCCTGCAGTACATCTTCAGTCTGCCAGAGGTCCACAAAGTCCCCGGGGTCTTTCCCCAGAAGGAGGAACCCTGTCTGGAATTGGCATCAAAGGTGAGCTGCTCATACGGAGAGAACCTGCTCCAGCGTCTGAGAGGAATGTGACTTCTGTATGGTTGATCCATGTGCTTGTTGTGTGAGCGTAGCTGATCTGCCTGCTGACCTTCTGGATGCTGCTGCGTCAGTCCATCACTGAGAAACAAAACACACTGAAGGAGAGCCCCACTCCCACCCGCCTGTCCAGTGTGACTATCCACACCACAGTGTCCTCTGCAGGTGGGACATGCTCTGGTCCATGTGACATGCCTGTATACCGCTGAATGATAATAATACACAAGAGTGTGTGTTTCAGAGAACTCGTGTGAGGACGTGTTCGTCCTCCAGACCGAGGTTGGCGGGGCACAGATGAATGTTCTAGGGGCTGTGGTCAAACGCATGTTTGTTAAATACTGGATCTACGTGTGTGGAACCATGTTCTTCTTCGTCAGCTTCGAGGGGAAGATCGTACTCTACAAAGTCATCTATATGGTGATGTTTCTGTGCTGCGTGGCTCTGTACCAGGTACTGCTCCTCTGCTTTAATCCAAGGCGATTTCTGACGTCTCACATGTTTTCCTAATTCTTTAAACTAGTCAGGTATGATTATTTTTTATATTACGGTAACCAATTAAAATTTTGTGAGGGAATGGTGATATGTTGAGAATTATGGATGTTATGGATGCTCACGACTGGTGGGTGACAGGTTGAAGCAGAGCCCAGATGAGTCCAGACTAATTATAATATAACCCAGTCATTCAGCACATTTGAGCAGAATTCCCTTAATTGCAGCAGAGTGACCCAACACCCTTCTGCTCATGTGCAGGTGAACTACCAGTGGTGGCGTTCTCTCCTCAGGGGTTTCTGGCTCACAGTGGTGGTCTACTCCATGATGGTCCTGATCCTGGTTTACACCTTCCAGTTCCCCTCAGCTCCGATCAGCTGGAGCTATTACACCGGCCTCAGCATCCACAGGTAAGGCCGGATTTGTGTTTAGTGTTTGCTTTGCTAAACATCTATCTAAACTACCAGTCAAAAGTTTAGACACACCTGCTCATTCAATGTTTTTTTTTTCACTACATTTTAAATATACTCTGAAGACATCAAATACTGTATATAATGCCAGATATATGGAATTATGTATAAAAAATGTAATAAGTAAGCTAATTATTTTTTTGTATTTTATACTAAAATCCTCAAAGTACTACTAAAGTCCACAAAGCAAGGGGGCTCCCTTGCTTTGTCGACAGCGCTGCAAACCCTTCTCTTAGCTTCCTGTGTCACGGCTGTGCCTTGTGAGGATCAAGAAATGCCAAAAGTAAAAAGCAAATGGAGACTATTGAAAAGGCATAAAATCTTAAAATTGGGTGTTGCCTCTCCTGGGACGTTGGGTTGGTGCTGGCGTTGGCCCGCGTGTCCATCTGGGTGCTGGGTTGTTTGGGAGGTTGGTATCACCACCAGGCCTGGTTTTGGGGGACCGAGAGAGTGGCTGGCTGGTGCTTGGGTGTGTGGTCCAGATGGCCATCTGGATCCGGGGTTCTTCGGGGGTTTGTATGGTGGACAGGGGCGCTTGGATGGGGGCGACGTTGTCTGGGTGCACCTTTGGTTTTGCTGTTGTTGTTGTTGTAATTTGAACCTGGTCCCTCTCCCAATATTTTTAGATTGTTTTAATGCATCATTTCTTAGTTAGGGCAATGTCCTCCTTTTCTGGGTGCAGCGGCTGTCCCTGTGTGGTCCTCTGGAGGATTCCTGGGTGCTGGTGGTGGTCCATTTTGCACTCTGGGTCTGGCTGGTTGCTTCCTTCGTGTCACCTATGGCGGGTCCTGGGGGTGTTTCACTCGGGTACGCTGGCTGCCCTTTCGGTTGTCCGGTGCATGGATGGGGGGGCGGGTGGACGTCAGTGCGGGCTTGGCCTCCTTGGCAGAGGTTGTAGGCAATGGGAGGAGAGTGGTGATGGTGGTGGGGAGGGGACGCGGGTGCAGATGGGGGAGATGGAGAGTCGCGAGGAGGGAGGGTTTGGGGAGGGGAAGGAGGGAGGGAGGGAAACGGGAGTGTGTGCCCTGTCTAGGCTACCCAACTTTGTGGGACACAACTCTGGTATATAGATAGATACAATTTTAAACAAGTTTGGAGTTTTTGAGTTTATCTTTGGTTTGCTACATTCTATATGTGTCATTCATAGTTTTGATGCCTTCTGTGAGAATCTACTGTGTAAATTACCATGAAAAAAAGAAACAAATGAAAAAGTGTGTTCAAACTTTTGTCTATGCTGTCTGCAGGCTGGATGATCTGGGACTGGAGAAGTTCTCTGTTCCTGTGCTCTTCACCAGAATCTTCATCCCAGCTGCATTCCTGCTGGTACTCATTACATCTCATTACATCATATGAACAAAAAGGAAGAAGTTGACAACTAGATTTCGATCGTCTGCTCTCAGAATGGGCATAAAGCCAATATTCAGTATTCATACTGTTTAATGTGTTAATAAAAATGGCCATCCCTACTTGGCCCTACTCTACTCTACCCTAATTTGGAAGGTTTTGACTTAATTGGCATGAGGTACTTTTTGTACCTTCTTGGCCCGGCCTCTAACCAGGTCGAGTAGATACTAAACTGTTATGACTGTCACTGATTTCCATGGATATTTTTTTGTTGTGGACAGTTTCCATGGATATAGTACCAGATTCTAAAGAGTAATGGAAACATAACCAGACAATATAGGGCCAAGTAGAGTCGGGCCAACTAGGGCTCGTGCAAAAGGGGCTTTTCCATCTAAATGTGTGTTTTTGTTTGTTTGTTTGTTTGTTTGTTTGTTTGTTTGTTTGTTTGCTGTTCCAGGTGTGTGTGATCCATCTGCATTACTTTCACAAGCCCTTCCTGCAGCTCACAGACCTGCAAACAGTGGTGGACACTCACAACAGCACCATCACCAGGTACACAGCCCCAACCACACCAATATACCACGCCACACAGCCCCAACCACACCACCATACTATGCCACAGAGCCCCAACCACACCATCATACCACTCCATGGAGCCAGGCTGGACATACAGTACTATCCCACAGAGCCACACAGCCATACCATGCCACACCGCAACCTTTTAAATGCTTTTTGTGGCCAATATGTTTATTTGTTAAATATGGGACAGTGCACATGCTGTACTAACATGCTAACATGGGTTAGTACAGCATGTAAATGTGCCAGAGTTAGCCATGGTGTTGTGTGCAGACTGGTGCATTCAGACGGCAGCTTGGTGGACCTGTCTGAGGGAGGACACTGCATGAGCGCTGAGAACAAACACATGGACAACAACCTGGAGATGCAGGAGGAGGAGGAAGCAGTTCACTCCATGTCTGACCACATCACAGGTCACCCTGAGTTAAACTATACTCCCCTGTGGATGTAATCATGCATGTTTAAGTGATCTTGTGATCTCTCGGGCCGTATTTGAATATAAAACATAAAATCACTCATCATAAACGCAGTGCTTAAAAAAAAACAAAAAACACAATTCGATATTTTTCCTCAAATCATTCAGCTCTATTTTAGTATTCAAGTAAATGCTCCATATGAGACTAAGTTGATACTATATGCCTGTAACAGTGTTCAAAAATAGATATAAAGCCTATTTTGCAAAATCCACGTTTCAGAGCTTTTGACCATTTTATAGTTGTTTCACCTCACCATTTACTCACCCAAAGTGGTATTTGGAGTAATTTGTGCATGCTTGAGTAATCTTTGATCTTATCTTTAAGCTTACTTAAAGATAAAGAAGAAAGCTTACTTATCTTTAAGCTTACTTAAAGATAAGATTAAAGATTGCTCGAGCATGCAAAATTACGATATATGGCCACTCCAAACATGGCTATTTCACCACCACTTATGCCACTGGTGGTGAAACATACTACCATATTTAGGATTGCACCGCCAGTGACATACATCTACTGTGACATACTTACTTCATTCTCCAATTTAATTTTCTTAATTGCTGATATGCGTAGGATTCAGCAGTGACGCATAGCCATTTTGGTACAAATGGACTAAAAATGTGCAGCTGTGGATGGGAGGTGCAGACAACATCACGGCTCTTTGTGGTGATGACTTTTATGGCGACGTCAGCTCTCTTGTTTCTTTTCTTATGTAATTTTAGATGAATATTGCGATTTAAATACCCAAATAATAACATAATGATCCACAGCAAAAGACGAAGTTCAAATCTGTCAACTGGACAAATCGTTGTAGGAGTGAAGATGTTTCGCTGCTCATCCAAGCCGCTTCTTCAGTTCTGATCAGATTGCTGGTGGCCACTGCCTTATATCTATCTGTACAGAGGGGCTACCTACACTGAAACTGTAAACAACTATTGTCCCCAGTTTCAGCTGAAACTACCCTATTCAGCCTTTAACGACCCTGCTATTGTTCTCATTCAATGAGAACAAAATGAGAGCGAAACGTCTTCACTCCTACAATGATTTGTCCAGTTGACAGATTTGAACTTCGTCTTTTGCTATGGATCAGACCTGGACGACTCAGGGTTTACACAGATAATGATCCACAGGTATCATAGATTTGAACTATGTTGCAGACACTAGCACCATAGGTCTGCTTTAAAAGTGAAGCTCATATCAATAACATTATATGCTCACTAATATTACAGTGCTGGTGTCTTGGCGTCTCGTGGTGGACCGCCTCTCGGTGCTCTTCCTGCGCTTCCTCTTGTCCCTACAGAAGCTACAGCGCCTTGTGTGGTGGCTACTGGAACTACACATAGTCAAAGTGGTGTCAGCGTACATCATCTGGGTATCTGTCAAAGAGGTATGCACACATTAAAGAGTGTAGTAACAACAGAAAGTTAAGCAAGGCGAAAAAGTAATTGATGACAAGACGTAACACTTTCTGTCAAGCATAGATCAGGATTTAGATAAGAAGAGACTAAATCTATGTATAGAATTAATTTTAAACAAAGACAGAGCAAAATTCAACAAAATAACAATAGATGTTATAGATCTAAATAATAGGTCTACCAATAAAGGAATTAACATACAAACACATGTTTGAATCAATTTTGCGTAAAAGTGATTGACATCACGTGATTCTTTCAATTGATTCTTTAAGCCGTATTAGAATGTTGTTACCTCCTCAAAAACATATGTGAAGTTGTGTTTGTTTCATTCACACATGAGTAATCCTTTATTATTAGTCTGTCTACATTTCCAAAACTCAAAATGCTCTGTTCCAACTTGTGATGTCATGAACTGGTAGTTTTCAAGTTAACGGCTACCGTTTTCCTTTTGTTTAGTAGAGATCCCAGGGCTGAAATCATCCAAATGAATCTAGTGAAGGTGTACTGGGTTTAAAAATACAGTAGAACACTTTCTGTATTACCACGTGACATCACAAGGAGGAAGACAGTGTTTTCTGTTTGTGAAGAACTCAGCCTAAATATGCAGGGTTTGTGTATTAAACATGTGTGAATGAAACAAAACACAACTTCTCATATGTTTGTGATGAGGAAACAACATTATAACAGTGATCAGAAAAGAGGGTATGTGGGCCCTGTAACATTTACATGCTTATTAGAATCGATATGTGCATAACAGTATCACTCCCTGCACTATCTGCACAGGTGTGTGTGTTCAACCTGGTATTCATTCTGTGTGTGGCTGTGGGCTTACCGTGCAGAAGGTGGCGCCCCCTACTGTCTTCAGTGTGCACCGTCTGGACCTGCGTGGTCATTGTCTGCAAGATGCTCTATCAGCTGAATGTGGTACAACCCATCAAGTACTCCTCCAACTGCCCCATGGTACACAGACACAGTACTGGTGGTATATTGCATATATCATGGTAAACACTCATTCATCAGCATGTTACAGGTCGCTAACTCCAGTCTGGACCTGTCCAAGTCTGTGCTGTACTCGGGACCTGTAGACCCCGCCCAGTGGGTGGGTCTCAGGAAAACCAAAGGGAGAGTTCTGGACTATCTGCTGGTAACACAACTGCACTACGTATCAAACTCAGGAGTTCTACTACTACTGTAGAACTCTACAATGTTCACTCTACAACCCCCCCCCCCCCCCCCCCCCCCCCCCCAGACATAATAGAGAATCATTTATTTGTATGTTACTGCTGCAAATAAGTATTTGAACACCTGAGAAAAATCAATGTTAACATTTGGTACAGTAGCCTTTGTTTGCAATTACAGCCCACTCCTCCACAGAGATCTTCTCTAAATCAGTCAGGTTTCTGGGCTGTCACTGAGAAACACGGAGTTTGAGCTCCCTCCAAAGATTTTCTATTTTTTAGATTTAGGTCTGGAGACTGGCTAGGCCACTCCAGAACCTTGATATGCTTCTTACGGAGCCACTCCTTGTTTATCCTGGCTGTGTGCTTCAGGTCATTGTCATGTTGGAAAACCCAGCCATGACCCATCTTCAATCCTCTAACTGAGGAAAGTAGGTTGTTCCCCAAAATCTCGCGATACATGGTCCCAGACATCCTCTCCTTAATACAGTGTAGTCGTCCTGTCCCATGTGCAGAAAAACAAACCCCAAAGCATGATGCTACCTCACAATAGGTATGGTGTTCTTTGGATGGTACTCATTATTATTCTTCCTCCAAACATGGCGAGTGGAATGAAGACCAAAAAGTTTAATTTTGGTCTCATCTGACCACATGACTTTTTCCCATGACTGCTCTGGATCATCCAAATGGTCATTGGCAAACTTAAGACGGGCCTGGACATGTGCTAGTTTAAGCAGGAGAACCTTCAGTGCCATGCATGATTTTAAACCATGACATCTTAGTGTTTTACTAACAGAAACCTTGGAAACGGTGGTCCCAGCTTTTTTCAGGTCATTGACCAGCTCCTCCCGTGTAGTTCTGGGGTCTGAGACCCCACGAGGTGAGATCTTGCATGAAGTCCGAGGGAGATTGACAGTCATGTCCATTTTCTAATAATTGCTCCAACAGTGGATCTTTTTTCACAAAGCTGCTTGGCAATTGCCCTGTAGCCCTTTCCAGCCTTGTGGAGGTCTACAATTTTGTCTCTTGTGCATTTTGACAGTTGTTTGGTCTTGGCCATGTTAGTAGTTGGAGTCTCATGCTGCGTTCACACCGCGGCGTCAGATGCGTCAAGCTCCCATTCAAAGTCTATGGTGGACGCGCGTCTTGTTGACGCAGAGTTTTTGCGGCGCGTCTTCAAGCGTCAAGGCGGCGCGAATGTGGCGTTAGCGCGGCGCGTCATGAGCTTCCACGCGTCTACGCGTTCAGACGCCCAAGCGTACAAGCGTCGAACGCCTCGAAAGTTCAACTTGGTTGAACTTTTGAGGCGGTTGACGCGCGTGTCAACCAATCAGAGACCACGCTCCAGTGACACAGCAACGTCATTCGGAAGCGCTGGAGTCACAAACACAAACAGTGACGGGGACAGGGGACGGGGGACAGGGATGTTATCCGCACCAATGCGGGACAGCAGGTCATCGAACTGGGCCTGGGTCACACGGAAATACCGCTGGAAGCGCTGATCATCCCGGCGGAGCTCCTGGAGCAAGTAATGAAACTCGCCAAAACTCCGAACGCCTCTGAATTATGTCGTGAACCCAGACACGCCGCCGCCGAGCGGATCCCCTCCGTTGATGACTTTTGTTTAGTAAATACACCAAAGCTGTTCTCTCAACATGGTCTGTCATTGTGCACAAAAGGAGCAGGAAAACACTCAACGCTCTAGACGCGCTCTCTGGACTCGCGTCAAAGACGCGCTTCCAGAGCGTCTGCCCTCAAATACACACGCGTCAAAATAGAGGCGGCCAGCGCGTTTTTGACGCCGCGGTGTGAACACAGCATATATGGTGGACGCGCGTCTTGGTGACGCAGCGTTTTTGCGGCGCGTTTTCAAGCGTCAAGGCGGCGCGAATCTGGCATCAGCGCGGCGCGTCTTGAGCTTCCACGCGTCTACGCGTTCAGACGCCCAAGCGTACAAGCGTCGAACACCTCGAAAGTTCAACTTGGTTGAACTTTTGAGGCGTTCGACGCGCGTGTCAACCAATCAGAGACCACGCTCCAGTGACACAGCGACGTCATTCTGAAGCGCTGTAGTCACAAACACAAACAGTGACGGGGACAGGGGACAGGGATGTTATCCGCACACCAATGCGGGACAGCAGGTCATCGAACTGGGCCTGGGTCACACGGAAATAGCGCTGGAAGCGCTGATCATCCCGATGGAGCTCACCGGTGTGAACGCACCATAACTGATTGTATGGGGTGGACACACAGCTAACGACCTCAAACAGGTGCATCTAATTTAGGATAATAAGTGGAGTGGAGGTGGACTTTTTCAATCAGGACTAACAGGTAGTGATGGCCAAATGAAGCCCCATGAACCATCTGAGGCTTTCAGGCAATTGTACCGGTACAGGAGTCAATGCCTCGCCAAGTGATTCAATATGTTCAACTACATCATCTTTTGGACAAAAAATGTAACACATGTAAAAAGAGAAACCAAATGGAATCATGTTTCATTTAAAACATCACACTCGGTGGTTGCATTTATCAAATAAAAAAGATCCTCAATCCTCTAATCTTCTTCTGCATCAATTATGTATTTTAAGCACTATCCACATCAAAGACACAGATGTTGAACTTTCGAGGCGAGAGAGAGAGAGAGGGGGAGAGAGAGAGAGAGGGGGAGAGTAAGAGAGAGAGAGAGGGAGAGAGACAGACAGACAGACTAAACTATAAACTATAAACTGTCCCAGTGCCTATCTTGCTTCTTCTGATCCACTCACTGAACCACTTCAGTACATATAATACATATAATATTCAGTGAAAAAAAACTAATACAAGAATATACCTACGTACGTATTCTGGTAGTAAAACCAAAATGCTCTATAAATAAAAAAGCTTCTTTTAACATGTGAAAGTTAAAATAAAGTGAAAGTGAATAAAATAATAAGCAGTAGCCCATGAAGTGTGCCTGTGCACATAACACAGTAAATGAACCAATGACATCATGTTCACGAACGCGAGGTCTCACGTGTCACGTGGTTTTTGGCAATCTGACGCAAGCCTTGAATCGGGGCTTCATTCGACACGCCCCCTTTTACTCGGTACAAGCTTCGGTGCATCGGCTTCAAATGACCCATCACTACTAACAGGTCTAAGGGTCATAATTGTAGCTGAAAGACAAGTGTTCAAATACTTATTTGCAGCAGTAACATACATAATATATATATATATATATATATATATATATATATATATATATATATATATATATATATATATATATATATATATATATATATATATATATATATATATATATATATATATATATATATATATATATATATATATATGTTAGTTTTTTTTATATATATATATATATATTATTTTATCAAATATATTGTGGGGTTTTTTTGTGGAATAGCATATGGTGTCTCCACAGAGTAACCTGACCATGTTAGCACTGTTAGCCTTTGAGGTGACAGTCTACCGGCATCAAGAGCTATATCGTCTGCGCCGTGGTGAGGCCCCGCCCCCTACCAGGACGTTGTTTGATGATATCACCAGGTGTCACCTTGATGAGGGCCTTCTCAACTGCACCAAGTACTTCATCAACTACTTCTTCTACAAGTTTGGCCTGGAGGTTAGGACAGTTTGTATTTTTATCCCTCTTCTCGTGAACATGATATTTCATCGTGTGTAACATGTCCTTTTTTAGACCTGCTTCCTGTTGGCAGTGAATGTGATTGGTCAGAGGATGGACGTGTTTGCAGTTGGCCACGCCCTCGCTCTCATCAGCATCATGTGGCGTCGCAGCAGGAGTCTCATCTCTGCGGTTTGGCCTCGCTACTGCTACTTCCTCTCAGCCATTTTGTGTGTGCAGTACATACTCTGTATCGGCTATCCTCCTGCCTCTTGTGCAGGTGTGTTTGAACGGGGGAAAACAGTGTCACTGTTAAGTATACCACACTATTCTATTATTACATAGCAAGATAATTTGCATTTATTATTTATATAATCTTAGAAGACTTATAGACTTAGAAAAAACAATGGTAGTGAATGGAGCTATCAAACTTGACCTAAACAAGAGACACAGTTTTCCATGAGGGTTACGTTTTTGCGTGTGTGGTTTTTTTTTTTTTGTTTTTTTTTTTTTTTTATATATATTTGGGCCTTCTGAATTGGTTGATGAAAAAAAGTTAAATTAAATCAAATCAAATTAAAAGCTTTTCTTTTTCTGGTTCTCCTCTGATAAACCCTGTTTTCCTGCAGATTACCCCTGGAGGGCGTCTTCCTCCAGCCTAGACTCCAATGTGGTGAAATGGCTGTTTCTTCCAGACCACCTCACACCCCCCAACCCCATCTTTCTGCTCTGTAAGTGCCCCACTCCTCAGCTGTTTAGTTCTGTTTTTTTTGTTTTTCTTTTTTTTTTTACCACGTTGAATGCACATTATTTGTCATAATACAGAAAAATGCAACAAATGCAAGTGTCAAAATGTGGACTCAATTAAAATATAATCACATTCAATAACATTTGTTTATTTCATCACACTTTCCGACCACACTAGCATGTGCATCTCAAAGCAGCAATGTGAAGCAAATCATGAAGTAACAATTTAAGTAAGTAAAGAAAAAAGTGAGAAGAACCAAAGAAACCTGAGATTATGGGAAGTACATCCACAGACTTCATTCAGATTAGTGAATGTTCAATAGAGGATAAAAAAAAGAATACACATGGTTATCAGCGTCGCCAAACATTTTTTAGGACATTAAAAGGGCCATATATGGTGTTTTCTGATCTATGTTATGATGTTTCCTCATCCCAAACATACCTGGAAGTGTGTTTCATTTCATTCACACAAGTTTAACACACAAACCCTGCATATTTAACTGAGTTCTTCTCTTAGACTGAAAACACTGTTCCACCTTGTGATGTGGTTTTAAACTCCATACACCATCAGTAGAATTTGGATGATTCAAGCCTGGAATTGCCAATCTCTACTGAATAAAAGGTAAAATGTACGGTAGTTATTAACTTGGAAAGTACTACGGCATGACATCATGAGGTGGAACAAAGCATTTTGCACTTTGGAGATACAGACAGACTAATAAACCAAATTAGTCAAACATGTGTGAATGAAACATGTGTTTTTGATGAGGTAACAACATTATAACATGGCTTAAAGCTTTGATAAGGAGTTGAACCATACTGCTTTTCTGTCTCCCTACCCCTCTTTTTTTGTCTCCTTCTCTCCTCACTCCCCTCTCTCTTTTTCTCTCTCCCTCTCTTACCCTCTCTTTCTCCACACTTTCTTTCCCCTTTTTGTCCCTCTCCTTTCCCCCCTCTTTCTCCCCCTCACCCCTCTCTCCCCCCTCTCCCTGTCTTCCACACTTACTCTGTCTCCTCCCTTCTCTTTATACCCCCTCCCTCACTCTCTCACCCATCTCTTCCTCTTCCCCCCTCTCTCCCTCTTCCCCTCACTCCATCTTTCCCCCTCCCCCCCCAACCCCTCCCTCTGCCCCCCCCCCCCCTTTTTTACCCCCTTTCTCCCACTTCCTCGCTCTCTCCCTACCTTCGCTCTTTCTACCACCTCTCCTCCTCTTCCCCACCTGCTCCTGCCCCTTCTCCCCCTCCCTCTCTCTTCCCCTTTCTTCACTCCCCCTCTCTTGACTTCTCTCCCCCTCTTTCCCTCTTTTCTCTGGTGCTCAGACGATTTCCTGCTGCTGCTGGGGGCCTCTCTACAGAGACAGGTGTTTGAGGAGGAGATACAGCCTCATGTCCAGCAGAGGGCAGGAGACAACGCAGAGCTGGAGCTGGACCAGGACCCAGACCTGATCAGGCGCCTTCCCTCCAACCCTGTGCCTGACTTCATGCTGTGCAGGTCAGTCCATATGCGCTGTTAGCACATATGGACTTGTATCACACACATATTATGAGGCTAGCTTAATGTAGGTATTACAGAATCCATTATGGTTATACCCCAGTTTTGTAAAAAGACTTGCATCATTTGTCTATAATATTCTGCTGTAGGCCATTAAACCTAAGTATCCTGCATTTATTTCACTGCATTATTGATGAAAAATGCCTTTAAAAACAAGTGAGCTTAAAATGAGCTGAGTCACCTCTTGTGTTCTGTTTGTCACGATGGAGATAGATACAGGTTTTTGTCATGTAAAATATTGATAGCAAGACAAATAATTGCACAACTTTTTCCACCTTTAATGTGACCTATAACCTGTACAATGCAATTGAAAGACAAACTGAAAACTTTAAAAGGGGAAAAATATAAAATAAAAAAACTTAAAATAAACTGGTTGCATAACTATGCACGCCCTTAAACTAATACTTTGTTGCAGCACCTGGCTTTTATTACAGCATTCAGTCTTTTTGGGTAGGAGCCTATCAGCATGTCACATCTTGATGTTGCAAAATTTGCCCACTCTTCTTTGAAAAAAACGCTCCAAATCTGACTGATTGCGAGGGCATCTCCTCTGCACAGCCCTCTTCAGATCACCCCCAGGTGTTCAATGGGATTCAGGTCGGGACTTTGGCTGGACCATTCAAAAACGCCAAACTTATTCTGGTGAAGCCATTCTTTTGTTGATTTAGATGTGTGCTTTGGGTCATTGTCGTGCTGAAAGATGAAGTTCCTCTTCATCTTCAGCTTTCTAACAGAAGGCCGAAGGTTTTGTGCCAACACTGACTGGTATTTGGAACTGTTCATGATTCCCTCCACCCTGACTAAGGCCCCAGTTCCAGTTGAAGAAAAAGAAGCTCCAAAGCATGATGCTGCCACCACCATGCTCCACGGTAGGTTTGGTGTTATTTTGGTGATGAGCAGTGTTGTTTTTGCGCCAAACATACCTTTTGGAATTATACCGGCCTCTTGGCAGCCTCCCTGACTAGTTTTCTTCTCGTCTTATTATCAACTTTGGACAGACGTCCTGTTCTTGGTATGTCACTGTTGTGCCATTTTTTCTCCACTTGATGATGACAGTCTTCACTGTGTTCCATGGTATATTTAATTCCTTGAAAATTCTTTTGTAGCCTTCACCTGACTGATATCTTTGAATAATGAGATCCCTCTGATACTTTGGAAGCTCTCTGCGGACCATGGCTTGTGCTGGAAGATGTGGCTACAAAAATGTGAGGAAAAGCGACTAGAACAGTTGACCTTTATTTGGGGTTGATCAGAGGCACTTTAGTTGGTGACAGGTATGTGCTGACCCAGTTTAACATGAGTTTGAATGTAATCGGTTAAATCTGACCACAGCCACATCCCCAGTTATAAAAGGGTGTGCACACTTATGCAACCACACATTATCTCAGTTGTTTATTTTTGCTTCATCTCCCTGAACGATTTATGTTTTTTTTTAAAAATTGCATTGTACAGGTTATAGGTCACATGAAAAGTGTAAAAAGTTGTGAAATTATTTATGTTCATGTAATTGAACAAATGACAAGTAAAAGCAATAACATCACCATGGAGATGAAGTAAATGACGAACCCTCCTCCAGAAAAATAGTAAAAGATAAAGTTTTGTCATTTGGACAAGACGTTGTAGGTGTGAAGTCCAGTTAAGAGATTTAACTTTGGCTTTTACTATGGATCAGACCTGGACGACTGAGGGATTACACAGGCCTTCTTCAGAAAAGTTATACATTGCACCTTTAATAATAATAAAAAAACAACAACTCTGCATTAACACAAATGAATCTGCAGATTTCAAGTAGAATATCTTGTAGACATGAAAGAAATCGGGTAACTTGGTTCACATCAATATTAGTAACAAACTAATAAAGGTGATTATCCATAAGGAGCAGATTATAGCCATCTGCTGTCCTAGGGGCTGGGGTCACAAAAGGGTCAAAATAAAAATTGCACACAATACTCACTGCACAGTTCCCATAGTTGCACATTCCACACAATTGCACATTACACTCATTGCACAGTTAGCATTATTGCACCATACAAAATATTGCACATTCCAGTCATTACACAGTCTCCATTATTTCAGTCAGTTTGGCCCATTCAAGACAATTACATTCTATACCCACCCCCTTCATTTTTTGCCCATACATGCAAATATGTCTCTATTGAACAGTTAAAATTACATTGCTACTATAGATGAAGCATGTTTTGTTTGGCTAACCAGTTTGTTGTGGGGCAAGAGACCAAGTAGTTAAACAATAGTCTATGTGTGAGATGATCATAGAGTAGAAGTAGGTTTTGGCAGCACTCATACATTACAATAAAGGCTTGGAATTATATAACTCTTTAAGATCAAAATTCTAATTTTATTACAGGACCAAATATTATTAGTATCCCAATAAATTACAGAAAAGAAATAGTTCAAGCAATCTTCCTTCCATACTGGATTATGGGGATGTGGTGTACAAGCAGACTCTGGACTTTGCTTTGGAACCGTTGGATAAACTCTTTCATGCTGCCCTTTGTTTTATTACAGGTGATGGATTTGAAAGCCATCACTGTGTTCTCTATAAAAAAGTGGGTTGTCCATCACTGTCTGTTAGAAGAGAACAGCACTGTATGAGATTTATCTATAAGGGACTACTTCAAAAATAGCCAGAATACCTCAATTGCTTGTTAATGATTGATACTGGAACATTTAATACCAGATCACATAATTTAAGGCTAAGGACAAACCGCACCAAAACTGAGATGGGAAAGAGGGCTTTTAGCTTTTGGTTCACAAAAATGGAATTCACAAAGAAAAGCAAAACTGGATTTGTTGGTGACGCAATCACAATTTAATAATCTGATAACAAACTCTTATACATACACTTGCACTGTTTTTTTTATGTTTTATATATACTTGTTTGTTTTGTTTGTTTTTCTGTTTGCATTGTATTTTAAACAGGGCACCAATGCAAAAGAGCCCCTGTATAAAGAAAGATAAAGAAAGAAAGAACAACTTGTGTGTGTATGGAGTAATTAACAATTATTAATGATTATTGAGACTGTCAAATCATGAAGTTGAGCTTTCTGAATGATAAAGAATGATAAAGTAAAGTTGGTGTGACGTAAACAAACAACAAACAATTTTGCTGCTAAAATCGCCCTGATTTATTTTTATTCTGACCTGAATAACCACGAGTATCAACTAAGCGACATCTCTTGACAGCCCAGATCCTGAAAACGTATGTGCTGAGCTCATTTAAAGTATCTACTTTTCTGTGTTTGCCTTAGATCTTACTTAGACATGCTGAAAGTCATCATCTTCTGCTACATGTTCTGGTTTGTCCTCACCATCATCTTCATCACAGGCACCACCAGGTAAAGTCCTTCCTCCCACCATCCTCCTCTGCCTTGCTGCCTCCTTCCCTCCTCTGCAGCGATTGCATAGGTGTGTTTAAGATGTGGTGTACCTTGCCTGGATTGTCGGCAAGAGCAGGCAGTTTCAGTCTAATATTAGCTTGAACACTCCATAGAGCTTAGCTTGAACACTCCACAACCTCAGATCACACAGAGCCCTGGTGACAGAACAGGTCTTGGGTAAATTTGAAGTGTTGGACTGAACAAAACTAAATTGAAAGTTGTGATTGCATTCTCCTGACTCCCACACCACAGACTGAAGAGCATATCACTAGAGCAGAGAACACAGAGCTCACTGTGGAGTTTACATACTAATGCCTGATCTGTGGTGAAAATTAGTTTTTAGTCAGTCAAGCAGTCAGACCAGTTTCTGATCAAAACATATGAGGTCAGCTGTTAGTCCACTGTCAGTGCACTTATTAACAGCACTGCATTTCCCATCATGCTTTAGGTTTGGTAGTGTATGGTAAATAAAAATGACAGCTTTTAGAAATACTGTAATGATACTGTAGTGATCAGCCTACAAGGTTGGACACATGAGACTGCGCCTCTTTGTCCTGGCGCCACTCCGCTGTAGTAATGTTATTTTTCCTGCAGTCACTGATCCACAAAGGGAGAAAACTTCCAAAGATACAGTACTTCAGAGTCACACTGCTAGCATCAAATAATTATGTAAATTTGGCTGAATGCATTCTGTACTGTACAGGAGACACAGCACGTCTCTTGGTCAGTCAGGGCGCAGAACACAATGTGCCTTCATACACTGTAAAAAAGTATGCAAAATTGCATTTTTTAAAAATCTGCGAAACAGCGAGACCGCAAAAGGTGAACCGCGATATGGCGAGGGATCACTGTACATCCCTCAAAAAGTTTCGCACTAGTACAAAGAAAAATAAATATTGACCTCCAAAAGTAATTGTTCCATCTGTCATATATTGAAAGGTAAGTTGATATAGTAATTATTCTGACAGACTTCGTGCTGTAGCGCCCTCCTCCTGTAGCTACCTTCACCATATCATTTGACTGACACTGTGCCATATGTGTAGGATCAGTGTCTTCTGTATGGGCTACCTGGTGGCCTGCTTCTACTTCCTGCTGGTGGGCGGAGACTTGCTCCTGAAGCCGCTCAGCTCCATCCTGCTTTACTGGGACTGTTTGATTGGATACAATGTGTTTGTCATCACCATGAAGAACATACTCTCTGTAAGTCTGTTTGAATTTTTTTTTTAAATAAATGAAATAAAAATGACCTGACTCAACCTGACTTCTCCATGACCCAATGTGAGCTCCTGATGACCTCCCCATGACCTCCTCCTGAACTCTACATGATTTTCTCCATGACCTCCTCCTGATCTCTCCATAATCTTCTCCTGAACTTCTTCTGACCTCCATGTCCTCTCCTTGACCTCTCCATGACCTCCTCCTGACCTCTCCATGACCTCACCCTGACCTCTCCATGATCTTCTCCTGACCTGCCGTGACTGGGAGTATGTGTCTTGTGTTGTAGATCCTGGCGTGTGGCTTCATTAAGTCTTTGGTAGTGAACCACTGTTGGCTCATCCAGCTCTTCAGCCTGGCCTGCACCATCAAAGGCTACAGCAAACGTACGTGACCTCAAAGCAGATAGTCCAAAGTCCAGATACAAGTGTCAGTGAGGAATGCAGCATAGAGTTTTTCTTTATGGTTCAAATCCTACAAGCAATTTATTAATTTTTGTAAGAGTAAAACAAACATGACTGCCAGGCTTGGCGTGGCTTAGCTAGTGGCCTTCAGGGTACAACAGCAGGAATCTATAAACTCCTTTCATCCAGCGAGTGGCACTCAGGTGAGACTCTGCTCAGTCCAGGAGTAAAAGTTTGCTGTTAGAAAAGAACTCTGAACAGCACAATTTATTCATAATGTTACCCAAGTGTTACTCAATTCATTTATGTCAACTGGACAACCATTAGGGGCCTGAATAATTATGCAAAATATGACTCAGGCACAGTTTACAGAAGGCTAAATCTAGCATAAACACCAAACAAATTCTGGTTTATTGTCTTTTTTTTTTTAAATTTCATTTAACTGCACCTCTACACTGCATTTTAACCCCTCTTTTTTAATGCATTGCAGTTTACTAGTGCTAGTGCATTATACACTGCATGTGTAATTTGAAGACTGTGTATCTGAAAAATGACTTTCTGCACTGCTACTGGCATACTGCTGGTCCTCCAGTGATTGCATGGATGTGTATCCAGTCCCAACCCCGGCAAGCTCATTGTTGTGCCACTGTTGATCTGTGTTGATGCTCCTGTAGTAGACAGCTGTCTTTTTACTGCAGTCCTGTGCCTCGTGGCACTGGCCTAGGTCTTTGGGTGTGTTTTGCTCGACCTGTGTCATGCCCGTGCCAGTGAAAATGAGGCGTAAATAGACCTAGCTAATAAACACACCTGTCTGTAAACAGTTTCTGTTAGTTTCAGTGCAGTTAGCGCCTCCCTTCAGATAGATAGTGTCCAACAGCAAACTGACCAGAACTGAAGAAGCGGCTTGGATGAGCAGCAAATTGTTTTCACTCAAAAACTTTTTGTCCAGTTGCCAGAATTGAATTTTTTTTTTTCTATGGATCATACCTGGATGACAGCGGGATTACACAGCCTTAATCAAGTAAATGGAATTGAGTACTAACCATCTCATATACAGTATCTATTCTGGGCAAGACAAATTTTTCTCAAAATTTTGCAAAAAAAAAAAAAAAAAAAATCAAGTAAAGGGCCTTTACATACAATCCTTTATTTGGATATAGCGGAACAGAGCTCCAAACAGTGTGAGCTTCCTAATGACGAGGCGGGGATCATCTGGGACGGGATCTGCTTCTGCTTCCTGCTGCTGCAGAGGAGGGTGTTCAGGAGCCACTACTTCCTCTATGTGCTCCTGGATCTGCACAACACCCAATTGCTAGCATCAAGGTACAACCCTACCTGTTCATTCCAGCAGGAGTTACTACGTTTACATGCACACAGAACTCTGAGTGCGCTGAATAACTAATTTCAAAAGCCCCAAAACCTGTCAGGCCACCCTTGTCCCAGTCTACAACAGATCAAAGAACTGCATAGGTATGAACGGGATCTACGAGACGTTAATTGCCACTAATAGTTTGCACTTACAATTGTTAATGGAGCTCAACAGTGACCGCCCACACCGTGGTAAAATTTTGTAAAAATGTTTGTTTCTGGTGTAAGTGTCAAAGAGGACTACGTCTGAAATATAAAGTCAGAAGGGTTTAATGAGTTTTTGCACAGTTAAAGTGAACAATGAAGCAAAAGACTATGGAAAGGATAGGATGAGAGTCCTGAGATGTGCATCTTTACAGTTTTTATAGTGTATCGTGTGCGTATGTGAAGGAGGATCCTCTTCTGGTCAGCATAGCGTTATCTTCGTGACCTCCCATGCAATGGCGGAGCCGCAGGAACTCACAGTTCTGTCCTTAACTCCGAACAACAATGTGTCCTATTGTATTTTATATGTATATGTATATATTACATTTTACTGTTATTCATGTGTTAGTAACTTTAGCATTTGTACATTGAGATACAAGTTTAAAGTAGTGCGGGCTGCTAAATTTAGATTTTTTTTTTTTTTTTTTCATTTTTTCCATAGATTTCCTAAAAAAAAACAAAAAAATCTAAAGTTTCCAATCTTGCTCAGCTAGCTACGTGGTAATTAATGACCACAAGAAATTGTATTTAAAATCTAGTAAATGCTGTGTTATTAAAACATTTCACTGAATCTTGGTCTATTAGGACTTTAAACAACCGTGTTATGGATATTAGTTACCACATAGCTGGTTAGCCTTCGTGATGTCTTAACATTTGAATTTTTTGGAAAGTCTATGGAAAAATTGAATGGAAAATTTACTTCTGGAACCGGAGCAGGTGGTCACTGTTAAGCTCCATACAAATGGCAGTCGTACACATACACACTTATGGCTATGGCCAGTGACGTGCAGTCAGGGGAGGCAGGGGAGGCTGTCCTTCACCTGTCATCACATCAAAAAATAAATTAATGGTTGTATTTATCCAATGATTTGTACTATAACGTTATTTTCTATTTAACTTTGCAATTTTAATTCTTTTTTTATTCAAAATCGCTGAATTTTTACGTTTACTGTTAAAATACTGAGAAGAGACATGCGGAGAGGCACCAGCACTGACTGTGCTGTAGCTCAGCAGTGACAGCTGCTGCTTTAAGTGGCTGTGAAAAGTCGCCGGGTGAGGCACACAGTTATCTGGACTCATGGTAGGGAGCACTCTTGAGCCCAGGGATTCTTGCAACTCCCACAGAATAGGGGCTGCAGGATAGTGACAGCAAGCTACAATTTAGAGTTAGCGATCAGTTTTAAAAAAGTTTAGCAATCAGTTTACTTTTTTTTCCTTGTCTGGCCCTACTTTTTAAATGGAGGGAGATTGCATATTAAAGCTCAAGCAGTTTTCTAAACTGGACTTTCGGTCGAAGCAGGAGGTTATAATTAAAGGAAGACCAACGCTAAAGGAGCTAAATGGTTTGCTCCAGACTACGGGACGAAAGACTCGCTCTTTTCAAAGTGAGTGGTACGGAATGGTAAGAAATTTAATGACTTCAATCCACTGAAAATTGGGTACCAGAATAAGGATAAAAAACACAATACAAAACCAGCTTGCTTTTTATTTCATACTATTAGAGCTATTTCATACGGACTTCGGAACTTTTATTTTGAAATTCTTTTTTATTGTGGCCCCAAGTCACTGGGAGAGAAATTGGCCCAGGGCCAAATGTGCTGACACCTGGTTTACATGTTTGTAAATCTGGCTGTGATGACATCAGTGCCTCACCAGCCAGGAGTCTCACCGCACGTCACTGGCTATGGCTTTTTCTTTTTTCTCCCCCTTTACACAAATAAGCACACTGACGCTCTGATGGTTTTGCTTTCACTTTACTGTAATGGACCAAAACAAAGAAACATGTGCTAGTTCGCAGTGGAGGGGCTGTAGTTTATCATCACTGCTGGTCTAAAACAAGTGAGTTCACATCCAAACACATGTCTAATACTTGTCTGGCTGTTTCTTTCCTTGTGCAGTCGAATGCCTCTCCTAGCCTGCATCTAATGCAAATCGGACTAAGCTCTTACATGCAGCAGGCATCTGAGTACATACCGGCTTCACCATTTGCGTTACTGTGATCTTTGAGATTCGAACCACGACACCGTAATTGCAGTTTCCGGGGATTACATGCATTTTGATGAATCAGTTTAAATTGGGCTTGACCAGTTATCTGTTTTTTGTAGTGAGTGACCCATCTCAGTCAGAGTAAGCGCTTCATGTGCTTCATGTGTCTGTGTGCAGAGGCGCAGAGCTGTTTGAGGCCTCCACTGTGAAGGCTGTGAGAGCCAGGCTACAGGTGGAGAAGAACTCGATGGACCTGCTGAAGAGACAGTAAACACACACTCACTTGAAGGGCCCATATTATGCGATCTTCTGATATGTTATAATGCTTTTTCCTCATCAAAACATACCTGGAATGGTCATTTATTTCAGTCACACATATTCAACACACAAACCCAGCATATTTAAAGTCTCTCTTTCCTCAAACGGAAAACACTGTTTCACCTTGTGATGTCATGTGGTAATACAGGAAATGCTTTAAACTCGATACACCTTCACAAGAATCACTTGGTAATTCAGCCCTGAAATTCTTTACTGGACAAAAGGAAAAAGTAGCTGTTAAATTAAACTACCCCTTCATGGCATCACAAGGTGGAACAGAGCATTTTAGCTTTGGAGATGCAGACAGATTAATAATAGTTACCCAATCATGTATCGCTGACACAAAAAACACCAGGCATGTTTTTGAGAAGGTAACAGCATTACAACATGGTTAAAAGCTCACAAGAGTAAATTTTAGTCAATATAGGACTTTTAATCCAGGACGTAGGCTGGTTTTCGTCTCCTCACTTCATATCTCATTTCTCAGGATGGAGCGAATCAAAACGAGACAGCAGAAGTTCCGCAGAGGCAAAGAGACACTGCTGAGTTTTAACAAGGAGACTGCCAATGCCGAGGGGAAAACTGGCCACAAGGAGAGAAAGGAAAACAGCCAGTGGTGGAGGCCCTGGGTCAACCACGCCTCCAGTAAATTATTAAAGCATTTCACCTTTTTGGACTTTAAACAGCCGCATTATGGATATTAGTTACGCGTAGCTGGTTAGCCTTCAATGATATCTTTTAATTTGAACTTTGAATTTTTGAAATAGTCGGGGAAAAGTGATACAAAAATTAACTTACAGAACCTATGCTCATTGTTGAGCTCCACATAACTCATTTACATTGCTCATTTGATTTTCAAACATGCTGATAATGCATGTGGACATGTTGCTATTAGCTGTTAACTTGAAAACTACCACTTCATGCCATAACCATCCTGGTACCATCACAGCCCTACCATAGTCCCACCACAGTCCTACTATAGTCTTTATTGTCTTACTAGTCCTACTATAGGCCTACCACAATTCTATTATAGTTCTACCATAGCCTCGCCATAATCCCACCCCGGTCATACTATAGGCTTACCAGTCCTATTATAGCACTACCATAGCCCCACCACAACTTGCACTAACACTGTTCCTCTCTCAGTGATCCGCAGTGGGGACTACTATCTGTTTGAAACCGACAGCGATGAGGAAACAGAAGAGGAGAAGGAGGAGGAGCATAAGAAAGGGGTGCGGCCTCAAGACAAATCTGCATTTCAGGTTAGCACTTGTACAGTGTTCATTCACTGTTTAGTTTTTCAGTAATATTGGTTAGACTGTTTGTTTGTTAGCATCACAATGTTTTAAGCATGCTAACGTGAGTGTGTGGTGTGCAGTTTGTTTACCACGCCTGGATCACTGACTCCAGAACTGCTATGAGAGCCCGGCACAGGCAGAAGAAGCTGCACCAGAGGTCTGCCCGGAGGAGGCCACGCTGGGAGCACAGGGCAGCAGGTTGGCCTCATCACATTCTGTAGGATTGTTGTTCATTGATGATCCAGTGGTGTCTCCTGTATGTTTACAATAATGAGCCACTGTAGTATTCCAAAAAGATACATTTTGTCTTCTTTTCTTCAAATTACTTTTGTAATTTGAAGAAAAGAAGACCAGTTTGTTTGTTTACCTTGACATGTTTGGACTATTTGTCAGCAGTCATCCTCAGAAGAATCACATAATGCTGCTGTGATGTGTCTTGCTGGCTGATTTACACAGTTTTTAGTGCGGTCTTTCTTCCGGGAGAGTAAGCAATTGGCAAGGAAAAAGTTGGCAACTGAAAGGCCAATGGGGGGTATTTCATGATGCGAGATAAAGTGAAACCCTGGCTTATTTGGACAATCCAAGCTTCTCAAATCCTCAGCGCCAACTCTGTATAGTCACTTTGATGGAATGGAGCTGAGTTGCTGTAGTAACAAGCACCTGGAGACAAACCTGGTTGAGACCAGGCTCCCTGCCCAGCTTTATTTTTACATACAACATTTTACATCCAAATGTAGAAGGAAGCGGTCTAGCAATTAAATTCTCTGCATTAACTAGGCTACACACTATGTAGCCAGCCTCCTCTCTGCCGGCGGAGCAGCCAAGAGAAGAGGGGTGAGCAAACAGGAGAGGGGGTGGAGGGGTTCTGTTTTTTCTTCTTTCTCCTCAGATCATAATGAACACAAAAGTTCTGTGTCCCAAATCAAACTGTTGTCCATATACGCTCTGGCTTCTCAGTCAGCTCATTAAAAACATTATACTTTGTACCCATTTTAAGTTATGTCATTGCTTCGTTGATCTGGCCTTCTCCGAAACACCAGGAGTGGGCGCAAATTGCAGCTTAAACTTCAGACCTGAATTAACTTTGGGCAGACCATGGCTTATTTCTTTCATGGAACGACTTGAGGCTTACGCTGGAGATGGAGCTATTTTCAGGACAGTTAAGCCACTTTGATGGAATACCCCAAAGTTATTGGGACAGAGAACAATAAACACCATCTATGTGTGGCCAGGTGTAAAATGAATAGACCAGACACCAGCAACTCCAAAAAATTAATGTGGATCTTTTATTTCCCGACTGTCCCCAGCAGGAGAACAGCATTAAATTTTGGTTTGATTTGGCTTCTTTTCAAAGAACAGTTTCTTTGTAATAATCACTAGTCAAAGATCAAAATATATGACCAAAGACAACACTCTCAACAGGAAACTATAAAAAAAAAGGAAAAGAAGAAGACAACAGTAGTGGGCTTATCCTAAACAAAACAAGGAATAACACTACTTAATACACTACAACAGTACAGTTGAAATGGAATTACAGTTTAACAGTGAACTTCAACTTACATCAAAATGGCGGACAGACTGCCCAGTACAACTTATCACTCTGCAGAACCCTGGACAGTGCTATCTCCCCTCTGAATAAATGACACATTTACAAATGTACAAGATCAGTCACAAGATAATAAAACATTCTTCATATTCTCAACTATTACATTGGACTTATTTGGTTTTAACACTCACGCCGTCACGCAGCTCCGTCTGTTACGTGAGCCGTTACTCTTTTCTCAGGATGGTAAATCTGAATCTCAATCTCGATCAATCCCAATCCTCGGGTTTACAACTCTGAATAATCTTAAAATAGGACACTCGTTACAGCCTTACTTATCAATATTAAAAGATTATTTTTGTACTAAAACCGGATTTAAACTTACATTTTACTCTTCACACGCACCGTTCTGTGTCTGGTTCTCATTGAGGCACTTGGCTGTCTACCTTTTATGACGTCACGCGCGCGCGACTTCAAGTGACTACTCCATTATCCAAATAGTATGGTGACATCTAGTGGCTAGGCCGAGAATTGCAACTACTGCTTGTTCAGTTAGATTCCGTTTTATTTGACCCGGCTACATTCTCCCCTGCCAGAAGTCAACGTCTCGGTGACTTCCTACACATCAGCCATAGCTTTAGACGTGTAAAGAACCATACCAGCTAACACCTGGGACAGTATATCTGGTGTGAAAGATACGGTGTTATTACAAGCACTTACAGGCAAGTTAAACGGGTTTCTGTTTTGACCTGCGGTTGCCCTTTCGCTTCTCCGTGGGGGGGGGGGTGTGGTTGGCGTGATTGTCTTGGATGGTGCTGTCCTCCTTCGTGGAGCAGGTACTGGTCGTTCCTCCGGCCCTCAGACAACCCCGGACTTCCTACACCTGATTCTAGGGGAGGACATGAATCTTCACTGGGCCTGTCGCTCATATCAACATCCAACACTTGGTCATTTTCTGTTCTAATTGGTCATCATCCCCCAAGTGGCTTTCCAGGTCCTCCAAACTTGGACCAACAGGTTCATCAATGTGTTCCACCAACAGGTATTCAGGTTCTGAGTCTGTGGATTCAATTTCTGAGTCTAGATTAGCTTCAGGCTCATGAACAAGAGGAACCGTTTGAAACTCTTGCCTGGGAGGTGGTAAAGGCCCTACACAGAGACGCAGATTGGACCTATGGACTCTCTTGACTGGACCTCCATTGACTGGTACTACAGTGTGTGTTTGTCCCCTGGACATCAATGACTTCATGCACTTTTGATGACCATGCATCTTGAATCTTATTTCTGCCAATAGGACGATGGCGAAGGTACACATATTGCCCTATTTCAACAGGTGGACAGTAAACTTTTGCATTCTGACGGGCCATTCTCTCCGCCGCTGCTTTCCTTTCAGCAAACACTCTGGCTCTCTCATGTGCATTCTGGAGTCGCTCTCTGTGTTCTCTGAGCCAGTCTGTGTTCTCAACTTTTGCTTCCTCCTGCCCCAGCAGAGCATCAACAGGAAGATGGGGGTGCATTCCAAACAACATGTAATAGGGGGAGTAACCAGTTGACGAGTGTGGGGGTCATATTATAAGCATACACAAGCTCAGCTAGGTGTTCAGGCCAGCGACGCTTTTTTTCAGGGGGCAGAGTTTTCAGGAGGGTCATGTAAGGTTCTGTTAAATCTCTCGCACTGGGGGTTTCCTTGCGGATGATGAGGTGTAGTGCGGGTCTTTTTTACCCCATACAAGCTGCACAACTCAGCAATTACAGCACTCTCGAAATTTCGGCCTTGATCTGAGTGCAAGCGCTCAGGCACCCCGTATTTCATGAACCACTCTTTCAGTATGACCTTAGCCGTTGTGTCTGCTCTCTGATTTCTTGTGGGGAAGGCTTGGCTGAACTTAGTGAACACATCTGTAAGTACAAGAACATTTTTCACACCCATCACTAGCACGGTCGAGTATAGTGTAGTCGACAGCCACAACTTCAAGAGGGCGAGTAGCTAAAATGGAGTTTGAGGGACACGAACTTTGGGCTGTGGCAACTTGGTTAGTACACACCCTGACAGTTCTTGATCCATTTTTCAACATCCTCATGCATACCTCCCCAAAAGCATCTCTGTCTCAGGAGCCCAAGCGTTCGTTCTATTCCTTGGTGTCCCATCTGATTGTGTACACTGGTGAGAACTATTTCTTTGAGACAGTAAGGTAGCAATAACTGGTGACATTTTCCAAGATTTACATCCTCAATTTCTCGATACAAAAGTCCATCTTTCTCTCTGAGACGTGGCATTGTTTCAGGAGAGACCGTACTGAGGGTGGCAAAGCTTGTCTCTCTTGCAAAGAGGGCTTTTGTTTCTTGTCCCAGAGCTCTTTTAAAACTTTGAGTGTTGGATCAGACACTTGGAATGTCCGAAGCTCCGCTTTGGTGTAACTGGGAAGAGTAGGTGTGTTGCTCTGCACTAACTCACCGTTCCCATTAGCTGGATCAACCACACTTAGCTGCCTCACCTTACAATGCTTTATCCCTGCAGTTGCTAACTCTGGACCTAAAGCAGTGCCTGCCCTAAGACTGTCACATATAGCTACACAACCATCAAACTCTGCATCCTCTGAATCTGGATCTGATCCTGCTAAAGCTGGTTGTCTGGAAAGGGCGTCGGCTGCTGAGTTACAACGACCAGGCCGGTACTTGACCTCAAAATCAAACACGGCTAACTGTGCAACCCACCGCTGTTGGATAGCCCCTAACTTGGCTGTGGACAGGTGGCAAAGTGGGTTATTGTCGGTCAGGACCGTGAATTTGGAACCAAGAAGGTAGCTACGAAACTTCTCTGTAACCGCCCATTTTAATGCGAGAAGCTCTAGCTTCATGCTACTGTAATTCCTGTCGTTTTTCTCTGCTCCTCTAAGCCTGCGGCTTGCATAAGCTATGACCTTTCTCTTCCCACCCTGAACCTGATACAATACTGCACCCAAGCCAAGGTTGCTAGCATCTGTTTCTAGGATGAAAGGTAACTGAAAGTCGGCATAACCTAGCACAGGCGCATTGGTTAACTTCAGTTTGAGCACTTCAAATGCCTCAGAACAATCTGGTGTCCAGGTTGACTGGAACAACTGCTTGGCCTTAACTGGACTACTCTCCCTGTTACAGACATTGACTACATCATGAAGCGGCCCTGCAACATGTGAAAACCTCTCAATAAACCGCCTGTAATAACTACAGAAACCAAGAAAAGATCTGAGCTCTTTTACTGAGCTTGGAGTGGGCCAAGTCTTTACAGCGCTAATCTTCTCGGGATCTGTGCCTACACCCTGAGCTGAAACCTCATGACCTAAAAACTTGACTTTGGACTGGAGAAAGCGACACTTTTCAACTTTCACTTTTAGACCTGTGTGTTTTGAGCCTCTGGAGGACAGTTTCAAGTCTCTCAAGGTGTTCGTCAAAGGTTTTTGAAATACAAGAAGGTCGTCCAAGTACACAAGAACAATCTGGAATACAAGGTCACTCATTGTTGCTTGCATCAAGCGCTGAAAGGTTGCCGGCGCGTTGCATAATCCAAACGGCATCCGCCGATATTCATAAAGGCCGAAAGGAGTGGTAAAGGCCGTTTTGTGCCTGTCTTTTTCATGGACTGCAACTTGGTGGTAACCGCTTGCAAGGTCAATGCTTGAGAAAAACTCTGCACCACTTAAAGCATCCAGACTTTCATCAATACGTGGTAAGGGAAATGCATCACGTCTGGTCTTTAAGTTCAGCTTCCTGTAGTCGACACATAGTCTTAAACTGCCATCTGACTTGCGCACTAGGACTATTGGTGAGGCATATGAACTTGAACTTTCTTTGATAACGCCTTTCCTCAATAGCCCCTGAGATGTGCTCTCTCACCTCTTTGTACTGATTTGGTGGAATCCTTCTGTAGGGCTGGTGAACAGGGATCTCATCCACTACAGGGATCTCATGTGGACATATAGTCAGTGTAGCCCAGGTCTTCATCCTGCACTGCAAAAACATCACAATACTTAAGTAGCAGTGCCCTTAACTCTGCTTGCTGCTCACCAGTGCCACCTAACTGTAGCCGATCAAACAGAGCCTGCAGGTCTTTGTCTGATCTATCCGTGCCCTTCTGATTGACAGTGACTTCCTCGTGTGTAGTTGATATGCGATGGAACTTAACTTCATAAGGGTCACTTTCAAGGCATTCACATGGGCTAAGAACACCTAACCTAGCTTTTCCTGGGAGCCACACATCATCTTGTAAGAAGTTGATAACTTGGACTGGGAACAGTGACTACTGGCTGTAATAACAGTGGGCACCACAATAACACCACCAGGTAGAGGAGTGTTGCCTGGTTCCAATAACAGAGTGGACAAGTCTTTAGAGTCTCTCTTAGGGCCCCTAACATAAACTGTGGACACTGAAAGGGCAGGCAGGTGACATTTATTTCTCTGTGCTACTCGAACCATAGCTGTTCTTCTCATAATTTCCGCCTCCTGAACTCTCTGAAAAGCTTCTCTCCACTCAGATCCAGTTCTCCTCCAAGTGCTGCATCAACTCTGTTAGTATCAACTCTCTGCACCTTTTTGCAATGTTCATTCCTATTATCCCAGGTGGGGATTGATCATGCTCACTTTTGTCTATTTTATTGTCATCTCTTATAATCAAAAATCCACATTCAGGTAATGTCACTCCCATTACTTCAATATTTAGCTCGACATAACCCAAGTACGGTAGTGGCAGTTTGTTAGCAGCAGTAATTTTTAACCATTTTGATGTACAATGCATATCTGTGTCCTCACCATTGAGATAGTTTCTGAAAAAGCTCTCAGTTAAAGTGCTAACATTGCTTCCTGAATCTATGAGGCATTGCAGGGGAACACCCCCTATTTGAATGTCAACAGTGGGGCATTTACCAACTGCATTTCTCAAAAAGCGTTCTTTTGTTAGTGTTTGTGGTGAGCCTTCAGATTTACCTCGCATTGCCTGGCTCATAGCAACCGAGGGACCTCGTTTCCCGGCACAGTGGAAGCAGTTGTGCTTATCTGAGTGTGGGCTCTACGTGCAGGACATTGCCTAGCCATGTGTCCAACTCCTTCGCATCTCAGGCAGATCGGCTGTCCATCCTCAGTGTATCGGCCTTTTGGCCTATTGGTCATGCTCGGCACACCTGATTTTTTTTGTGTGTTAAGTTCACGCACAGCATTTGTCAACTCCCCAATAGCCTTACCTTGCTGGGCTATTATTTTGACCACTTCCTGGAGTGTTGAGGCCAAATCATTTTCTGTATTGCTGTTGGGTTTATCACTTACAGAATGTCCATCAAGACTCTCTCCCACAAGGTTCCGGCTCCTTGCCACATTTGAAGTTCGGTTACGATCCTCAAGGCTCCACATAATGGCCTCCTCACGAACATCAAACAGACTGGACTGTGGTCTCTCTCTGATGAGCCTTCGGAGCTCGCGGCGGAGGGCAGAGTCGCGGACCCCTTCAATGATTGGTCTCGCATTGCAAGCTGTGGGTCAGTAACAACATTAGGAGAAGCTAACAAGGCAGAGTTCAACAACTGAGAGAGGGCGTGTGAATAGTCTCTCAAGTCTTCTCCATCTGACTGTCTGCGTGCATAAAATGCATGTAACAACTGTGGTGTTGTACGCTTCTCTCTAAATGCCTCACGTAGATAAGAAAACAAGACATTGGGTTCAACAGTGCGTCTATGACTACGCAGCTTAATCTCATCTAATGCGCAACCTCTTAAATGTGACAGAATAAAGTCGACTTGGTCCCTTTCCCTTAGACCCCTTAGACTCATAGCCCGCTCAAGCTCTTCAATAAACTCGTCTACAGAGAGAGCGTCTTTCCCTGGATCACCATTAAAGGGCACAATCTGCTTTTCTCTCTTGGCACATAAACAATAGACCTTGGTTGTACATCACCCAAAGAAGCAATACTTGACATTACAGCATCATGTTTCTGACTCAGTTCATTAAGTTTTGTTTGTAACTCTAATATTTGGTTACCACTCTCTGATAAAGGTGCAACTGAACCACCTCCTGCTGGTTCACCTCCCGCACTGCTAGGTCCGGGCAGTGAAACACCTGCTCCATCCTCGCTGTCTGACATCTTGTACAGTCTGTCTTTAAGTTACAGTCTCTGGTATCCTCGAGCTCTCTGGAACTGCTGCAGCGGGTACTCTCCCACAGCAACAGTCTCTTCAGCTGGGCAGATCTCCTCTTCACCACTACTGTTGTCTTAAAAGTCAAAAAAGGCTAATGAAAACAAAAAATAAAACAGCCAAATTTACCAGGAAATCCCACTTCTGACACCAAAATTGGTCGCGGTGTGTGGCCAGGTGTAAAATGAATAGACCAGACACCAGCAACTCCAAAAAATTAATGTGGATCTTTTATTTCCCGACTGTCCTCAGCAGGAGAACAGCATTAAATTTTGGTTTGATTTGGCTTCTTTTCAAAGAACAGTTTCTTTGTAATAATCACTAGTCAAAGATCAAAATATATGACCAAAGACAACACTCTCAACAGGAAACTAAAAAAAAAAGGAAAAGAAGAAGACAACACAGTAGTGGGCTTATCCTAAACAAAACAAGGAATAACACTACTTAATACACTACAACAGTACAGTTGAAATGGAATTACAGTTTAACAGTGAACTTCAACTTACATCAAAATGGCGGACAGACTGCCCAGTACAACTTATCACTCTGCAGAACCCTGGACAGTGCTATCTCCCCTCTGAATAAATGACACATTTACAAATGTACAAGATCAGTCACAAGATAATAAAACATTCTTCATATTCTCAACTATTACATTGGACTTATTTGGTTTTAACACTCACGCCGTCACGCAGCTCCGTCTGTTACGTGAGCCGTTACTCTTTTCTCAGGATGGTAAATCTGAATCTCAATCTCGATCAATCCCAATCCTCGGGTTTACAACTCTGAATAATCTTAAAATAGGACACTCGTTACAGCCTTACTTATCAATATTAAAAGATTATTTTTGTACTAAAACGGATTTAAACTTACATTTTACTCTTCACACGCACCGTTCTGTGTCTGGTTCTCATTGAGGCACTTGGCTGTCTACCTTTTATGACGTCACGCGCGCGCGACTTCAAGTGACTACTCCATTATCCAAATAGTATGGTGACATCTAGTGGCTAGGCCGAGAATTGCAACTACTGCTTGTTCAGTTAGATTCCGTTTTATTTGACCCGGCTACATATGGATAAAAGAGGCATTCGAAATCTGGAAATGTGCCCATAATACACTGAACTGAGATGAGGGGGCACACACTCAGGATACTGTTCTGAGGAAGTTGGACTGCAGAGGGCGCTGTTGTTCTGCCTCTCCCGGAAGGAAGACCACAGACCAAAGACTCTGTAAATCAGCCGCAAGACATTTCACGGCAACATCACAAGTAAGTCCAAACATGTCAAGGTAAATAAACAAACTGGTCTGTTAGATGAAAACAAAAGTAATCCACCATAGTAGTTGATAATGTCTTTTCCTTTTAATGGTGTATTTCATGAAGCCATTGAGGTCTCCGTGGAAACAGATGAAGAGGATACAGAGGAGGAGGTGGACGATGTTGCAGGTAAGTTATTGGTACCTTGTATGTCCAGACTTATTGTGTTCACCTCCAGACTGCAGACTGCTTGTGTTCCAGAGACCGTGCTTCAGAGGCTCTCCAGTGGGCTGCACTTCTGCTGGGTGCTGGTGTCTGCTCTACTGGACTCCCTGACCACATGGCTCCGTGGCTTGTGTCAGGAGCACATTGATATTTCCACTGTTCTCCGGATAGAGAGATGCATGCTCACTCAGCAGGCCCGTCAGGTACTGCACTCTGCAGACAACACTCTGAAAGGAACTCTCTTGTATCTCATTCATTCAGTCTCATGTTATATTTATCAGGGCACAGTAGTTTAGCCATGATTCTACAATTTAAATATTTAAAATAGTATTTTTGATACTAAGGAATAGACTCATTACTCAATACTGATTCTAATACCACAATGATAATTAAAGAAAACTTTCTTTCTTTAGACAACAGAATGTGATTTTCAACATTATATTGTTTATTTTATATTACCATCTGGCCTTATATCAGTGTAATCCCTCAGTCGTCCAGGTAGGTTCCATAGTGGTCCATGGACTTATTGTGATATAGCTCAAGATTATTCTAATGCTAGATGAAAGGTTCATTTTTCTATCCTGTTGATGTGACTTTTTCAGTTTTGACATTTAAATGAATTTCTAGTTTATAGATGCTAGTTATACTAGTTTTGGTATCAATTATTATCAGATTCTCTATACTTTTGACAACCCTAGGGCACAGCTCCATCTCGAGAAGGCATTCACCTCTACTACCAGCAGCAGCTAAAGAAGAGCCCCAAGGAGTCTGGACTGGACCATAGAGCCCACACTGGGCCTGAGTTGGACCATAATAAACCAGAATCGAACTATAATGTGTCTGACTACACTGACCCGGACCACACTGAACCAGACCATACCAAGCCAGAACACACCGAACCAGACCACACAAGACTACACCATACTGACGCGGAGCACATTGAACCAGAGCTCACCAAACGAGAACACTGTGAACTGGACTCTACCCAGCCAGATCTCACTGGAAAAAGCCACACTGAACTGGACCACACTCAACCAGACCACACTGAACTGGATCAAACTGAGCCAGACCATAGTGAACCAGAGCATTCTGAAATAGAACACTGTGAACCAGACCCCACCTGTCTAGAGCACACTGGAAAAGAATCAAGCCACATTGAACTGGACCACTCTGAACCAGACCACACTGGACCAGAGCTCACCAAACAAGAACACTGTGAACTGGACCCCAAACAACCAGATCTCACTGGAGAAGACCACACAGAACAAGGCCTTACTGAACTGGACCATACTGAAACTGAGCAGAACCTGACTGGACTTGGACCACACGATGGTGCACATAGGCTGGACTGCACGGAGCCTGAACATGATGGGCTCAGAATGGACCTGTGTGGACTGGAAAAGGATCCAATCAAAGACAGCAAACAGATCGAACCAGGTATATTGCAAAGCTGTGTACTGCTTAAAATTTACATTTTAAGTCATATAAACATTTATTTATTTATTGTTTGGTGTTTTGGTTCTCAAGGTGAGTATCCATTCAGAAAGCAGATTGAGCCTCTTATGCATCTCTGAGTTGGTTTAAACCTAAAAGAACTCTCTCTCATCTGAATCCTCACTAACTTAACCTCAGCAACTTCAACCAATATTAACCAATTACTGAGTGATTGTACAGCCTCTGCAGCTCAGTAAGTGAATTCTGGAGGTTCTCAGCTTTCACATGAGTCATGACATGTCCATGTACTGAGAATGAGAAAAACTTGTGTCCTCTATTCAGTTGTGATCGTATTTCCTTTTTTGAAACGTAGAGCTACATACAGTTCCTTTAATCTATGCAAAAATAAGAAAAATACAAGTTTATTCTCAAGGAGGGTTTGTGTACTCTTTCAGGGGTGTCCTCAGTATGGCACAGCTGGGATATTAGCCTGGGATAGGTATGCATGCTTCTGTCGCCTTTCAGGGCCCTGAAGGTCTCGGCTCTGACCTACTTGTCTTCTGGCCTGCTTTGTGTGTTCCACTTAAACCTGATAGTCATTTTGTTTGTGGCGCAGACAAGTCAAGCGAATTGTCCTGTGTGACGAGTGTAGCAGAGAGCAGAATGAGTGCCCAGCGCAGACCCAGGCTGCTGAAGATGAGGAGAGTGAGGTCATCATCTTCATCAGAGGGAGAAGAGGAGCTCCCACACAGGTCTGACAGCTCTGGGAATAAGGCTCTTCATTAGAAGAGCAAGCATCTCTCCTTAGAAAAAATAAGAAAAACTCCAGAAAGGTTACATAGTGGATCTTTAATCATATTTGAGGTGTAAAGTGTGTTATTTTACTTAATTTCACAACATATTCTGTTGTCAATTAAAGAAATAAATTAGTGTTCCCTCGTTTATTGCAGGGGTTAGTCCAAAAATAACCCGCAATAGGCAAAATCCATGAAGTATTAAGCTTTTATTTTTTACAATTATTATATATATTTTAAGGTTATAAAACCCCTCACCACACACTTTACACTCTTTCCTCAGACAGGCATTAACATTTTCTTACATTTCTCTCTTTTTTAAACTCTCAAACCTTTGTTTTAAAAAATAAACACAGTATTAAAGAACGAAACCAAAACTATACTGTACTCAAAATAAAAATGACAGTTTTAAGAAATGCTGTAACAAACTAAATTTTAATGATGAATCTATGAGGTTGGACCAGTGACGTGCGGTCAGGTGTCATCACAGAGAAAAAATAAATGAAATAGTTATATTTATCCAATGATTTGCACTATAAAGTAGTTTTCTATTTAACTTTGCTATTTTATTATTTTTTTTTTTTTTTTTTTACTCAAAATTGCAGAATTTTTACGTTTACCGTTGAAATCCTGAGAAAAGATGCGACTGACTGTGCTGTAGCTAAGCGGCTGTTTTAACTCTTTAAGGGTTGAGCACATTATAGCGGCTGTGAATAGACGCCGGGTGAGGCGTGCTTCACCAGTTACCCTGCCTCATGTTAGGGGGCGCTCCTGAGCCCAGGGATTCTTGTAACTCCCGCAGAATAGGGGCCGCAAACTACAATTTAGAGTTAGCAAGTCAACTTCAGCAATTCACTTTTTTCTTCGTGTCTGGCCCTTAAATGGAGGAAGATTACATATGAAACCTCAGTTTTCTAAACTGGATTATAATTAAAGGACCGAGACCAACGCTAAAGGACCTGAATTGTTTGATCCCGACACGGGACTAAAGACTCACTCTTTTCAAACAGAGACGTACAAAATGGTAAGAATATTTAATTACTACAATGAGGTCAAGACACGCACCCAACTCATATGATTCGTGATGAGACGCTTGTCCATCACTGGCTGCAGGTTATCACGCTGCTTGGCCAGTGTGTGCTGCTGAGAATTTAGTGACTCAGTAGTCAACTTGTGACTGTCGTGTGATTTCTTTTTTAACTCTATAGCATCAGATTCTGTCACCGCCAACAGACTCGCGAGTGTCTTCAGACGCCGGCCGTGTCCCAATTCGACAAATGCACCTGCGATGTGCCTATTGAAGTACCCGCCCGACTTCAGTACCTCCAACAAGGTTAAGCACCACTGTATTAGAGCTATTTCATATGGACTTCCGAACTTTTATTTTGAAATTCTTTTTTATTCTGGCCCCAAGTCACTGGGAGAGAAACTGACCCGGGGCCAAATGTACTGACACCTGGTTTATATGTTTGTAAATCTGATTGTGACGACATCTGTGCCTCACCAGCCGTGAACCTCACCGCATGTCACTGGGTTGGACACATAAGAAACGCTGACTGCGCCTCTTCGTCCTGGCGCTGCTCCACTGTAGTCATTTTTCCTGCAGTCACTGATCCACAAAGCTAAAGCAGACTCCATCCTTACGACGGTCTTGTTACGGGCAGTTACAACCCTTTTTGCATCCTTGTTAAAACTTATTGCTGCTGTCGTCCTTGTGTTATTTTACTCCTTCTTTATTTGACGAACCGAAGATTAATTTATTCCATAATGGTGTGCTACAGCTGTGTAACTTCTACCTTCCCTCAGCATGTCCAGAATTCCAACTTGGCGCAAAATTGCACCAAAAAAATCAGCAAAACAGTGAGACCGCAACAGGTGAATCACGATATAGCAAGGGATCACTGTACAGTGTCTTAATTTTAAAAGTATATCTTCAAAGTCATCATGTGACTTCTAACTCAGTGTCTCACAACCGCCGGTGAGTCCAGACCTCCATTTCGTGATAGATGCTTCAGACCACTTTGGTTGACTTTGGCTTGTGGAAACTCATCCACTAGGCCCCACTTGTTCTGAACAGCACCAGTCCAAGTGTGGTAGCACAATCCTCTACACATAAGTGCATTGTGTCTCCTCTCCAGCTGGAGTCATCTGCCTCCTTCCTATAGCCTGGCCCTGGGTCTGGACCAGGACCCTGAGCTCCTGCAGGGGTGCCTCAACACAGAGGAGCAGCTCCAAGCAGAGCCGCTGGAGTCCCCTCTGTCTCTGTGTCGCACCCAGGAGCTGACAGCCAGCGAACTGCTCCAGAGCAGGTCAATACACCATTGTAAAACATATAAGCACATACTCTATCTGTATATAATAGGGTATTGTACCTACAGGACGTTCTACGATGAAGAACTGGAGGCTTCAGACCACTTTTTTAGTAGCCAGCCTCAGCTGCTGCAGCTCTGCTACACTCTCTACAACATCCTGGCAGCAAGGTACACCTGCCTTCAATGCAACTGCAGGACTATTTTCTGGGTTATAATTATTATTGTGTGGTTTATTATCATGTACTGGATTTTCTGGACTATACTGTGCTCCGGAGTTTAAGACGCACCAGCGAAAAAAGGCGTAATAATGAAGAAAAAAAACTGTAGAACTAGCAAACACATAAAATATAACATAAACTGTGGCTTGTTACATATACACACAAAACTGCACATGAACACATGGAAAAATATACATACCACTTTGGCCTGATAATAAAAAAAACCAGTGAAGCAAAAACTTTATATTTTACTTTTCAGTTGCTTCTTAAGTAGTGCTCTGTCAGTAAGACTTTGCATTAGCAGGAAGTAGTTTTCAGACCTTAAACTAAACTTAGGATAAACTAAACATTTACAATATTGTTCCAAATGAAAAATGATCACCTTTATGGTCTTATAAATGAAGAGGAAATAAATAAGGGAAAATTAAATATGAAATGTATAAAAGAAAACGAAGAGTAAAGTAAGAAGTCAGTAAAGTAATTTTCCTACTATCCTAATATTCCTCCTATTACAAACGCACCACAGCCATCTAGTGGTCAAACAAGTGAACTGTAACATGTATAATCAACCGTTACATAACACTTATTTATTCAGCTATATGAAGCATAGAGAAGGAACTGAATAAGTGTCTGGTAGGTTAACGTAAGATATTAACAATTAATTAGATAACAAGTTTACTCTCAATCTCACTCCAAATCACTTCAATCCATTGAATTCTTCATCCTCAGTGTCCTTCTGAACAACTCTACCTGCTCTGGAAGTAGGAGTGGAGTAGAAGTGCCTTTTCGTGTGGCAGCCATACTGATACACAAGCCTAGAGTGCCCTCTCCCAGTTGTCAGTGTGACAATAACAAAGATGTAAAATTCTATACTTGTATCATTTCTATATTTGAGTAATTTCACATATCATCTAGTGTAAGTCACACCCTCGGACAAACTATGAAAAAAGTGCGACTTGTAGTCCGGAAAATTCTGTGATTAGTTCTTGTTATAAGGCATATAAGCAATTGTTCTGATACCGTTCCCTCCCTGCACAGGTCTGAGGCTGTTTGCTTCCTGGTTATGGTGGTGAACCACATGGTGTCGGCCTCCTGCCTGACACTGGTGCTGCCTGTGCTGGTCTTCCTGTGGGCCTCGCTCTCTGTGCCTCGGCCCAGTAAGGCGTTCTGGATGACAGCCATCATCTATACTGAGGTGCCCTCTCAATCCGCCCCTGTGGCTCTGGGCTTTCTGCAGGTTAACGCTGTGTGTTCTTCACAGGTTACCATTGTCATCAAGTATTTTTTCCAGTTTGGATTCTTTCCATTCAATCAGAAGCTGGAGGTGGACCGCTCCAAGCCCTTCCATCCTCCTAACATACTGGGAGTGGAGAAGAAGGAGGGCTATGTGATCTATGACCTGCTGCAGCTGCTGATTCTGTTCTACCACCGAGCCATACTCAAGGTATTGGGGACCCTTGCTGATACTGGGACACTGACTGATACTGAGGACAGGGACACTCGCTAATACTAGGATACTCGCTGATGCTGGGGACAGGGGCACTCACTGATACTAGGATACTGGCTGATACTGGGACGCTTGCTGATACTGGGTCGCTTGCTGATACTGGGGACAGGGCCACTCGCTGTTACTGGGACACTCACTGATACTAGGGACACTTGCTGATACTGGTGCACTTGCTGATATTGGGGACAGCAATACTCGCTGATACTGGGACACTCTCTGATACTGGGGAGACTCGCTGATACTAAGACACTCGATAGGGACACTCACTGATACTGGGACACTCTCTGATACTGGGGAGACTCGCTGATACTAAGACACTCGATAGGGACACTCACTGATACTGGGACACTTGCTGATACTGGAGCACTTGCCAGTCCTGGGACACTCACTGATACTGGGGCACTCACTGATACTGGGGACACTCACTGATACTGGGGAAAGGGACACTCACTAATACTAAGGACAGGGACAATTGCTGATACTGGGACAATCGCTCATTTTGTCAAGTTGCTATATACGTATATATTTTGTATATATTATATTATTTTTGTATTTAAATAGAGCATGAGTGGGTTTGTGGGCTGGACATTGCATAAAATCTTACAGCTAACCGTGAGGAGGGTTTGAAAAGGGCCCAGGAGAGATCTCTAAAATTCCCAAACATGCATGGATGACATTTATAACCGCTTCAGGCATGTTTTCGATGAGGGAACAATGTTATAACATGGTAGAAAGCTCAAAAAATAAGTCTTTTTTTTTTTTTATTTTAATATGCAAATTTTGCATAATGCACCTTCTTTAACTTACCTTACTGAGACCAACTATAACTAATTCAGTTGTTCATATCATCATAACATATCATGAATACTGTAAGTCACACAATATGAAGTGTACTTTTAAAAAGAATAAATCAGTCGAATGTTTTTGAGAGCCTTGAGGGAGGTTAAACTGACCCCTGTGTTCCTGCTGTGGACAGTGCCATGGGCTGTGGGACCAGACTGACCCCGAGCCAGACAGCCCCAGCGTCCAGCTCAGCTCTAACCGCACCTCCTGTTCAGAGCCAGGGGGAGGAGAACCTACACCTCCACACCCAGCAGGCAGGAGGAGGGAGCAGCCAGAGTCTAGTCCGGAGTCTCCTGCAGGTACTGTCTTCTCTCTCATAAGAGCCTGGGTTTCACTGTTGGGCCTTTCCCATAAAACACATTTTCTTTTCAAGTGAAAGTTGGGGAAGGATCTCTCAGCTACACTGTAACACAACGGGATCTAATGATACGTTGCAGCTGATGTCATCAGCATTTCCCGGGGATGTGATGCTAACTAGATGCTCTGCTATGTTTGAGACTCTGCTAGACAGAAATTTGATTTTTATGCAGTCTGTACAGAAAGAGCTGACTTAGCTGGAACTACAACAGGTGAGCTGATTTGTGCCATTAAACATGTCTCTCACACATAAAGTTACTCTCATATTTTTATTGAAAATCCAACATTTGAACAGGATCATGAATGCTCATATTGATCACAGGCTCCTGAAAATGTGCTGTTTAAATCCATTTTATGTTTTCAGACAAGCTTAAAACTTATTTGACAGTGTTTGCTAATCTGCACTGTGTCTCCATGGTAACTTCTGAACATTCCACCATGTCCATATGCAGAGCAACCTCAGTGTGATGTCACTGCAAAGTTCCATTACATGGCAAGAGTTTGGTTGGAAGAATATTGTGAAATTCTTTATGACACCCATTCAAAGAAAGACACCAAGGAAGTGGAGATTCATGTTGGAGACTGTGGTTCATCTGGGGCTAACCATTTCCATATTTTCTGGGACTGTATTATTTAAAAATTCTATTGATTACAATACATTGGTTTTAAATTGCCCTAATATTTACTTTGGAGAGGCGAATGTTCATAATTGGATGAAGGATGATAGTAGACTATCAGTGATTCTCCTTATAGCAAGTAAAAAAACCATCACAAGAAAATGGCTAAAAGTGGAACCTCTAAGAATAGCTGAATGGATCAACATGGTCCACGAAATCACAATGGAAAAGCTCTCTTTCACCCTCAAGATCCAAAGCGACAAACTCTGACACATGGACAAAATGGAGTATGTTGATAATAATGATAATGCCTTAGTCTATATAGCGCTTTTTCCAGATGGTCAAAGTCCCTTTACACATGCATTATTCATTCACTCCACACTTGGTGGTGGTAAACTACTATTGTAGCCACATCCGCTGTGGCTACAAGTTTGGGCACTGTTAAAGCCATAAGATTTTGACTTCAATAAATAAATGGAAGAATGAAGTAGTTACGATCTATACTCAATCGTAGTTACAGTTGAAACCAGAGGTTTGCATACACTATTTAAAAACACACCTATGCTTTTTTTTCTCTCATTGTCTGACATGAAATCAGACAAACTTTTCCTGTTTTAAGTCAGTTATTACTAATTACCAAAATTATTTCTATTTGCTAAATGCCAGAATTATAAATAATAAAATAAATATTATTAAAATAAGGAATTTTTTAGACAATTTTTCATTACTTTCTTCAGTGTCAGAAGTTTGCATACATTTCATTGGTATTTGGTACCATTGCCCTTTAAACTGTATGACTTTGGTCAAATGTTTTGGATATTCTTCCACAAGCTTATCACAATAGCCAACTTTGTAGGCTGGGTTAGGGTTAGGGTTAGGGGTTAGGGTTAGGGTTAGGGTTAGGATTTGTTATCCTTAAGCCACTTTGTAACCAGTATGGCAGTATGCTTCAGGTCATTGTCCATTTGGAATACCCATTTGCACCAAAGTTTTAACTTCCTGGCTGGTTGCTTTAGTATTTCTACATAATGTTCTTTCCTCATGATGCCATCTATTTTGTGAAGTGCAGCAGTCCATCCTGCAGCAAAACAACGCCACAATGTGATGCTGCCACCCCCGTATTTCACAGTTGGAATGGTGTTGTCAGTCTTGCTTTCCGCCTTTTTCCTCCAAACGAAACGATGTTCATTGTGGCCAAACAGTTCAATTTTTGTCTCAACAGACCACAGAACGTGTCTCAAAAAAATTAAGGTCTTTGTTCCTGTGGGCACTTGCAAATTGTAATCTGCCTTTTTTATGTTTCTTTTGGAGCAATGGCTTGTTCCTGACATGTCAGTACAGTACTTGTTTCACTGTGGATAATGACACACTCTTACCAGCTTCAGCCAGCATCTTAACAAGGTCTTGCTTTTGTTCTTGGGTTTATATGCACATTTCGGACCAAAGCACATTCATCTCTGAGACACAGAACCCATCTCCTTCCAAAGCAGTATGATGGCTGGACATTCATGTATGCATCACATCAGCTGCAATGTTCATTTTGTAACTATGTCTGATTGCATTGTCCCTGTCAAATAAATAAATAAATAAAAAATTTCCATAGTGTTTATACTTGTGTATAGTAGTTTGAAAAAATAAACGTGGCACCTTCTGGCATCTGGAAATTGAATGCAAAGATGAACCAGACTTGTGCAAGTCCACAATTGTCTTCTTGATATCTTGGCTGATTTGTTTTGACTTTCCCATGTTATTACACAAAGAAGCAGTATGTTTCAGCTGTGCCTTCAAATACATCCACAGGTGTATCTCCAATGAACTCAAATGTTGTCTTTGGAAACTTCTGATAGGTTTATTGTCATCGTCATTTGGATTTTCCCAGATTGTTTAAAGTATAATAATCTTACATGTTAACTTTTGATTTTGAAGAAAGCATGAACAATTGTCTAAGGAATATTCTTCTCTCATTATTCTGGCATTTAGCAACTAGAAATAATTTTAGTGGTCCTAACTGACTCCTAACTAAACAGGAAATCAGTCAGACAGTGAGAAAAACACACTGCTTCTTTGTGTAACATCATGGGAAACTAAAAAAGAAGCCAGCCAAAATATCAAGAAGAGAACTGTGGACTTGCACAAGTCTGGTTCATCCTTAGGTCCAATTTCCAGATGCGTGAAGTGCAAGTATAAATACTATGGGAATGTCCAGCCATCATACCACTCAGGAAGGAGACAGGTTCTGTGTGCCAGAGATGACCGTGCTGGGGTTGTTATGCACATTTCGGACCAAAGAACAAAAGCTAAAGACCTTGTGAAGATGCTGGCTCTGTCAAGAGTGTGCCATTATCCACAGTGAAACGAGTACTGTACTGACATGGGCTGAAAGTCCACTCTGCCAGGAAAAAGGAATTACTGTAAAAGAAACATTTAAAAAAGCCAGATTACAGCTTGTAAATGCACACAGGGACAAATACTTTAATTTTGCAAGCCTGAGAACACCATCCCAACTGTGAAATATGGGGCTGGCAGCATCATGTTGTGGGGCTGTTTTGCTGCAGGAGGGACTGATGCACTTCACAAAACAGATGGCATCATGAGAAAAGAACATCTCAAGACACCAGCCAGGAAGTTAAAGCTTGGGCGCGAGTCTTCCAAATGAGCACTGACCCGAAGCATACTGCCAAACTGATTAAAACATTGACTTTGTTATCCTTAAGCCACTTTGTAGAGTGGCCATCACAAAGCCTTGATGTCAATCCTTTTGAAAATGTATGGGCAGGCCTGAAAAGGCATGTGCGAGCAAGGCGGCCTATAAACTTTGCTCAATTACACCAGTTCTGTCAGGAAGAATGGGCCAAAATTCCTGCCAACTATTGTGAGAAGCTTGTGGAAGGATATCCAAAAACATTTGACCCAAGTCATACAGTTTAAAGGCAATGGTACCAAATACTAATGAAATGTATGTAAACTTCTGACTCTGAAGAAACTAATGAAACATCATGAAATCATTCTCATTGTTATTCTTATTTATTCTTCTTATTCTTATTCTTATTTAGCAAATAGAAATAATTTTGGTAATTCAAATTGACCTAAAAAAGTTTAGCCTGATTTCAGACAGTGAGGAAAAACAGCATCTGTGTCTTTTTGGATGTAAAAATCTGGTTTCAACTGTATATTGACTGATAAATCAATCATAATTATCATACCAGCCTGGGTCATGTGTTCTACTGTCTACTCCCTCAGGAATGAGTTTTAAAATAAACAATATTTTGAGCAATTGAGTAAAAATACTTTTGCTGTTCTCATGCAGACAGTAGCGGCTCCAGAGTCCAACCAGAACGAAAAGTGTTCATGTTTTTGACCAAACTGAGAGACATATCCCTGAAAGCCCAACACCACTCCTTCACCAGGTAAGACTGTAGCAGGTGACACTGTGGCAGGTGAGAAATTGAGGCAAGTATCATCTGAGGCAGGTGAGATGGAGGCCGATAAGGCTAAGGTACGTAAGACTATGGGAGATAAGATTGAGACAGGTGAGAGTCTGAGGCAGTTGCATTTGAGAAAGGTGAGAGACTGAGGCAGGGGAAGCTGAGGTAGATGAGACTGAGACAGGTGAGAGTTTGAGGCAGGTGAAACTGGCAGGTGAGACAGAGGCAGGCGAAAATGAGGCAAGTATGACTGTCGCAGGTGCATCTGAGGTAGGTGAGACAGTGACAGCTGAAGCTGGGGAAGGCGCATCTCAGGCAGGTGAGACTGGGTCAGGTGGAATTGAGACAGATGACACAGGTGAGAAACAGACAGGTGCTCAGATTGGTGTCTTGTCATTACAGGGTGCGTGCAGCATGCTCCCCAGTGCAGGACTTCTTCCGGGCTCTGGTGCAGCCGGAATACAGTGCAGTCACTGACGTCTATGTGCTCATGTTCCTGGCTGACACAGTGGATTTCATCATCATCGTCTTTGGCTTCTGGGCCTTTGGGGTGAGCTCCAAAAGACAGCTGCCCCTTGACCCCCGCACCTCCTAACAGGGCCACCACATACTACTATCCACATTTTTACTGCAACTACTTTTGTATATATTACACAGTTTATATCCAGCACTCTTAAAAAGAGAACTTTTTGGAGCTCTCTACCATATTGATTGATTGATTGATACATTTTGATAACATTGTTTCCTCATCAAAAACATGCCTGAAGTGGTTTCAAGTGTTATCCATGTAGGTTTAAGTAATCTTGCACTCTTACACTTTTCGAATCCTCCTTATGGTTAGCAGTATAAGACTGTGGAAGGGTCAGCCCACAAGCCTACATCATCTATGCATGAAGCTGGGTCAGGTGCATCTCATGCAAGTGCTCAGTTACAAACATAGATACAAACATAGATCAAATTTCCATACCTTTCAGTGTCCATTTCCATCTTGTTCTTTCAGATCCCAGTTCTTTTTTAAATGATTCTAGGTTGAATGCAGGCTGAGCACTTACAGAAATTATTTATTATTTAGCACTGAAAGTAACTACAGAACAGCTTTGAAAAAATACAAGTCCAGGAAATTGTCTTATTACACCAATTTATAGACCAAAATAAGACACTGACACAACCAGTATCTTGGAACCATTATAGATTCATCAACTATTTCAATATTGGCACAGATATTCGATACCAGCATTTTATCGGTGCTTCCCATAGACTGTATATATATAAATGTATTTGGCTAACCCATCACCGCATTCCAAATAGGAAGTGTGCATAGACATGTTTCCAGCTCCACTGACTCCAATTCACATTGCATTGAAAAACTGTCACTCCTTTCTCTGTAATTGCTGTTGTCAGGCTTGTTGTTTTGGTCTTAAAATGTTCATTATTCTGGTATTTTTATTTCACTTTTGTGTCCATAAATGAAGATATGAACATTAATAACAGACAAATCAAATGCCTCCCCCTAGCATTAGCAACAGGATTGATAGACAGTGTTGCTAAGCCCGCTCCCTGCTAAACCCGCGATATGGGCAAGAAGGAACATTTAACAGCCTGGTGCCAAACTGGCTTTTTGGTTGCTATGATACCCGCAGTCAGAATTCCAAATATGGAAATGAGTTCCAAACTCCCCCTATAACTCCTAGTCTTGATGATCTTCATTTGACTGGAGCCAAATGCTACGGGTGACGTCGCACTCACTTAGTCCACTTCTTCATAGAGTCTGTTGCATCCCTAGTGTTCACTGAAGCGTACTAGCCTGTTCTCAGAGTGCTCTTTGTCCTCTTACAGAAGCACTCAGCAGCTGCAGACATCACCTCCTCTCTGTCCGAGGACCAGGTTCCTGAGGCCTTCCTGGTCATGGTGCTCATTCAGTTTGGTAATTCATTTCTTTTCTATTGCTATTTCAATAATGGGCAAAATAATCATTATCTTTTTGCCATAATGTAGCAGGCCTAGATTAAAGGGCCCATATTATGCACATTTCTGATTTATGTTCTTTCCTCATCATAAACATTCTCAGAGCTTTGTTTTATTCACACATGTTTAACACACCAGCCCTGCATATTTAGCCTGAGTTCTTCTCGAACAGAAAACACTCTGTTCTACCTCGTGATGTCATGTGGTGTTGCAGGAAGTGCTCCATACACTTTCACTAGAGTAATTTGGATCATTTCAGCTGTGGAATTGAAATCTCTATTAAGCAAAAGGTAAAAGGTATCTGTTATCTTGAAAACTATCACTTCATGACAATCTCTGGAACAGATGATTTTGAGCTTTGGAGATGTAGACAGACCAATAATAAAAGGTTACTAAAACATGTGCGAATGCAACAAAACACAACTCCTAGTATATTTTTGATGAGGAAACAAGATTATAACATGGTTTAAAGCTCACAAGAGTTTCTAATCCTGACTTCATATATTGACCAATAAGTCATAATCATTATCATCATACCAACCTGGGTCATGGTTTCTACTGTCTTCTCTCTCAGGAGTGAGTTGTAGCATAAACATTACTTTGAGTGAGTAAAAATATTTTTGCCATTCTCATGCAGACAGTGGCGGCTCCAGAGTCCAACCAGAAAGAACAGTGTTCATGTTTACTGGTTTGGTGTGATAGTATCTGTGGTTAATATTTATCATAGTTTTACATCATTTAAGTGGCAATACAGGAAGTAGTGTTGAGTTCTACAATTGAATACTGTGGGGAAGCAGGCCCGAAGTGGTCGAAATAGGAGGCAGACTCGGAATAGTCCCATTTAACTCCATTTAACCAAGGCACCGTGGAAAAGGTGCAAAAAAAATCATACATATTTACAAAAAAATAACTGTGCTCAACGAAAGCCAAAGCGACAGAAATGGACAAGGGAAGGGAAAGTTTATATTAACTATAAAGGGGAAGTTTATAATAACTATAAACTATAACTATAAACTATTTACTATAAACTTTCCCTTATTGAATAACTAGTATAGTGTTAGAAAAGCCGTCAACAAAATCTCCTCTCAAAACCCACAATTCTTGGGGGGATTCAGACTCTTCTAAAGCTATGACACAATTACAAGCCACCCCCATCAAGACTCCCGTGAAGCAGCTTGAAACCGCAGCTCGACACGTGTCTGTGACACTTCTGACGTAACGAGGCCTCGGTTTGACTGGTCACGTGATTTTTGGCGTGGTGAAGCGTGTATCGAAACAAAACTCGGCAACACTTCCGCTTCATAGGGTCGGTACAGTGTCGAGCTGAGAGGCTCGAGCGAAACATCTCTAAATAAAATTGCTTTAATGTAACACATGTGTGGGTGTGTGTGTGTGTGGTGATTAAACTATGGAAAACTAAACAAAACAAACCCGGGATAGTTCTATTTAGTTTATATGGACAATTATTGAAAATTAACATACGTGTGAACAAACAAAATAATGAAAGATTAAAAGGGACAAAGGCCCACTTTGTCACAAATACCTCTACCGGTCTTCCAAATACAGAGAAAATGTACTGTTTAAACACTGATTTAATAAAATAAAGGTCTTGTCATTTATTTGCATAACTGTTGCGCAATTTAGGTTCTGGCCCTTGTTTACATTATGGTTGAAAAAAACAAAAAACTAAATATAGTTATATTAACTGTGATTTTTTTTTTTTTTGTGAAATTGGTAGTCTCACTAAATAGATGCACTTTAAAGATCCTATATTATGCAAAATTGGCTCTTTTTAGAAATGTTAGAATGTTCTCACCTTATCAAAAACCTGGAGTTGTAGACATGTAAGCATGTGAATGAAAACAAGTACATCTCCAAAGCCCAAGATGCTTCACCTTGTGATGCCATGTAATGGTAGTTTTTAACAGCTTTTACCTTTTGTTCAGCAGACACTGGAAATTTCAGGGCTGACATCATCTAAATCATGCTAGTGAAGATCTATGGAGTTTAAAAATACAGTAGCGTGCTTCCTGTATTACCCCATGACATCACAAGGTGGAACTGAGTGTTTTCTGTTTGAGAGATTAACTCAGTCGTCATACACAATTCCCGTTATGTTTTTGATGAGGAATCATAACCTAGATCAGAGAACAGCATAATATGGGCCCATTAAAGTTTGGATATGGGTTAATTTTGGTTAGGTGAGGGTTTAAGTTAATATTAGTAATAATATTAGTGGTATTTTGGTTAAGGTTAGGATCATTCTTTGGGAAATTAAAGCAAGCCAGTACAATGTCCCCCCAGAGCATGAAAACCCAACATGTGTGTGCTTGTATGTGTGCAGGCACCATGGTGATAGACCGCGCACTCTACCTCAGAAAGACGGTCCTGGGGAAGCTGGTGTTCCAGGTCATCCTGGTGCTGGGAATTCACTTCTGGATGTTCTTCATCCTCCCCACCGTCACTGAGAGGTGCTGACCTATTTCTGTTCTATTTCTGTTCATAACACATTTTGAAGTTACTGATATATCACTAAAGTAATTATACGATAGAGACGATAGACGATAAACGATAATATTGAAACCAATACATAAAGCCAATATTGTACATCCTTAATATACAGTATTCTAAATGTACAATATTGTTAAAAAAATAATGAACTGCCAAAAATAACAGAATGCAACACTTACAAAGTTAGTTTGGGTGTTGGTTCTTTGATAACGGTTGAGCCGATATCCTGATTGGACCTTTTATTGGATGTAATAATGCTATTTATAGGCTTATGTTGACCCAGAATGCCTCGCGATGTTTGAACATGTCTTTATACAAAGCAGTTCAGTCGTTACTAGCTGGATAAATAACAGTTACATAACACAATAGGATTCATTTTGTATTAACAATGTTTGGAGAGAAAAAAAAAAAAGATTTTTTTAATCCCAATGCTAATGTTGGGTAGAATTGAAAAAGCTGGATCAGTGCATCCCTAATATGACGATTACATTACATTTGAGCTAATGATGTGATCTGGCTTCATTTGGTACTGACAACTGTGCTGTTTTAATCTATTTTAGTAATACTGTAGGCCTAGTATACTTCTTGTGAAGTTCTGTAGGCCTAGTATAGTCTTAGTGATAGTAGTTGTAGTCCTTGTTTAGTCCTTGTCTAGTCCTGTTTTAGTCCTGATGCAGTTCTAGGGTACATTCACACTTCTCCTTGTTGGGTCCTGGTTTGAGCCCATCTTAAAACTTGGTTTGGTCCTGTTTTAGTCCTGGATTAGTCCTAGTCTACTCTAGCCTTACTCCTGGATTACAGTATTTTCACGACCATAGGGTGCACTGGATTATAAAGCGCAGTTTCAGTTATGGGTGCTTTTTCTGCATTTAACACATACAAAAGGCGCACCGTTAGCCCAAACTAACTCGTAAGTCGCCCGGCGCTGCCTCCCAGTCTTTGTAAAACTCTATTCGCCATCTGTCATCCATCTCTCCCACGATGTTCGCAACTTTTACCCGCACCTTCTAATCATGAAAATACGGTAGTTCTAGTCTACATCAGGTTTTGATTTTATTCTCAGTTTGGTCACAATTTTGATGTGGTCTATGTGAAAATGTGAACGCACCTTAGTTTAGTACTGATTTAGTCTTGTTCTGTTCCTGTTTTATAGTAGACGGCGGCGGCAGAAATTTTTTCTTGGAGGAGCTAAGGGTGTGCTAAGGTTTTCAATGTGGGTGCTCACTTAATATAGAATCTTTTATCAGTGAAGTACACTGGAGCATTGCCTTCTCCCCTATGTCGTCCCTGCTTGGTATAGTCCTAGTGTAGTCCCCACTGATAATCCCTCTCTTGTATTCCAGGCGTTTTAACCAGAACCTGGTGGCACAGCTGTGGTACTTTGTGAAGTGTGTGTACTTTGGTCTATCAGCATATCAAATCCGCTCCGGGTACCCAACTCGAGTCCTGGGCAACTTCCTCACCAAAAGCCACAACTACCTCAACCTCTTCCTCTTCCAGGGGTAAGCAAGCCTTACATCAGACCTGGTTTGGTTTCTTTAGGAAGACACTCGTTTTTTGCCTCCTGCCACCATATGTTTCTAGTTACTAATGTAAACAAAAGTATCTGCACTGACTGCCCTGTGTTAGTTAGCAAAAAACGATCCTGGTCCTGGTTTACACACCCTCTCATTGAATGTTTTTTTTTGTTTGTTGTTTTTTTTATGTTTCTTGCATACATTTTATATACATACTGAAGACATCAACTATGAGCTACAATGTGAGCTACAATCTGGTACAAACATATCTGCCACTGTGCTTAATGTAATTGTACACTGTCCTAATAAACCAATAAATGAAATGAAATGAAATTAAATATATGATGCCAAATTTATGGAATTACCTAGTAAAGAAAATAACTCAAATATATATTTTTATATTTTATATTCAAGTCCCCAAAGTATCCACCCTTTGCTTTGTCGACAGTGCTGCAAACTCTTAGCCTTTTCTCAATGGTCTTCCTGAGGGAGACTATTAAAAAAAAAGTTTGGAGTTATTTGAGTTATTTTTTTTTTTTTTTTTTTTTTTTTGCTCATTCCATTCTATCCAGAGAGAATCTGCAGTGTAAATAATCATAGAAACGAAGAAATGAAAAAGTGTGTTCAAACTTTTAACTGGTAGTCTAGTTGTCTAGTTGTCATACATGTTTGTGTTGGTAGTTTCCGCCTGGTGCCATTCCTGACCGAGCTGCGGGCTGTGATGGACTGGGTTTGGACCGACACCACGCTGTCCCTGTCCTCCTGGATCTGTGTGGAGGACATCTATGCTCACTGCTTCACCCTTAAGTGCTGGAGGGAGTCTGAGAAGGTCAGGCCAACTACCATAAAAGTTTCTAGAAAGTTGTCGGGTAGTATTTGCTTTAAATATATAAAAACAATTACAATAATAATAAATAAACACAAACAAAAACATCTGTTTTCATGGAGGTGTTAATGATATGCCTGAAAGTTTCCACAGTTGATACTTTGCAGTGACACACTGGGGGTGTTCTATGTGTATCTCTATTGGCACTCAGCAGTTGCCATTTGTGACACATGGTGCACACATGGTGCACAATGAGCAAACAGAGAAAAAAGTTGCACACCCGTTTCCTTATCTGCTGCCCTCTGCACTCCAAAATCGCTCTATTAACATATTAAACAACATTTAAATCATGCTAAATTGATTCATCTACTCACCCTCTTGATGCCGCCTTCTTCCTCCTCCATGGTCCATTTTGGCAAAACCGAACACAGCCATACCAGTAGCTTAAATCCACCAGTTGCATAGGCTTCAGTGGTCATGTGAGCCACGAAAAACTAGCATGGACGATTGTTTGTATTTTCTGCTTATTTGAAGTGTTCTGTGTGACAAATTGATTTTTGGATTAAAGCTACTTTTGGTATTAAATATTACCCATTTAATAGTAGAAATGGTGTAAATAATATTTTCAGTGTGTGCTATGTAATGTGGGAGGGGCAGACTGGGGTATATAGGTGCGCTCTGCAGAGAGTGTTATCCAGGTTACAGGGGGAGTAACTTGTGATCAAAGGAGAGAGAGAGACTTAAAGGAGAAGTCTACTCTGAAACTGTTGATTTTTAGTAAAAAATTTAGTTAAAATATCTACTACTGAAGACAGCAGATTTGTTTCTTTTATTAAGTCATTTTTGAGATTTAAAATGTCTTCTTTAAAGGGCCCTATTGTGGTATTTTCAGCTCCACGTGTGTTTAAACTCCATACACCTTCACTAGACTCATTTGGATGATTTGTTTTCGAATTGCCAATCTCTACTGAACCAAAGGTAAAAGGTAGCTGTTAACTTGAAAACTACTGCTTCATGACATCACAACATGGCGATAACAAATAAAGGGTTACTCAAACGTGTGAATAGGAACAAAACACAAGTCCAGGTATGTTTTTGATGAGATAATAAGGTTCTAACATATATAAAAGCTCACAAGAGTACATTTTGCGTAATATAGGACCATAATGATCCACAAGGTGTCATAGACTATAATTAGACACAATGGTCATGTGTGGTCATGGTCATATTTTTTATATAGGGCTTCAAGGCACTCAAAGCACTTTACATCAAGGAACCACTCTCCCATTCACACACCCACACCAGTGTATGATACTTGGGACAAGGTTAAGTGTCTTGCCCAAGGACACAACAGCATTCATCTGTAGGAGCTGGAATTACCAAACCTGTGTGTCAGTGGATTTGACCGCTCTACCAATGATTTGGTTTATGATGAGGGTTATGTCGAGAGCGGGATTTGAATCGCCAACCTTCGGATCAGTGCACTAGGGAATTCCATTACTGTTACTTAGCAACCATGTTGTACACTCAGTCAAAACTCTTCCAGTGCACACAGAAATTTATATTTGACCAATAAAAATGTAAGAAAACACCTTTATTTTGATGAAACAATGTTTAAACAATGTTTTTCTTGTGTGTAAATTGTGGTGAACTTTTGGAAAGACTTCTCTCTAAAATAGAACTTTCTACTTCTTGTAATATTCAACATATTTTGCAGCTTTTCTTCACTGATTTATTTCTGATTGTTTTAAAACATTATTTATATTTACAACAAGTATTATTCCAGCAAATTAAATCAAAATTTGAAAATCATCAGAACCTGTCATACCAGGTTGTCTTTGCCCCATGTCCCCACAGCGCTACCCTCAGCCACGCGGGCAGAAGAAGAAGCGTGTGGTGAAGTATGGCATGGGCGGTCTCATCGTGCTGCTGCTCATCTGCATCGTGTGGTTCCCTCTCCTCTTCATGTCTCTGGTCAAGTCTGTGGCCGGAGTGGTCAACCGGCCGCTGGATGTGTCTGTCACCGTCACCCTGGGAGGCTTCCAAGTAAGACGGCAACATAAAAGAACATGAAGCAGGATCTCCATCTCATTACAGACTCTTCATTAGTGTGGTCATGATACTAAAAGCTCAAACTTGATTTTGATACTAAGGAATAGACTTAATACTCATACTCATACTTATCTGTAACTAGGCCTGGTAGATGTGTCGTAGAGAAAAGCAGGTGGCACACCAAAAAACATACATAGTGGAACTTAGTGTAGATACAGATTTTCTTATGAGGGGAAAAAAAACCCAGTCCATGTCCTTATACACCACCAGTCAGAAGTTTGGACACTCTTTGTTTCGTATTATTTATTTCCATGATTAGTTACACTGCAGAATCTCACTGAAGCATCAAAACTATGATGACACATATGGAATGTAGATAAACTCAAAATAACTCCAAATGTCTATTAGATTTTTAGGGAAAAAAAAAAAAAAAAAAATGGCCTTTACCCTTTGCTTTGTTCACTGCTTTGTACTCTTGGCATTTCCTGACCCTGCCAAGGCACAGCTGTGAAGTGCAAACCAAGTCATGCACATTCATCAAGAAGATCATTGAGAAAAGGCCAAGGATTAAACAGTAATGTCAACAAAGCAAAGGGATGCTTAGAATATCCACCCTTAAGCTGACATAATTCCATATATCTTGTATTATATATTCGATGTACCATAAAATGTAGAAAGTGGTAAACTTAAAGAGGGTCCGTGTGGGGGTGTGAGGTTTCTTCAGACCTGCCTTTGTCTCCTGTAGTGACTCCTGTGTCCTGCTGTATACTTCTGTCCTCAGCCCATCTTCACTATGAGCGCCCAGCAAAATCAGCTGAAAGATCTGAGCGAGTACGAGTACCAGGCCTTCCTGAACTCCTACAGCTATGAGCCGGTGAGTCCCCATGAGTACCCTACCAGCCTGTCACGAGTACCCCATGAGCCTGTCACTGAGTACTTCACTAGCCTGTCATTGAATACCTCACGAGCCTGTCACGGGCACTGAGTACTTCACTAGCCCGTCACTGAGTACCCCACAACCTTGTCGCCGAGTACTCCGTGAGCCCGTCACTGAATACCTCATGAGTACCTAACAAGCCTGTCACAAGGTAACCCACGAGTATCCCAGGAGTCTCTTACTGAGTACCCCATGAACTGGTCACTGAGTACCCCACGAGAACTAAACAAGTCTGTCATGGAGTAACCCACAAGTATCCCAGGAGCCTCTCACTGAGTATCGCACAACCCTGTCACTGAGTACTACACAAGCCTGTCATTGAGTAACCCATAAGTACCCCGATTTCCCTGTCATGGAGTACCTCACAAGCCTGTAACTGAGTACCAACAGGTACCCCACAAGCCTGTGACTGAGTGCCCTGTGAGCCTGTCACTGAGTACCCCACGAGCCCGCCCCTGAGAACCCCACAAGCCTGTCACTAGATACCCCACGAGCCCATTGCTGAGTACCCCAATGTAAAATGAATTGAAGCCAATGGAACTGGAAGCGCCCATGAGCACTTCCTATCTGGCTAACGCATTAGCTATGTCCATTTATATATACAGTCTATGCAAGAGACACGAGGTGGGAGGGATGCACCAAGAGAGAGCAGTGACAGACACATTTTTGCCAGGATAGGCTTGTATAAGTAGGGCTTCTAGGTAATTAGAAGTGTGGTTGAGGTCAGCTGTCGTTCACAGCCAAAGAACAAAACGAGGTCGAGGCGTGGTCCTGCTCCTGAATCTCTTATATGAGGACTCATGCACACCGAACCATGAACTATATTGTCATTAATTATCATATCTATAATTCATTGTAGGTCAAATCTAACTAAAGGTTATTCAGTTTATTGGATCCAGTTTTAAATTAGCGAAATTCCAGTGCACTTGCATTGCAACACACAGTTCCAAGACAACAAGAATAGAAATATGCATAATCCTTGATCCTAACCTCTGGTCCTCTAACCCCCTGGTCCTCTAACCCCAGGTCCTCTAACCCTCTGGTCCTCTAACCCCCTGGTTCTAATCCCTGGTCCTAACCCCTGGCCCTCTAACTCCTGAACCTCTAACTCTAGCCTTGTAACCCCTGGTCCTCTAACCCCCTTCTTCCTGCCTGCTGTCCCAGAGTGCTCTGCAATTTTTGGAGGCTTATGGAGCAGAAGATGTTACCGTGGCAGCGCTCCCTGGCAGCAGTAATTCTCTGTGGACCATCAGCCCACCCAGCCGCAGCTACCTCAGCCATGTGCTCCACCTGGAGAACTTTCCCCTCACACTCTCCTGGACTGTCCAGAGGTATGCCCCTGTTGTAAGCACTTCTACTTCTTAGTGGTATATGTACCAGTGTTTCATATTTGTCCTTGTGCAACCAAAACATTTCCAGCATAGTTATACTTTAAAGTGCCTTTCTGATACTTTAAAGTGCCTTTCTGATGTATGTTATAATGTTGTTTTCTCATCAAAATATACCTGGGGTTGTGTTTTGTTTCATTCACACATGTCTACATTGCCAAAGCTCAAAATGATCTGTTCCACATCGTGATGTCATGTGGTAATGCACTGTGTTTTTTAACCCTATACACCACCACTAGAATCATTTTGGATGATTTCAGAACTGGAATTTCCTATCTCTACTGAAAAGCTAAAGCTTAAAGGTAGCTGCTAATTTGAAAACTACCACATCATGACATCAAGTGGAACAGAGCATTTTGAGCTTTGGAGATGTAGACAGACTAATAAGCAAAGATTACTCAGACATGTGTGAATGAAACAAAACGCAGCTCCGTGTATGTTTTTGAGAATGTAACATGGCTGAAAGCTCCCAAGAGTCCATTCTGTGTAATATAGTACTAGTCATTTACAATAGCAGTGGGTGTGTCCACCCAGCACGCATATTGTCTGCTTCATGGTATTGTCTAACAGCTGGTGTGTGCCCCAGGAATTTGAGCCTGGGAGCCAAGGCCGAGCTGGCCTCAGGGAAACATGTGACCTACCTGGACGACCACACCCGCCTGGAGCTAATCCAGCTGCTCAACGGCACCAGAACTCTGCCTGTGTGAGTACCACAGAGGGATGGAGACATGCTTCTCTTCACCAACTCCATACACAGGCTGGATTCAAGTTGTGGATCATCACATTTTTTAGCTATAGTCAAAATTCACCTTCACCACAGTACTGAACTTGTTTGCAGTTGTATCATGATAGACCCATTAATTACTAGGGCTATAGCTGACTAAAAAAATTCTTGGTCTACTAAAGACATGTCCTCCCGATCGACGATGGTCGACTAAAATGGGGGCGTGGCAAAAGCTCTCAAAACTATTATTTATCTCTATATATCTGATCCAAACTGCGCTCATAAGACACTTGCAGGATGAGTTTAAGCAAAAATTACTATTTATACAGAAAAAGTACTAGGAAACCATGTATTTATATAAAGACAGATTAAATGAGAATTGTGAGTTTGGTATTTATATATAATAATCTAATAAACAAGTCTTCAACTCACTCTCTCACTCACTTGTCCCATAAAACCCTTAAAATCTAATAACATTGTTCATCGACTAATAAAAAGTTTTGGTTGACTAAGACATCATTAACCGATTGACTAAACAACCAAAGACGTACACCCCTAGTAATTACAGTTTCTTGTTTAACACAAAGTCACATGTTGGAGTAGAGTTAAAGCAGTCATGCCAGATTTACTTAGCATTTGTACACGAGTCAGACAACATGTGGTAAAGGGACACAAGTGCATGTCACCCAAAAGATGAGTCATTCATAGCTGTTATCCGCGCCATCAAACTATAGGCTACATTTACATGTCTGAAACAACCTTTTAAAGAGGGAATATTATGCAAAATTGGCTTTTTTAGAGCTTTCTACCATGTTATACCATTGTTCCCTGATCTAAAACATGCCTGAAGAGGTTTTACATGCTGTCTATACATGTTTGAGTAATCTAATGATCTCTCTCTAGTGCTCGAAATATGTTACATGTTAGCAGTTAATATGCCATAGTAAAATACCTCCTCTTTAATGTTGTGAGCAAGACTGCACAGCGCTGGGTACTGGTAAAACTTTCATCTGCCCCAAAGTATCGGATTGATCCAAGCACTGGGCGGACTTGGCTGTGTGCGTCACGATACATCCACAGTGTAATTAAACTGTCAAACAGATTTAAATACTGAATATTATCTCAATCTTATTTTTATGAAGCATTCCTATGAAACTGTACCGAAGTAGGTACATGATAACTTAGTGTGGGGTGGCTATGGGCAGTGCTAATAGGCACTCAATTATACTTTTATAGAACCAGCTGGGGTGTGCAATTTTTTCCCCTTACTGTACCCTTTTATTTCCGTATTAATTCCCAATAGCACATTGCTTTTGTGCATTTTGCACATAGCTGGCTTGAAACATGATCTTGGACTGCAAGATTTATCGCAATCAAATCAAAATGGCAGTTTGAATGGATATAATTGGCAAACTGCAAATGCTGCAATTTTTTAAGTTCTATTTTTTTGTACTGGTTTTGTCGTTAGTTTGGCTTTAACCAGATCAGATAATCACAATCGCAATGCTTGTGTCTGCATTATAGTTATAATCTATGACACTCGTGGATCATTATGTTATAATTTGGTCAATGGTTCCATTGGTCACCGCAATGACCAACGCTGCCATAAACGTCATCACAACAAAGAGCCATGGAGTTGTTGGCTCCTCTGATGAATAGCTGCACCCTCACACAAGCAAGCCATGGATATTTTTTCCATTTGTACCAAAATTACTATGCAACATTGTCAAGTCCTACGTGTATCACCGATTAAGACAATACAATTGTAGAACATAGTAATTATAGAGTAGGCGGTATATGCCAGTAGTGGTGAAAACACCGGTTGATCAGCAACATGGCGTCCTGAAAATAAGTGATTAAAGATTAAAGATTGCTCAAACATGCGCACAAATCATACACAAATCACTCCAAATACAACTTTGAAAGTGTAAATGAGAAGGGAAACAATTATTACATGACTCTAAAAAGTTGATTTTGCAGTATAGGTCTTCTTCAAATAATCTTACATCAGGAAAATACAAGCTATGTCATAAGGAGACTTGTAAATGTTGTGTTCAAATTTGTGTGTCCAGCGTGATTCCAGATGTGTTTCCCTGTTTTCTACGTGCTCCAAGCGATTCCAACGCGAAACCCATCGAGCAGCTCTACCCAGGTATGGGCTCCAGCTATCCTTCACTCCCCACTGATACTTTTCCACCAGCTACTACTTGGCCACAGTCTACCCTGATTCAGAGCGACCCCACTAGCCCTTCTTAACCGTTATCACGTACTGTATTTTCCGGACTATACGTCATTGTGGAGTATAAGTCGCACCAGTGAAAAAATGCAAAATAATGAAGAAAAAAAACATAAAGTCGCACAGGATTGCAAGTCACATTTTTTGGAAATTTATTTTACAAAATCCAAGATCAAGAACAAACATTTTATCTTCAAATACAAGTTATAATAACAGGCTGAATAGCAGTACAGCACACTAACGTAACACATAGATGGCAAACTGAATACGTGTCTGGTATGTTTACGTACAATATTAACAGTTAGTCAGATATGCTATGCTAACATAACATATGCCGGCTTGTCCACAAACACGAGAGACACGAGTTCTTTTCACTGATGTTTACTGTGGTCTTACCTCTTCATCACAGTTCACACCGTAGAAGTAGCAAACACATAAAATACAACAAACTTTGGCTCATATTGCATATACACACAAAACTGCATATGAACTTATGGAAAATATAGATAACACTTTTGGCCTGCTAGTAATTTTATATTTTACTTTTCAATTGTTTCTTTAAATAGTGCTCTGTCGGGTAACACTTCACATTGGCGTAAAGGGCTGCACCGGAAAGCAGGAAGTAGTTTTCACGACCTTAAACTAAAGTTATGATAAAACTAAACATTTAAAATATTGTTCCAATTTGGTGGGAAACGATGAGTTCACACTTGCTAGGTACAATATCTCAACTCGTAAGATGCTGGACAGTCAGTGTGACACCCTGGTACAACTCACGTTGTAGACATTGGGTTTTAACATCTGTACCAAGTGCTAAAAGTGCAGTGTATTTTTTTACCGGTAACAGAGGAGTTGAAGAAACAGTGTCTCCAATGTGTGACTTTTACGGTGTCTCACAGTCATAGTGTTATGCTTAATAATATCCGCATTCAGTCACAGTCTACACCGTCCATGCGTAAAGTTGAAACCAAACACATAATATGAACCAAACTCCACCAAAAAAAACTCCTCCTCTGTCCTGGTAAAAGTGTAATGCCCAAGTAAATATGGTGTAGTATATCCATGTGGAGCACATGTGCGTAAAGATGCAGCCAAATGCCATGATCATCCTGCTTCACTCAGGAAGCCACAGAGTGAAATCTTAAAATTATCAAAACAAAAGCGTATGCTTCGCAGAGCTGCCTTTGTTATTAATCGCCAGGAGAAAGCAAAGGTGAAACTTAAGCGCATCCACATGAGCTTTGGCTGGCAAATAGTGGTATAATAGCCTCATCGTAATAACATTGTTACTGAATTTATGATTAGGTATCATTACAGCTCCCTTCAAAGGATGTTCTAAATTCCATGGCTTTATTGCAGTCCAGACTGAGAGTTTCACCCTGGTTCCAAATGAAAAATTATCACCTTTATGGTCTTATAAATGAAGGGGAAATATATAAGGGGAAAATTAAATATGAAATGTATAAAAAAAAAAAAACAAGTCAAGTACATTTTCTTACAGGTATTACAAATACAACAGCATCATCTAGTGGCCAAACAAGTGAAATGTACAATGTATAATCAACCATTATATAACACGTACGTAAACACTACATGAAGCATAGACAGTAAACTGTGTCGTGTATGTTAATGTAAGATATTAACCGTTAAGCAGATAACTAAAACATAAAAAACAAGCTAACAAGTTTATTCTCAATCTCACTCCAAATCACTAAATCCAATGAATTCTTCATCCTCGGTGTGGCTTCTGAACAACTTCGTCGTCTGGAAGAAGATGAAGCGCCACTCCGGAAGTACATGGCTGCCATACTGGTAAACAAGCCTAGAGTGACCTTGCACAGTTGTCAGTGTGACAATAACGAAGATGTGAAATTATTTATTTTAATAATTTCACATATAAGTCACATCTGAGTACAAGTTGCACCCCAGGTCAATGAAAAAAGTGCGACTTATAGTCCGAAAAATATGGTACTTGGTCAGAGTGCCAGTGGAATCCATGGTTACCGCATAGACTAGCACTTCTGGCTTCATCAAATCCAGTTTACTTTCTATTGAAAAACTATGGCCCCTTTCTCCGTAACCTTGCTGCCAGGCTCATCATTTTAGCCTTAACGTACTCTAAATGATCTTAGTGTTATTATTTTGTTCGTAAATCAAGATATGAACGTTAATAACAAACAAATCAGGCTCCTTGTCTGGAGTTCGTTCTTGCTAGTGTTAGCAACAGGTTTCATTGACATTGTTACTAATCGCCCATTCCATGCTAAACCAGTGGTGCAGGCGGAATGGGGCGTTACCTTCAACACCTTTGCTCCTGATTGGTTGCTATGATACTCATGATCGTAATTCCCAATATGGAACTCGGCTCCAAATTCGCCCCTTTAACTACTAGGCTCAATGAGCTTCATTTGACTGGAGCCGAATGCTATAGGTGGTGTCACCCTCCCACCACTTCTTTATACAGTCTATGAGTTACCACGGAGTATCAACATGGATATTGATTTGCTGGGCAGATATGGTACCAGATTCTACATGGTAATGGAAACACAACCAGGCCAAATAGAGCTGAGTAGAGTAGGGCTAAGTAGGGCTGGTGTAAATGGGGCTTTACTCATCTCATCGTATAAGAATTACCACATAATGAATGTTTACAGTACTGTGATTTTTATGTAATTTGCTTTCAGATGAACGCTTTAAGGACATCCTGCTAGCCCTAGAGCGAACAACCAATTGGCAATCGGATATGCAGGAATGGTGGATTGTTGATCAATCAGCTGACAGCATCATCCATCTGGGGGGTATGGCAACAGAGCGTCGGGAGGCAGGACTCCAGCTCTTTGTGTTTAGCGACAAAGTCAGCCCCCCGAGTCTGGGCTTCCTGGCTGGATATGGGTAAAGAATTTATACTGTTATGCAAATACCTATAGTAATTAACATATGCATATTTTAAACACAGGCATACTTTTTAGTCTTGGAAAGACCATATAGAACAGATCCATTCATGTCAGGTCTCCTGTTTGACCTTAAAGGAACTGTATGTAATGTACTGCATGTACTGCCTAGCACTCGCACTTCACAGCAAGAAGGTTATGGGTTAGATTTCTGCATCGCCCAGGCCTTTCTGTGTGGAATTTGTATGTTCCCCCTGTGTCTAGGTGGGTTTCTTCATGCCTCATCAACCCAAAACATGCACCACAGTCAAGTCCTTGATCTAATCTAGTCCTGACCAAGATCAGCTCAACATTTGGAGATGGCAGTAGCTCACTCCTCCTGTTAGGTTGTCCCTCCAGCCAATCATGAATCAGTGGTAGTACAGCCTCTGTAGCTCAGTGAATGAATTCTAGAGGTCCTGAAATGTGTATATGTCCTCTATCTGCAAGTTAAGGCTCTGGCATCACAGACCTGTAGGCCTCTGCTGTGTTGGCCCTGAGTGTGCTTGGGGCCCCTGACTGTACCTTGGGCCCCCAGCACGCCAGTAACGGCGCATGTGCCATTTCTATGATCGTCATTCGTCATTAAGATGGCAAAAAACTGATATAAACATAAAATAAGTTTTTCACCAAACGCTGATTTGACCTTGTGATATACCACTGTATTTCCAGTGATGGCAACTTGTGTGTTCAGCCGATAAGCTTTAATAAACCTATCCAGCTGTTTCCTGTGAGTGACGTGTGCCACTCCCGTCAAGATGAAAAATATTCATTTGCAGTGTATAAAGCAACTAGCATTAGCCACCCCCAATACATTTAATAAAGAGGGGTTAAAATGTGGCGTTGAGGTGCAGAATAGTGAAATAAATGCAAAAAAATACAATAAACTGGAATTAGTCTAGCTTTAATTTTAGCCTTGTCTTACAGCGCCACAAACTTGGAATACTAAATGTCTTTTTTGTGATTCACTGAGCTAATGGGAGTATAATTCAGGTAGGATTTTGATTTTATTTATTAAATTAATATTAATTACACTGAGGTGACATCAGTTGTTCACGTAGCAGAGCCCTGTCCCTGGACCCGGAGCATGGAATCACAACTTGGCTGGAGTTGCTGCTGGTCCTTCATTGACTGAGCAGGGGCATGACTACCACCAAACCCCGCAAGCCGGTCCCAGGTCCCAAGCATTCCAGGAAGATAGTACCTCCAGCAGCCCACTTTGGACCCTTATGAGGGGTCCGGACCATACCCTGCCTGTACCGACCTTAAGGAAACGAGGCTAATCTCTGGTCTCTGTGGTCCGGGCCCCTGTCTGTTCAGACCCCTGACTCTCTCTCGGTCTCTCTCTGTAGGATCATGGCCCTGTATGCCTCTGTGGTGCAGGACCCTGACTGTGCTTGGGAATTCTGACTGTCTCTCTCTGTAGGATCATGGGCCTGTATGCCTCTGTGATTTGGGCCTCTGACTGCCTGTTTGGGCCCCTGTTTCTGTCTGTAGGATCATGGCCCTGTATGCCTCTGTGGTGCGGGGCCCTGACTGTGCTAGGGGCAACTGACTCTCGTTTTCTGCATCCTGTAGTATCATGAGCCTGTATGCCTCTGTGACTTGGGCCCCTGATTGTGTGTTCGGGCCACTGACTCTCTCTCTCTCTGTAGGATCATGGGGCTGTATGCCTCTGTGGTGCTGGTCATTGGGAAGTTTGTGCGAGAGTTCTTCTCAGGAATCAGCCACTCCATCATGTTTGAGGAACTGCCCTGTGTGGACCGTATCCTCAAGCTCTGCACAGACATCTTTCTGGTGAAAAACACATTTTATTTGCAGATATAAAGGTGCTGTGTGTAACTTTTTGTGGTGGTGGGTCAGGCACCTGCTCTTCCGGAGATGTGCTTTGCCTGTGATGTTTCACAGTATGACATTGGAGAAGACATATTGTGCTTATGTCTGCTATATAGTTATAATCTTTGACACCTGTGCATCATGATGTTATAATTTGGACATTTTAAATTGCAATATAGATTTAAAACGACTTGATAAAAGAAACAAATCTGCTGACTTCTGCGTTGCTGTAAACGTCATCACAACAAATAGCCATGTAGCTGTCAGCTCCTCCGATATATAGCTGCACAAAACCCTAGCCAGACGAAGAAGTGTTTTTTTGTTTGGGTTTTTTTTTATCTTGAGGGTATCAAAATCAGTATTGCGTATCATTGAGTACATATTTCTATTGTACCACACTATGAAGGACCCTCCACCAAAAAAGTAACACGGTGCACCTTTAACTATTATGCATAGCCATAGACTGTATGTAGAAGTGGACTAAGGAAGTCATCCACAGCGCTCCAAATGAAGCACAGCAAATCTAGAGCTGAGTTCCAAATTTGGAATTCTGACTGCGAGTATCAGCAACCAAAGAGCCAATTTAGAGTGAGGCTTTTGAAGGTAATGCCCCTTCCTGCCTGCATCACTGGTTTAACATGGAGCAGGCACTTAGCAATGCTGTCAATTAAACCTGTTGTTAATGCTAGCAGGAGTGACCTCGGGGAAAGAAGGCAGCTGATTGGTCTGTTGTTTATGTTCATATCTTGATTTATGGACAAAATAACAAAATAAAAACACCAGGATTATTTAGAGCGGGTTAACACAAACATTTATAAACCCAAATGACGAGCATGACAGCAGCAGCAAGTTTTTTTTTTCCAGTAGAAAGTGAATTGGCGCGAGTCGATGGAACAGGAATCACGCCCCTTGCTCACTTCCTGTTTGTAAAGCGTTACCTACTGGGTTAGCTATGTCCATTTATATATACAGTCTATGTGCATGACCCAGTGTTGTCACAGTACATTGTCAGTCAACATTTTTATGTTTTATGTTACATTTTGTGTATCTGGCAACCCTTTCTTCTGATTGGCTGTTTTATTCTGTATCTGTTTTGATACATATACACATCAATTGTATGTTTTTATTGACTGTTTAATCGGAGGTGTGGGTTGTGATTGGTTATGTTTCAGGTCAGTGTTTGGCTTGGTGTTTGTTTCTCAGGTGTATGTTCTGATAGGCTGTTTTATCTTATGTCTGTGTCTGATTGGCTGGTGTGTCTGTCTGTTGTGCCTGTGGTCTGTGTTCTGATTGGATGTTGAGTTTCGTGTTTGTTTCTGATTGGCTGTTTAATGGCAGGTAGGGATGGGACAGTATTAAAATTTAGACTAATGATTATTTTGACTAAAATAATTGTAAATAACAATATTATCATGATAATTATTAAATCAAGGTTTACAGGTTTTTTTTAAAAGTCACTGAAACATCAATTACCACACAATTTGCAGCTGTCTGAGTCACCTTTATAGTATAACAATGAATTTAGAACATATCTGTAGACAAATTAGTCTATTTTTGAAAGTATTTTCAAAAATAACTTAAGCGCATAAAAATACTACTCACTATACCGCTGAATCTGTGGGAGCCCTGCTCTTGTTTCTTTCCTTGTTCACTTTTGTTTCTTTTAAAACTCTAAAGGCTTATCTTTTAATCCAGGGTGCTTAGTCTCCATGTGCCAAAGCGGTTTTGAAGGTTTCATTGCCTCGTTCGCTTTTCTCCGCATATTACGCGGACTGGGCGCATGAAAGTCACCTCTACACACAAACAAACTCATATTTTAAGCAGGACTCCTACTCCTTTTCAGTCTCCTCAGTTGGCCTTTTCCCCTCTGCCCTAAACTAGACCCACAAGCTTCTGAAAATGAGCCAAAACATCCAAACAGTCTTTGGAGAGCTTTTTTGCAATGTGTCTGATGTGTTATACATGATACGTCATCACGGAGGACAAGAGCAGATCCAGCACAGATATAATATACTCGCCGTTATATTAAATGGATTTCTGTGGTGATTTCCTATTAGGATTTTCATTATATAGCTACAGACAAGCTTATGTGTCATGAAGGACGGGCGAAAATTATGGAGGATGCGGCCACTGATAAATTATTTACCATTTTGTGCGGCCCAATAGCAAATGTGTAACAGACCGGTACCGGTCCCCAGCCCGGTGGTTGGAGACCACTGGTCTATATTCTAATTGGTTTATGTGCATCCGGTTCCGGTTGAGTGAACGCTGGCGCGTTTTGACGCCGCTGCTCACCGGCAAATAAAACATTGTTTTACGTTACTGGACCCAGTGATTGCCTGTGGCTTACGGATTATTCTCATATCTCCTACAATCATCACTTCTCTGCCACTGTCATTTGCATTTTCACTCGCTGGACTCTCTGGGACCCCCGGCTACTACACTGTTGCCTACCCATTGCTGGTTCCCGCCTCTTTCCTGTACCCCGTTTTGGAGCTATGTGGATTTACAAAATAATGCGCTGGTTTGCACTCACCATTCTCCTCGGATCCATTCTTCATCTGCAAACTAAAGCATTCATCCAGTATTCCGCTGTTGAACTGTTGAAACTTCGCCATGCCATCTTCACTCCACAACTCCTATCCGGGCTCCTTGTCCCACCTGACATCGCCTACCAGCCCCGTCGGAGGTATAAACACCGTGGAACTCGCCGTAGTTTCCAATTCAATGACTCCCACTCAATAAAAATCCTTTTGGTCCACAACTCGCCGCCACCGCTCCCGATACGCGGCGCGTCACGCCGATCACAGTGTGCTTTCCACATCCTCCCCGCTCCGCTCCGCTCCTGTCTGCTCCACCGACTCCACCTCAGTCAACTTTGGTCTACTCAACATCCGCTCACTTAGCAGCAAGGGGCATCTGATCCAGGATCTCCTCGCGGACCGAAAGCTTGACTTTCTGTGCCTCACGGAAACGTGGCAGCAGCCCGGTGACTTCGCCGCTCTCAACGAGGCAACTCCGGCAGGTTTTGTTTACACCTGTGAGCCCCGCGCATGTGGCCGGGGGGCGGTGGTCTCGCGATGATTCACCGCGAGACCTGGAAAGTCCTGCCCGTGTCTGCCCCTGCCTTCTTCTCCTCCTTCGAGTACACCGCTTCACTTCTCCCTGGACCTGCCCCCACCGTTGTTGCCACTGTTTATCGCCCACCTAAATACAACAAGGATTTTCTGAATGACTTCTCTCATCTCCTCACTCATCTCTCCTCATTGTCCCACAATACTGTCATTCTTGGCGACTTTAATTTTCACCTGGACAATTGTAATAATTCTCATGCTAAAGACTTCTCATCCTGTCTAGATAGCCTCGGTTTACAACAATACATTCACTTTCCCACTCACTGCAAAGGTCACATTCTGGACTTAGTATGTTGCTCTGGTTTCATTCCCACTGACTGCACACCTCACACACTCCCATTCACTGACCATATGCTCATCACCTTCAGTCTCAAACTCACACTATCCAAACTCCTCCTCCCCCGCACCATATCATTCCGTAAGATAAAGGACATTAACATCAATACTTTCTCTTCTGACATTAATAACTTCCACAGTACAGATCCCAACACTCCACCTGATGACCTGGTTTCTCACTACAACAACAACCTACAGACACTTCTGGACACTCACGCTCCCCTCAAAACAAGATCAGTCTCCTTCTCCCGCTCTGCACCCTGGTTCACTCCCGCTCTACGACAACTCAAAGCCAAAGGACGACAACTGGAACGACTTAAGAACAAAACTGGACTTACAATACACCTGGACATGTATAATAACCACATTCAACACTACAAAGACTCAATTTCCACTGCCAAATCCACCTACTACTCCGGCCTCATTCACTCCAACAAACACAACTCTAGGACACTTTTCTCACTTCTCTCCAACATAACAAAACCCCCTGACTCTCTCCCCAATCATCTGCTTTCCTCTGATTTCTGTAACTCACTAATGTCATTTTTTGTCTCCAAGATCTCAACCATCCATCAACACCTGCTAAGTGGAGCTGCAGTTTCTGGAGTGGACACCTTCTCTCCCTGTTTTTCAACAACATTTTCAAGCTTTTCTCTTCCTTCTGTTTTATCTGTCTCTGAGCGCATTCTTAACTCCAAACCCTCTACCTCTCAACTTGACCCTATTCCTACAGCTCTTGTTAAATCCTGTCTCTGTTCTCTTGCCCCCTTCATTACTAACATCATTCACTCCTCCCTGATTACAGGCTCGGTTCCGTCATCTCTCAAAACTGCTTCTGTTACCCCTATTCTGAAAAAACCTGGTCTAGATCCTAATAATGTCAATAACCTTCGTCCTATTTCCAACCTGCCCTTCATCTCCAAAATTCTTGAAAAAACTGTCGCTTCTCAACTCCACACCCATCTCGCCACTAACAACATCTATGAACAGTTTCAATCCGGTTTCCGCCCACTCCATAGCACAGAAACAGCCCTTCTTAGAATCACCAATGATCTCCTTCTAGCCTCTGACTCCGGTTTACTCTCTATTCTCATCCTCCTTGATTTAACAGCTGCCTTTGACACCATCTCCCACAACATTCTCATTCACAGACTTCAATCCATTGGTATTTCCCACACTCCTCTCTCCTGGTTCACACCTCATATCTCTCTAATCGTAGTCAATTCATTCATCTCAAATCCTACAAATCCAACACTTTCCCTGTCTCTGCTGGGTGTCCCCAAGGCTCTGTCCTAGGTCCCCTTCTTTTCATCATCTACATTCTCCCCCTTGGTCTTCTGTTCCGTAAACACAATATTCACTTTCACTGTTACGCGGATGACACCCAGCTCTACATCTCCACCAAACCTTCCTCATCTCTCCCTCCAACCTCTCTTACCCTCTGCTTACAGGAAATTCATTCCTGGTTCTCCTCCAACTTCCTCCAACTTAACAGTTCTAAAACCGAAGTCCTCCTAGTAGGCACCCCTTCTACTATCTCCAAATCCAACAGCTTCAGCTTCTCCATCTCCATCCATGATTCCACTGTCCTTCCTTCCCCTCAGGTCAAGAGTCTGGGTGTCATCCTCGACAGCACACTCTCTTTCCACTCCCACATCAATAACATCACACACCCGCTCTGCCTACTTTCACCTCCGCAACATCTCGCGTCTCCGTCCCTCTCTCACTCCTCACACACCTCTGCCATACTTGTTCACAGTCTTGTCACCTCCCGGATTGACTACTGCAACTCCCTCCTCTATGGTCTCCCCAACAAATCCCTCCAGAAACTGCAGCTTCTCCAAAACTCCGCAGCCCGTATCATCACCAGGACCCCATCTTCTCACCACATCACCCCCATCCTCCAAGAACTACACTGGCTTCCCATAAAACAGAGAATACACTTCAAAATCCTCCTCACCACCTTCAAAGCTCTCCATAACCTGGCCCCACCTTACATCTCTGACCTCCTCCACATCTCCATTCCCTCTCGCTCCCTCCGCTCCTCTTCCTCTCTCCAGCTCTCTGTCCCCTCTGCTCGTCTCATCACTATGGGGGGCAGAGCCTTCAGCTGCTCTGCTCCCCGGCTCTGGAACTCTCTCCCTCCTGACCTCCGCAACATCGACTCTCTTCAACTTTTCAAATCCAGACTCAAAACCCACCTGTTCACACAATCCTACAGCACATAATCAGTCACTCTCACCATCATCCAGTTCCGTATCTCTGTTTTATTCTGTAAATATGTGTTTTTAACTTTGTCGTGTCCAGTGTCCTTGTGTGTCTTGAAAGGCGCTTTCAAATAAAATGTATTATTATTATTATTATTATTATGTCTGCAGCTTGTGTTCTGATTGGTTGTTGTGTCTGCAGTCTGTGTTCTGATTGGTTGTTCTGTCTGTGGTCTACGTTCTGATTGGCTGTTGTCTCGGTGGTCTATCTTCTTATTGGCTGTTATGTTTGCAGTCTGTATTGTGATTGGTTATCATATGTCATGTCTTTTTCCAATTGGCTATTAAATGGCCGGTCTGCATTTTGATTGGCTGTTGTGTCTGCAGTTTGTGTTCTGATTAGATATTATCTCTTGCCTGTGTTCGAATTGGCAGCTGTATCTGCAATCTGTGTTCTGATTGGCTGTTGTGTCTGCGGTCGATGTTCTAATTGGCTGCCATGTCTGCAGTCTGTGTTCTGATTAGGTGCAGTATCAGTGTCTTTGTTTTGATTGGCTTTTGTGTCTGCTGTCAGTGTTCTAATTGGCTGTCGTGTTCTTCGTCTGTATTTTTATTGGCTGTTGTGTCTGCATTCTGTGTTTTGACTAGCAGCTGTGTCGGCAGTCTGTTTTCTGATTGGTTGTGTCTCATGTCTGATTCTGGCTGTTAACTGGCTGGTCTGCGTTCTGATTGGTTGGTGTGTCTGCAGTCTGTGTTCTGGTTGGTTGGTATATCTCATCTGTGTTCTGATTTGTTGCTATATCTCTTGTCTGTGTTCTGATTGCCAGCTGTGTCTGTTGCGCCAGTGGTCTGTGTTCTTATTGGTTGTCATGTCTGTGTGTTCTTATTTGGTTGTTGTGTCTGTTTTTCTTTTTTTTTTTATGGGCTGTTGAATGTCAGGTTTGTATTTTTATTGGCTGTTGTGTCTATGATCTGAGTTGCTTTTGTGTCTGCAGTCTGTGTTCTGATCGGTTGTTGTGTCTTAAGTCTGTTTCTGAAAGGCAGTTGTGTCTGTGTTCTGATTGGTTGTTGTGTTTGTGGCCTGTGTTCTGATTGGCTATTGTGTCTGCTGTCAACATTCTAATTAGCTGTCGTGTCTTCCGTCTGTATTTTTATTGGCTGTTATGTCTGCATTCTGTGTTTTGACTGGCAGCTGTGTCTGCGCTCTGCATTCTGATTAGCTTTTGTGTCTGCAGTGTCTGTTTTGATTGGTTGTCATGTCTCATGTCTGTTTCCAATTGGCTCTTGAATGTTAGGTCTGCCTTCTGATTGGCTGTTGTGTCTGCAGTCTGTGTTTATATTGGTTGTCTTGTTTTTTGTTTTTTTTTCTGATTGGCTTTTGAATGTCAGGTCTGTTTTGAAATTGGCCGTTGTGTCTGCAGTCTGTATTTTTTGTTGGTTGTTGTGTTTGCGGTCTGTGTTCTGATTAGTTGTAATGTTTGCGATTTGTGTGCTGATTGTCAGCTGTGTCTGCAGTCTGTGATCTGGTTGGTTGTTGTGTCCGTGGTCTGTGTTCTGATTGGATGTTGTCTGTGGTCAGTATTTTGATTAGCTGTTGTGTCTGCAGTCTGTGTTCTGATTGGCTGCTCTTTGTGTGGTCGTTGGTCTGATTGGCTGTTGTCTCTGCGGCCTGTGTTTTTATTAGCTGTTGTGTCTGCGGTCTGTGTTTTGATTGACTGTTCTGTGTGGTTATGATTCGTTGTTTTGTCTGGGGTGTCTGTGTTCTGATTGGCTATTGGGTCTGCGATCTGTGTTCTGATTGTTATATCTCTTGTCCATCTGCTGTCTGTTCTGATTGGCTGTTGTGTCTGTGGTCTGTTTTCTGATTGGTTGTTGTATATGCGGTCTGTGTTCTGATTGGTCGTTGTGTCTGCCATCTATTTTCTGCTTAGTTTTTGTTTCTCATATCTGTTTCTGATTGGCTGTTCAGTGTCAGGCCTGCATTCTGATTGGCTGTTGTGTCTGTGAACTGTGTCCTGATTGGCAGCTGTGTCTGTGTTCTGATTGGCTTTTGTGTCTGCTGTCTGTGTTCTGATTGGTTGTTGTGTCTCATGTCTGTTTCTGATTGGCTGATGAATGTCAGGTCTGTTTTGTGATTGGCTGTTATGTGGTCTGTTTTTTCATGTGTTTTGTGTCTGCAGTCTGTATTCTAATTGGCTGTTA
>JAIEZT010001201.1:26069-48354 GCA_019594935.1 Periophthalmus modestus | reverse complement strand
TTGATCATTTTCACCGAAAGAGATGATTTGACATTCAAACAAACTTATCCACAACCTCATAAGAGAGCTGTACAGTCATATTTTATGCAATGCCCTCTTGGCACTTAAATGTTCAAATAAAGCTAAATATCTTTCCTCTAGTTAGGTGGTTCGGTCTATATTGGAGATTTAAAGTCATTAGCCAATTCAAACATGCTTATACATTACATGCACTCAAACAGGCACATCTTCACATCCTTTCCTTTCATTTCAAACACAAGAAGATAAGGAGAGGTGCCTAATCTTGTGAATGGGATTGGACAGTGACAGTGACACCGCATCGGGATGTAGCACTTCAACTGCCAGCTGCTAAAACAACTCAATGTCATCTTTTAGTGCCGTACATAACCCTTTACGAGAAAATGTGTTATCAGAGCAACTCCTATCAGATTCTATTACCTTTATGGGCTAAGAGGGTACGGTCCAGTGGGTTTTGACAGTCTTTATGGCGGTACAGGGCTCACCTTGTTCCCTAAAGCTTTCTTGGGTGGGAAGTTAAAGGTGTCCACTTGAGGGAACTGTGCTCGCAGAAGGTTGTGCAGCTCTCGGAACTCTGTATAGCGTCTGTACACGTTCCACTCGTTGTCATGGATACGGATGTAAACCTGTAGGGCCACACAAGAGGCAGTGTTAGCAAAGTACATTTAGAAGAGACCTAATTGTACTGAAATGGATTTACGTTTCAAATATTACATTAAACTATTCATGACAATATTGTGGAAAGTCTCACACAGAATTGTAAAAGTACAACAGTATAGTTTCATCATGTTGGTTGCACTGATACCTAAGCAAAGGACCACTGTCAATGTGTTTTATTTCTACCATCCGCAAGACTGGAGTATTGTTTTTAACGATAAAGATGAAGTACAATGTCTTCAAATTTGTTTTGCCGCAGTAAAGATATGTTGTAAAAGCAGCTCTTAGGGTAAAATGAGACAGCAGTGTGCTGTCTGCATCAAACTATAAAGTTGTTTTATCATCTAACCATGAAGTAATGCTGGTGTGCTGTTAGCATGACAGCAAAACTCCATTCTGGCCTCTGAAAGTTGTTAAAAGGGATAACTTTTGACCGCTGCCAATTAAAAAAAAAAAAAAAAAAAAGAATTAGCTCAGTTTTATGATAGAAAAAATCAAGTACTGCACCTTTAACATACAATTGCAACTCTATAAACCCCAATTCTATTTCCTTAAAAAGTACCCAATGAATATATCTACCACAGGTCTGTATTATAATAATTTGCATCTGTGCTCGTCCATCCATTTTCACTTACAGAGAGGGGGAGAGGAGTGAAAACGCCTGTGTCTGGAGACGTGTCTTTGGTGCCACTATTTCCACGGGCCATTAGCCGCTTTATTCAGCCTCGTGAAAGATACAGGGAGAGAGAGATGAGCCTATTATCCACGAGAGAAAGATACAGCCACCCAGGATTTTTACAAAGATGGATGCTCTTTCAAATTTTTGATTTTGAATGGTATAAGCAGCATAGGTATACAAGGAATATGGTTTTGACAATATATGAGGGTAACACTTTATAATCACTGCACTTGGTCTACTATGTAACTTTTTGGGGCATTTATTCACATTTTCTTCTAAAAAATGACACTATGAGCAGGTTAGTCTCTTCCAGTGATGGATGAAGTACTCAATCTTGTAACTTAAGTAAAAGTACAGATACAGAGGTAAAAAGTAGTATCACATGGAAAAATCTCCTTAAGTTAAAGTATTTAAGTGCCTGTTAAAAAATAAAAGTATTTCACACAAGTGTTGTTAATTTTTTAGAAGTGTAAATATAGTGATATTGATAAAAAAAAAGATACATATTTTGGTTAGCAGTTGCAATATGAACCTGTTTCTTAATTTTTCTCATGAATTTTGTGTATTTATAATATTTGGTTAAAGACGAAACTTGAACTTGAAAACTTTAGTCAGGATGTTACCACGGACATGGTAAAAATAACCTCTCAAATCATATGAAAAGTACTTTTTACTTTTCAGTCCAGTTCAATAATGTAGTGGAGCAGAAAGTACAGATACCTGCTCTCAAATGTACGTGAAGTAAAAGTATCCATTGTGAAATGTACTTAAGTAAAGTACAGATCCCTAAAAATTCTACTTAAGTACAATACTTTACTACTTTTACTGTTACATTCCACCAATGGTCTCTTCACAGATCTGACCAATCACTTGGCTAGTATCCATGGAGATAAGTTTAATGCCATTTGGTGGAACGTCTGCAACAAAGCAAAAACATCTCCGTGGTAACACAAAGGTGACAAGCCCTCCAACAGAAAAGTGCATCTTTAATTAGCCTTAATAAAGCATGAACAAAGACATAATACATAATGAACACATGGATTATTGAGAATTATTCAGGTTTAGTAGCTACTCAATTAATACCCTTACCCCTTAATTAAGTAGTTATTTTGTATTTAAGCAAACTTTGTCCACTCTGCATTTAGTTATAACATGTTTTATTGTCTGATAATCAGGAAGTGTGCGTTAGCATGCAAGTTTTTGCTTTAGCTCTACTGTGACGACAAAACTTCGCACTGGTCTCTGAAGGTTGTGAAAACTGCTTAGAAACTGAGAATAATTAGCATTCTTGGAGAGTATAAGGTAAGTGAAGAATAACTTTGGACAAACAGTTTAAAACAAACTACCTGTTTTTCACATTTTAAGACAGTAGAAATCTGGTACGGTGCCTTTAAGTCTTTGATCATACTTTACTAAGAGTAATTAAGGTGTAATCATTAATTATTCAGCGGTACCGAATAAAGAAGCGCTAGAAGATTCTTTGAGAGTACATGAAAGCCTCTCTCTAGAGATGCAGGGTGAGACAGAGTTGATAGAACACAAAAGGTGCTCATTCCCACTGAGCACGCTGGAGCAGGGCAGGGCTGAGCTGCACCACTGGAGCCTGAACTACCAAAGGGCATCTCCGGAACACCAGAACATGGCTCAACTCCTCTAATACCTGTAAGATCTTTGGGCAACTGTGGGATTAGTACTTGGTCTTACAATAAGCCTTTTTCTAAACTTTCCACTATGTGCAGCTTTCCATTTCCACAAGATGCCCAAACACATTTTTTTGGTCAACATTTTAAACAAGATTAAAGGTCCTATGTTACACAAAATTTATTCTTGGGAGCTTTAAGCCGTGTTATGTTGTTACCTCATCCAAAACATACATGAAGTTGTGTTTTGTTTCATTCACACAAGTTTGAGTAATTCTTTAGTATTACTATTATTATTCTGTTTACTGCAAAGCTCAAAAGGCTCTGTTCCACCTTGTGATGTCATTAAGCAGTAGTTTTTAAGTTAACAGTTACCTTGCACCTTTTGTTTTGTAGAAATTGGCTGAAATCATCCAAATGATTCTAGTGAAGGTGTATGGCTTTCAAAAACACAGTGGAGCACATCCTGTATTACTGCATGACATCACAAGGTACAGAGTGTTTTGTGTTTGAGAGAAGAACTCCCTTAAACGTGTAAATGAAGCAAAAATGTATAACTCATAAGTTGTTTTTCGAGGTATTTTTTTGGTAATAATAACTGTAATTGAATAAATGCAATGTAGTTTAATGCCATACTGTAAAACATTCCAAGCGAAACAGTAACATTTCCATGGAAACAAGCAAGTGCCGTACCTTTCACCAAAAAGTTTCATTGTGCACTATTCATTTAATAACATTGTTTTAAATAAATTCACTTAAAAGTAGAAACAGTGGGAAACTGCATAATGTACTTCCTTTTTACTGTCTTAAAAACATGAAAAACAAAACTAGTTGCTACTAACAACTATCTGCTAACAGCACATGAGCATTACTTCCTGGTTCGTAGACAATAAAAACACTTTATATATAATATTTGGTGGAGACAGGGCAGAGCAGATTAATTTTGACTCTAGGAGCTGGTTTTAAAATATACCTATACCTGGGGCAGCACTAATTTTACTTTGTTACATTGAAAAAAATATTGATACAATCCTTTTGAACAACAATTCCTAGCAAATAATGTGAAGAATGTAAACTTTATCTAACCCCACATTTATTCTTTCGGTTCTTTTTTCTCATACCAACCCATCTTGTGTCAGTGCCAAGCCTCCCCGCAGTCTAGGTTACCATAACAATGACACATGGCCGAAACAAGCAAAGTGACATTTGGACAGCTATTAAGAGAAGACTGGCAGCTGTGGCTTTGTTAGCTTCCCCAAATGTCTCATTCTTTACATTTTGTGCTCTGGCGGCCTGGACCAGACAGCTGTAAACTTATCAAATACTCTCAAATATAATGGAAAAGTCAACCAATTATGAACTGTTTGAATAGACACAAAAAAGTAATTTACAAGAAAAATATTGAAGTTGTTGAATGTTTCTGCATAAATGTAAATTGGCTAAATTCAAATGCAAACTGAAACATCAAAACACAATGATTGGCCCAATAATTGCTCAAATGTATTGCTCATTGCTCTAATATCCTTTAATTTTGGGGTAAAAAATAAATATATAAATAATTAGATTTAATGATTGGTATTCCAATGTATGTGGAATTATCTTCAGAGTACCCATAGCATTCATCTTTAAGAGAAGACTGAAATATGAACCGATAAACTAATACATGACAAAACAACTTTCTTCAGCTTAACTCAGACAAGAAGTCATAGTCTTTGGCCCACAGGAACAAAGAGAAAGTGTCAGCAATCACCTCCAGTCTCTCTTTCTAAAACCTTCAAGTGAGACTTGAAATCTGGGGGTAATAATGGACTCAGACTTGAACTTTAACAGCCACATCAAATCAATAACATCTATAGCTGTTTACCATGTAAAAAACATTTCAAAAACCAAAGGTATACTGTCAAAACCAGACTTGGAGAGACTTGTCCATGTGTTTGTTTCCAGTAGGTTAGATTACTGTAACAGCCTGCTCACTGGCCTCTCTGAGCTTTAACCTTTTAAGGACTGAGCACACTATAGACCAGTATATCTCACCTAGACTTTTATTCTTTTTGTATCCATAAAAATCATATTAAAGGAAGTGTCAGAATATACTGCATTTTTTCACACAACTACCTCTATTTTACATATCCATTCGTATTTATTCTTTGACGCATTGAATAAGCGAAAATCCCTGTGGCACATGCGCTCTGATTCATCATCTTCGAGGGACAACAGAGGCAGATTACCGTAATGACAGTAAAATATCTAAAGAGCCTTGTGCTTGAGATACCATTTGAATTTACATGAGAGCACGACTGGTTGCGGAGTTACGGTAATAAAAAGTCCGCAACCGCGTGTCTATCGCCGACGATAACACCGAGCGCTAAAGGGGTACGACAGCTGCAGTACATCCAGAACGCTGCTGCTCAGGTCCTGACTAGAACCAGGAAGTACGAGCACATAAATCCTGTGCTCAGGTCTCTGCACTGGCTTCCTGTGGCTCAGAGAATAGACTTTAAAGCAGCTCTGTTTGTGTAAAAGCTTGCCTAGCACCGAAGTACATCTCCCACATGTTAGTGCCATATGAACCATTTTGCCTTTGAGCACTTCAGGAACAAGCCTCCTTTTGGTGCCTAGATTCAGGACTAAACATGGGGGATCAGCGTTTCAGTTTTATGCAGCTAAATCCTGGAAAAGTTTTCTTGAAGATGTGAGACAGGCCTCTACTCTGACAATGTTTAAATCCAGGCTCAAAACGGTCCTGTTTAGCTGTGCATACGACTGAAAGGTTTTTATTCTGCACTCTCCTCTTTTAATGTCTTTCTTATTTTGTAAGGCACTTTGAATTACATTTGTGTACGAATTGTGCTATACAAATAAACTTGTCTTGCCTTGCAGATTCCCATGCATTTCAGAACAGGTTTGCAGAGGTCTAAACTGCAGATACAACAAGATTACACATAAAATGGCAGATTTTATTGTTCTTTGCAGAGGACATCATATCTAAATAACTGCAGCCTTTGCGATTTGATAAATGTGTCAACTCTAGATAGCTTGCCATCATTTGAATTATTTAGAACTACTGCGAATAAAATTTTGCAAAACCCCTCCAACGTTTCACTTTTTAGTATAGGGGATAGCTATTGGCAGTGTTTCTTGACTGAATGTTGACAGCACTGGATGGCATGTGGGGGCAGATGAGGAGTCTAATGGAGCTGTCATCAGAGCACTCTCTCTCTGACCTACACAGGCTGGGATCACTTTTCTGCAGGTTTAGCACAATCCTGAAACTGTGTTATGGCTGCTCGCCCAATGAAATCTGAGAGAGTTGACCTACTAATCCTGACAAGCGTGAACCGGGAGCGCAGGTGAGAGAGATGCGTAATATCTGTCTGTCTGTATGGAAATGTCACTTATAACTACTAAATGAGGGCTATGAAATTGATGAACACATGTTAAAATATTGTATAACACAGAAATCGCAAACTGTAATTTTAATATTCACTTGACAGGAAATTTTTAATGGGCTCTCATACCGCCATAACCTTTTCAATTAATTTGTTTAGCAATGTGATGAAAATGGAGTTCCACAAGGGTCAGATTTAGCTCCACTGAACTTCTTAAACTAAAAGCCAATTCATAATCAAAATACACTAGGAAAGTAAACTGAATTAACCATTTAACTTGAATTTGTGTTTGGTTTTTTTACTTGTCAACTTAACCATGAAAAATAATAAATTAAAACATATATATATATATATATATATATATATATATATATATATATATATATATATATATATATATATATATATATATATATATATATATATATATATATATATATATATATATATACTAATAACTTCGACATTTTACAAGCCCTTAGAAACACACACAAAAAAAAAAATCTGTAAAAAGTCAAATGCCAACACTGTGTGCATTCACACAGCAGGACATGTGATTACTGTTTCTATGGGTTCCACTACAGTGGTCCAGGTCTGGTCTTACATCTTCTGTATGTCTGCTCCAATGCACTGCTGAACAAGGTCATGGTGAAAACGCATTTAGGTTTCTTCTTTCACACTGTTTTAATATGCAGATGTAAATTGCCTCACAGCTCTAACTTTTTCATTAACACGGATGACATTTTATGCAAAGTAAATCAACTAAAATAATACAAATATAATGTTTGTTTTGTACAAGACCATTAAATGTCTGAAGATGCTATCAGCGCTGTGGGATCAGTAATTTTCTCACATCAAAAAGCTTCTTCTGTACAGCGGTATTAGCCTGACAAGATTAATCCACACTTATTTATGGTAACGCATTAGCCCTGCACACAGCTAGCAGCTTCTACTGATCAAATACATATATTATTATCTAGAATTTTGGCATCGCTAAAGCACTTTTGAGAATAGTGAGCTTTAATATGGTCAGTGAAAGCATTCTTCAAGTTCAGTTCATTTGAGTACATGTCGTATGGTTCAGGCGGAGAAACTTTTAATGTTAGTGTTTTTGATTTTTGCAGTGCCTTTATAATTTTGGTGTGTTTGTTACCATGATGACATCCCAGAGCATGTCACTATGCAGTGCCTATCTCCTGCTGGTCAATCAGCGCACCTGTGCACTGGCGGGAAGGGACAACAGTAGAAGGATGTGACTGGAGGCTTGGGGGCAGATAGATAGAGGTGGAGTGGGAGAATGTGGTAAGGATGTGCCGGGAGAGGCACCCACCATATATGGCAATAGTATTGGCAGAGGCAGGAACCTGAGGCTGCAATGGTAGGACGTATGTGATGTATGGGATGGATATGACGGATGACAAGTAAGACGATGATGGCTGATCGGTGGGGATGGAGCCCCTGGAGGAAAGCTGATGGTACCAGCATGAGGCAGTGCAGTCGTCGGCGCCTGGAGAAGCGGACACAGGCTCAATGGAACGAGTAAGAGACAGAAGAGATGACTGGGAAAAGTACCACAAAGCGAAATATGAGCAAAGGCAGGGTGCAGAAGCCCTGCCTTGCGAGTAAGTACTAAATACGAAAAAGTAGTGGTGCTCAAACACTAGCTTATGGCTGTTGGCCCTCTGTTTATGTGTGCAGCTGCTTCGGAAGGAGACGTGATTGGCGGTTTCCAGCAGATACTATGCCTGTAAAGATGGAAAGAATAATTGGGCGGTTCTCCCAGCTGTGGTCCCGGACGACAGGACCAGGATGAAAGACTGTACTAATATGTGGACACCCTCTGGTTTAAAATACCTTTTAACATTCTCTTGGATATGGGCATTTTAGCTAAGCCTAGTGTTTCGAATTAGTTTTATCCTGGTTTTATTGCTTGGGGAATAAAACCAATTGTTTTTACCACTGCAATAAATTGTCAATTTATTCTTTGGTCATTTATTGGTTACACATATTTATAAGCTCTCACTCACATTTAGTTTACAGTTAAGTTTCATTTTGGCCACAACACAACCCCATTTCCAACTTCTCCATAGCCTTACCTGTGACACTACACAGGTTGTGTTGTCATGATACTAAAATTTCAAACTTGATTTTGATACCAAGGAATACTCAATACCGATTCTGATATTTGTCTTTTTTAGACAACAGAACATTAAATCAATTAATTTCAACATTAAATCAATCTTTCTTTTATCTTACCATATGGCCTTATAACTGTGTAATCACTCAGTTGTCCAAGTAGATTCCATAGTGGTCTATGGACATGTACTAGTCTATGTGGTCTCATACTTGTTCTGATAGATCTCAAGATCATTCTAAGGCTATTCAGGAAAGCTTAATTTCTGTTACGTGAATGTGACCTTTTTAGTATTGATACTTGCTCAAACGAGTACCTGGTTTCAGTACTAGTTTTAGTATCAATTAGTATCTGATTTTCAATACTTTTGACAACCCTAGATGGTAGATTTGTTGTGCATTTTTTTTGTTTTTTGGCATCAATTCACATTTAATACAATAATATAACAGACAGATGTATGAATCAATGTGAGAGCACCTATTAGGGGCCTGAATGATTATGTGAAATATGACTCAGGCACAGTTCACACTTGAGATAGCCCTTGCTAACAAACAGAAACTGTAAACAATTAAGTGTGTTAGTTTCAGTGTTGTTAGCTCCTCCTTTCAGATAGATATAAGGCAGTGTCCATCAGCAACTGGACCAGAATTGAAGAAGCAGCTTGGATGAGCAGTAAAACGTCTTCAGTCCTACAACTTTTTGACCAGTTAACAGATTTGAATTTTTCTTTTTCTACAGCAGCCCTGTGTTGAAGCTATGAGATGCTTATATCTGCACTAGGACAAAATTTAATTTACTTTCAACCTGCTACATTGTACTTGTTTTATTAGGAAAAAAAATGCATTATTAAAAAGGTTAGCTTTACTTGAGTTAGTAGTAAAACTAATTATTGTAATACTTACTTAAACTGCAAAATCAATTATAGGATTTTAGATTCAATGGGGGGCAGGTCCGTATCTATGGTTCACCAAGCCTCCCAGAGGTTTTGACTAGGCATGGGACAATACTGAAATTTGGTGTCACGGTTATCATGGCCAAAATAATTGCAATTAACGATTAAAGCTAGCGGAGAATTTTAGATTCTAGATGACGTCAACTGAAATTTGGGGGCCAGGGGCAAGAAATCTCACATGGATCGCCATCTAATACAATTTAATAGGAAGAGAGTCCAATTCTGGGCCCCTAAACCCTAGGACAACAGACTTCTTTTTCCCCCCGTTGACTCACCTGTGGATAAATAGATTTATTTTTTTTTGCACATTCTGGTGATACTATGGCGATTATCTGTGTTGGCGATTATCACGATTATATAAAATGTCCCACAAACGATTATTGTTGACCCTTTTTATCATGATAAACGATATTATTGTTTATTGTCCCATTGCTAGTTTTGATATGTGTCAGATGAATAAATGTACAAATTACAGAAAAAGGTATTGAAAACACTGTACACATATTGTGCTCAAAACCTCAATAATTTAGAGTCTGTTGTATCCACTTGTGGGAAGGAGAGATTTTGTCCATGTGTTTTTTACATTTAGCACTGACTAAAAAGGGTTGGGTGTTATCTATTTAAGAAGCCTTAGCCTAGAATCTTATCTCGTCTTGTGGGAATTGTCTCATCTCATCCCTAATTCAAATATTAAAATTCTTCATATTTGAGAAAGATTTGAAATTTTAAAAAGTGAATGAAATGCATTGACTTTTGCTCATACAATACATGGCGCTGAATGCCTCTATCTGTGAAGTGGCCCTTGATACATGATTTATCATGAACTAAAAACAGAATAGAACTGCAAAAGTATGAACCATCGTATGTGATCTCTCAAGTATTTCTGCCTCTCAATTATTGATTATTTATAACAGGAACATAGCTAATGGTATTTCGAGTGCGGCTTTGATGGAAGACACTGCCGTCATTCACCAGTCAATGCAATCAGTCATGATGAGTCATAGGCACTATAGAAATAAGAAGTGCATTGTTCCTATGAAGAAAAATGTAGCTTACACTTGAGAGTAAGTACTATGTTACTATAATGATGGCTCTAATCAGACATTGAATTGTTGATAATCTTGAAGTGGCCATCTCAATATGTAGAAGATGCAAGTGACAGTTATTTCTGATTGTCTCTTATCAAGTTGTATTTGACAAATGTGACAAAGCATTTGATGTGAAATAATGAAGTTTTAATTTTGCAAAGCAATCGAGGCAACTGTCAAGTTCCTGTTTCAAGAGCAATAGCTTGGCTTTTTGACACTGATATAAGGGTCAAAAGCCTACAGGGACAGTAACCTGTATCTAAACGTAAATTGGAACTAAACATTAAATCAACTTCTTTTGCTAATTAACGCTGAATATGGTGTTTTAATTATTGTCTATTATTCCTAGTTCCTTTTTGGTAATTTTAGTTGCCATTCAAAATATTCAAGTTTGTGCTCCCTCCATTGGCCACTGCAATGTCAAGTACTAGGTGACATCACACATGACTGCCCTGATTACAGCCAGTTTTTTCTGATTACAAACAATTGGCTGCTGGAGCGGAGTCTGAAGTACTTGCCAGATTAATCACACTCTTACATGTCCAGACCCCCCCCCTCCTTTCCGTCACTCTCTCTTTTAGCCCTCCAGGTACTGCCCACTTTATCAGATCAATTTTAAATGTGGTTATGGAGTAGTTTTGGTGTTAAAACCCACTTTAAAGAAGACATAATGCTTTTTTGTAGTACTTAGTAATAAAGCAATTTGCAATTAGTAATAAATCAATTACATACATAGATCATTATTTTAAATTGTGTCAATGTATACTGCAATAGTGATCTAAAACAGATTAGTAACAGAAATTGGTCTGCAACTTCTGGTTCATAAGTGCTGAATTCATGGCCCTACCCTGCATTTCACCCTAGCAAGCAAAGGATTTTCATTAATGTGTTTTTATTGTTGAAAAATGGCAACACAACATTTTTCATCCTACATGTATGACCCAGAGTCTGAATCATTTGAATATTCCAGGGAAGTGGGCAGGCATAGGGGGTAGGTGTAAACTGAAAAATTTCTGAACACTCTGAATGAAGGAAAATAGAGACTTATTCAAGCATGTATGAATACATCAAAATGCAACTTTGAGTAAGCCAATGAAGAGGGAACAACGCTCATAAAAGTTGATTGTGCATACCATGTTTCCTTTAAACTATCCTAACATGTCATGCCTTTACAATAGAAATATTTTCTTCACCATTTAAAACCAAGTCTTGCAAAAACTATAACCTTTTCATCTGAAGATTCCACTCTTCTTTCTGCACTCTAATAAGACAAAATTAATTCCAATGTGACTAAAGCATTATAGATCAGAAGTGACATTTAAGACTTGACAATATGAAGTACAGACTGTAAAAAAGAACAGCAAGATCCAATAAAAAAGGAATCAGCTGCACTTTTCCACTGCAAGACAATTCATTCCTGCGATCAATGCCTGCTGACAGCTCCTGGTGCACGACCAATAATAAAAGCTAAGTCTGCCCTCCCCTTATGGACATGGCATTCATTTATTCATTAGCTTCCCCATTAGCCACACCTAAGCATGCACGCTTCTTTGGTCAACCATCTGCAGTATGGGAATGCATGATTTAAAGTTTCTGTAAGTAGCTGTTTTTGAAGTTTCAAAAACATGAACAAAGTAAGCTAATGTTCCATTCTTATCCAGTCGCAGCATGGTAGCTACTGAGGGGGTGAAGAAAAAAAAAATACGAAGGTGTGAAATGTGTGAAATGACTTCAGAAAGAAAAATCTCAGAAAAGGAAGCCATAATTACGCCTTTTTCTTTGCATGACATTTAGCTTGATCTTTAGCCTGGGGGGTTTCCGGCAAGCTAGGTGGAAGCTCAAAATTGAGACTACTGAATGGATGGAAATTGGCACAAAATGCAAATGATAAGGGTCCTCCTGTATCTGCGGCAGTAAAGACTTTGGCCAATTGATCTTTTGCGTAGACAGCCTAGATAGTGAAAGAGAAAAGCTGAAGCTAAAAACCATACTCTCGGCTAGCCAGGAGGGGACTGTACTGAGACCTGCTCTGCTCCTCACACTGGGGAGTGTATGTGCGACTGCAGCGTTCAGGCACAAAATGGCAGACATCTTTTCAGGCCAAGCTATGATTTCAGTAAATGACTAGGATTTGTACAATATATGTTCTAGAGGAGGTGTCAAAACTATATGGGGATTTTTTTTATTATTTTTTTTAAGATGGTGGGAGATTTGGGTTGTTTCCAGTTTTGCACCAGTTCTATGTATGTAAAGATCTCATTTGAAACTGTAGCCTGCGCAGGTGCACCTGGTTTGTCAGTGCCTTAACCTGCATACAAAGGACACATACAAGTTTTACTCATTCTCAGGATATGGAGATGCTCTGCCTCATGTGAAAGCTCAGAACCCACAGAATTTGCACACTGAGCTGCAGAGGCTGCACTAGCACTGATTAATGATGGGCTGCAGGTTTAGGGAGTGATGATTCAGATCAGACAGAGTCCTTTTTAGTTTAAACCAACTGGATTTCAGCATTGAAACTGACAACCCAAATGAGAGACTCATATGAGACTCATTCTGCTTTCTGATTGGATAATCATCTTGAGAACCATAACACCAAATTATAACGTTAACAACTTAGCCATTCATGTCCAGTGTTTTGTAAGGAAGAATAAACAGGCATTAGAATTGTTACCAATAAGCTGTATTTGATGTGAACATGTTTCGGGACACAGGTAGGTCATGTTTAAAAAATTAAAAATCAAAATCTTACATACAAACGCTTTAAATTGTTATCTTATTGACCCACTGAGTGTGTTACTTACGGTTCATTGTTGCAGGAACAGTGTGTCCCTCAACTAGAGAATCTATTAAAATAACATGGACGAATGAATGAAAATGTTCTGATGAGAAAGATCCCTTCAAAGCAGCATTCTCCAACTAATTTATCAATAGATCTGTGATTGAGTCTTTTTATATCTAGGTACTTTTGTAAGCCAACTATGCTGATTATAAAAAGAACAATAAAAGGAAATAGGACAAAGGTAGAATAAGAGCAGACTACTCCATGTTACTATGAAAAGAAATAAAATTATAACACCGTCTGGTCTTTCTCTTCTCTTCCTCTCTCTCTACATTTGCCCAATTAGGCAGAAAATAGAATCCAATTTCAAAGTTTGCAAAGAGATTAGGAGAACACCATGTGACTCCAAAAAAACTATGTCCTTGTTTGGTAAACCTCAGAAAATTTTAGATTTTTACAAAAGAAAGACAGCACACAGGAAGTTTGTTTACCATTTAAAAAAGAATTAGTGAGAATAATCCCCCGAATCCTGCCGCGATAAGCACGAAGGATGTCTCCTTAATCCCAGATAACAGTGCTCAGATTACTGCTCTACTGATCAGAGCTCCGTTCTCACAGAGTTAGATACAAAACCCCACAAGACTTCACAAATGTCTGGAGTACAGCGCTTACAGACTGACTGCATCACATTTAATAAACAGGAACATATCAAAAGTTGCCTGTTTTTTTCTGTATTTTTGATTAAAGAAGCAGTACTCTTTCTTACTTGACTAAAACTTTTGGTTCTTCCTCCCACTGTGAGCAAGTCTACAAGTGACAAAAGCATTAACAATACTGACTGATTTGAACATTTGTGTTTCTCGTCGCACTCCTTCAGATATGATTTCGTTTTTTGGTGTCTATCCTTATCCTTAGCCTTATTCAATGTTTTGTGAGTTGGGTTGATGGATTGTTCCCCCAAATTTCTACACAATAATTTAAGTATGCAAGAATTAGAGCATTATATAATAGATAGCTTTGATTTACAGTTGTTTTAATTTTACCAATAATTTTAGATATTTTTGTATCCTGGCATCCTGTACAAACAGCTAACTGTAATATTTGTTTTATTTTGCAACCTCAAGCTGAACAGTTATACATTCCTATTGATAGTAAGCAGCTGATTTCCTTCCAATTCCACCTCATTAGTCCTGTCTGCATCTAACCATGTCTCAGAAACTGCAATGACACTGAATTTGCTTACAGACTTGTGTATAGACTCTTACTATTTAAATGAATGATACCAAATACTCCTTCCACATTTACAATGTTGAACTGATGGTCAGAATAACATTGACAGTAACGTATTATATCATTATACAGATTACTATCTGGATCTATGTCTTCACCAAACTCCTTTATTTTGTAATTTAATGTAACAGTTATATTTAAATTCATACGTTCAAACTTGGTCAACAGTTACTTCTATGATGGCTATCCAATTCTAATTACCCTAATTAGCATCTTCATCTCTGAATACAATTCTTTGTCACCATCAGTCATTTGTTGTATTGTTGATCTGATATGAATCATACACACACACACACACACACACACACACATTCATACGCATACACACACATCCATACATGCGCACACTCACTAAGCCCTCTAGTCAGTCCACTGCAAAACACAGTAATTTTTAGTCATTTTATGAGTGACCAGAGTCTTAGTCCCTCCATCAACATAAAGAAGACCATAGTCTCAGTCCCCAGCAGTAATAGAGTAACCTCAGTCCTATTCCTATCCAATGTAAACCTCTCTATCCTCGTAACAAGTCCAAACACGGTCCCACATATATCCATTGTCCATAACAACGTCCTCGTAAGTCAGCATAGTTTATCCATCCCGTTAACCTCATTAACTAAAACGAACATGCTCTTCAGTCATTTGGTAATCTTTTTATAGCGGCTTTTCCACCTTTCAAGGCACTCAAAGCGCTTTAGGATCCATTGTCACCCATAACAACGTAACAACACCAGTGTACGCAGTCATGAGCGAGGTGGGTTAGTGTCTTGCCCAAGGACACACGAAAGCATTCATCTGTGAGGGTCCATCACCGCCAACCTCAGTGGATCTAAAAACTCAACCACTGTTCATTAGAGAGCGGGATTTTGGTTGAGTGACTTGCGGATAGATACCCTGCATCTCATTCTCCGTCTCTGCTTTACTTGGTTTCTTTGGTGGCATAGCCAAATGTTCCCATGCTGTTTCAATGTCTTGCTTTTGTATTATGCAAGAAATGTTAGTTTTATGTCAATTCAAAGTACAGCAGTTTTGCAGGGTGCCGCCATCTTGGTAGTTACCCCCCAAAAAGAACGTTCACCATCTTCTCTTTCCATAACAGAAAATTGTCATGTAAGACAAATAACTTCACAACAAGAGTAACCGGAGCTGAAACTTCACATAAGTTATTAATGTGCATTGAGGAATGACTTGAGCATAGATCTTCCACAGTGTTGATTAAAATGTCACTACAGTTGTGGAGGCGGAACACTAGCAACCATTTTTCACAGTCTATATATATTCATACAACTTTCTAAATTTTCTACTTCATTAACAATACTGCAATTACCAACTACAAAAACACATTGGCATATAGATTCTAAGATGCACTACGCAAGCTGCTAGTTTTCATGGAAATATTTTTACTTTGCCTAGGATATTCCGGAGTATGGTATTAAATCCGTTCATCTCCATACAGACAAGTATGTGATGCCACAAGGTCAAGTAACATGTCAGATCTGTAGTGAAGCAAGTCTGCTTGGAGGAAGAATGCATGTTTTTCAAGGCAACTTTGAATTTTTCAGCAAATTTGTCATTGTTGGTCTTTTGCATCGAGTATTGATAAATTCTGGCTATCTAATATATCCCATTCTCCCATAAAAATAAAAATACAACCTGGTTTTCCCTGGTCATTGGCCATCATGCTATAAAAGACTCATAATTGAACAAGTATAAAACAAAAAGCACCATAAAAAGTACTTAAACTTGATAGATTCCTTCTACTTTGCTAGTTGATTCCATGTGCGGTAAGTAGCTGAATTGAGGAGGAGGAAGGTGGTGGGTGAAGAAGATGAGAAAGAGAATGGGATTGCAAAGAGGTCCCAAAAGTTCAGAAATAAGATGGAGGCGCGCTGACGGCAAAACAAAGTCCACGAAGTATCCCCAATGTGTGGATGGCTAAACAAGGACTGAAGAATGAATGAGCGAATGACAGCTACAACAGTCTTTGTGCGATGCTATTAGGCCCCAGAATCCTTTTGTTTTGTAGCTCCATTATCAGAGTTTAGTGAAGCCAAAAATGCTCCGATAACCGTTCCTTGTAGTTGCCGATAAGGCCAGAGTGGTTCGTTTTGGCAGGTGAAATAAATGTGGTCACCTTTTTGTCCTCGACCAGTGGACACTATAATGAAGGTAAGAAGAGGTAGATGGGCTTCCAGGATTATAGATGATTACCTGAGTTTACCTTAAGAAGCGTCCAGAAGAAGTGTGCAGTGAGTTTAAAGTGACTGAAGTAGCAGAGGGGGAGTTTAGTCACATCGGACTGATCTATTTAATGATAATCTAATCTAAAGATCTAAACAATTACTATTTTTTGTTTACGCTCTTATGCACTGACATGTTTATACTCCAGCAAATGAATGCATGATGAAATGTTTTGCCCAAGGACACAAAAACATGTGTTGCATGATAAGTTCAAATGCAGTCATTATATTTGCAACACAAAAGTTAATAGCATAATTGGCTTTCTTTTACGTACAAATTAAAGGTGGACTATGTAACAAGGAGGATCCACCACATAACCTGGCTGATGCCAAATTTGGATGTGTAGCACTTTGAATTACTAAATTTGAACTACTAAACATTGTCAGTCTGGGATGAATTTTATTGAAAGTGATTGGGAACAAATATTCCAAGAGTGATTGGTCAAAGTGTCACAACACTGGAACACAACTTTGGTTAGCTCCAGATAAGAGACAAGCACAGACATCCTTCCTTCCACAGAGGCACAAAGCACTTCCCTCTTCACTTTCGCTTGCGTGCTTCACCTTTGGGATCTGCCAAAACCACAATGTGATTGATCAAGTCTCTGGCCCACTGGTGGCCGGGCCCAATCACACAAGTGAGAGCCTGGCAAGATGGAATCTCTCTTGCTGTGCAAGGTTCTCTGCACCTGCTTGTCTCCATCGAAATGTCATTGCCTGGACTGTTCCACAGTACTGCCTTAAACTTATCTATTGCCATCAGAAAGACAAGCAGGTGATGCCAGGTCATGTTACAGGTCAATATCTGTGGGAGACAAGTAAGTAAGTATGCACATTTTGCGCTACAAAAACACTCACTTGAATAAATGCAAGATATGTACCCAAGTTAAATGCCATTCTGTACAACATCCCCTCTACAATAAAAACTGTGTTTTGTTTTGTTCAATCAGTAATAAAACCATTTAGAATATACCTCAGATGGTAACATTTTGCTTGACATATTGTACAAAACTCATTATATCTATACAATACAATGAGCACTTTATAAATCTTAAGTTATAGCCTGAAGACAATTCTTTATGAAAAACAAAATATTATGCACAGGATACATAAGTTCAGCGTCTTGCCCCCCTCCCCTGCTGTGGCTTCTGTTTATTCAAGGTACACTTCAGTCAGACAGTGAGTTCTCATATCTGGGCCCCTGCTGTTTTCGGAGAACTTGTGCTGAGTATAGTGTGATAAAAGCCTGCGGTGTCGGCACTATGATGGCTATTCTGCATGAACACAGAGAAGCAAAGAGGCCCGTACTCTCCTATGGGACACACAGAGCTTATTGTGAACGTTTGGTGTGGGCGAGTCGGTTCCACAAGCAGTTAACCTCCTGACATTCTGTACCTGTGCGACTCTGTTCCATTTCAATAAGGCAAAAGAGGCACAAAGCGCTCAGAATTATGGGAAACAAAGCAGTGAAAGTACATTGTTTTAAAGTGGCAGGGGATGTTGTGTAAAGGTGTGATTTTGTTTGAAAGTCAATGGCTATAGACAACATGTGAATGTCTCTGGTCCTTGTTGATGGTTCATATTAAAATGGGACTTAACACCTAAACTCCTCCCACAACCACATTTCAAATTGAGCTGCTAAACTGGGCAGTACAGGTATCTACACTTCAAACACCCTGCAGCCAATATGTAATCAGAAACACTTGACTTTAATCAGTCTTTTTGTGATGTCATCAACTACTTGAAATTGCAGAGGCCACTGAAGGTAGCACAAACTTACATTTACGTGTTTTGGAAGGAAGCTGCAAATTTACCTAGTTTGCACTAAAATTACAAAAAAAGGAGACTAGGAACAGTAGATAGTGCTATATGAAAAAGTGTCTTAAATGTTTAGTTTCACTTTAATTACTAGGCTGATTCTCATGAAGAAAAAAAAATGGCAAAAAGTTGAAGTTTTGTCAGCACAAATCCCTTTTATTCCAAATGTATTATTGTAACCATATACATGTTAAAGTTATAATTCAACATGACTTCAAGCCACAAAATTAACTATGGCCTTTTTTTTTTTTTGTTTCTTAGAAACAAGCCTTGTTTCTTAGCCCAAGCCTTTCTATGTGGAGTTTGCACTCCGGTTCCCCCCTTTAACCCAAAACATGCACCATATGTACATTTCTCTAGTTAAGGTAGTCCTGACCAAGTCTAGCTCAAGATCTGAAGATAGGTCCCCGGGTCCACTATGGCGCCACTGCTCCCAACATAATGTCCCAATGGCATTGAAGGATAGGTCGAATGCGGGGGACAAATTTTCCCTACTATTTTGTGATATGGCTCATGACTTGGTATGTAAATATCCTTTGAATTTATTCATTGTCATATTGTCATGTATAGTCTTGTGATAGCTCTTGCACATCAACTCGTGGATACATTATTGTTTTGTATCCTTTTTTCCTACATTTGTATGCACATCATAATATACTGCAGAATCCCATGTCAGTCACTTTTGTCTGTGCAGAAATGATTCATATGTAAAACCTGCTGTAGTAGCCGACATTACAAAGGCCAGGCAGAAATGCAGAGTATTGTATGTAAAACACCACACTATTGTTGCAAATGAGACGCCATGCTGCCAGTCCCATGCTGCACATTACCTATGCAGAACAATCATACAAGTATTATTTACACTATGTCAACATAGTCACACAAGCAACAGGCTCAGCTCCGTCCCAGATACACGCTGTCTCTATAAGTGTGACATCCCATAATAATCCCCCAAGCCCACAATGGTAATTAACTAGTACAGCTAATGTGTTCAAATGAGGAATCTGTGCATATACAAATGTATCCATTTCAGTAGGGTTAAAAGGTCTAATGCTAATTGGACTTTTTTTTTGAACTTTTAATATTGTGTTGTTTGCAAAGAGTAGCATTAAACAGAAAAAAAAAACAGTCACCATGATTGTTAATGATGCCACTATAAAAACTGTTTTAGTCAGTTACTGTTGTTCTTGTCAATGGAACAAAACAACTGAAGCTAAAAGAAGTCCTGGAAGTAAAATTCCCATAAATGTTCCCATAGACTAAATGTAATAATATAATAAGATATAGGAGTTAAAAGACTCAACAAATGCTAACCAGTGATGTGGGTAACTACGTTCCAAAGCGGTTGTTTTCAGCTAAAAAAAAATCCATATAAAACATAATTTAATAAGATTTGTTTTTGCATTTCCTGCATTACACAAAATGGATTCTTGTGAGCTTTAAGCCATGTTATAACATTGTTACCTCCTCAAAAAACATACCAACCAAAGATCTCCAAAGCTCAAATGTGCTGTTCTATCTTGCAATATCAGTTTTCAAGTTTACAGCAACCGTTTATCTATTGTTTAGAAGAAATCGGGAATTCCAGGGCTGAAATCATTTAAATGATTCTAGTGACGGTGTATGGAGTCAACAAACACTTTGGACCACATCCCGTATTACAATATGACATCATAAGGTGCAACAGTGTTTTCCATCTGAGAGCCTAAATATTCAGGATTTGTGTGCTAAACATGTGTGTGAAAGAAACAAAACACAACTCTGAGTAAATTTTTGATAAGGAAGCAACAATTGTGTAATATGGGCCCTTTAATGACTTCGCTGATTTGGAAAAAAATCTATGGAAATTTACTTTCGGGACCTCGAAGTGGGGCAGGCACTGTGACCTCCACATAGCCATGCTGGTAATTAACAATTTCAGCTCTATTTCCCACTTTAGCCTGCAAGACATGTCAGAAATCAAAATCCAGGCAGTCTATAGAAAGTGAATGCAATGATCAAACACTGGGATCTTGTTGCAGAAGATATGGAGGTAACGTGACTATGGTTTTGTCAATTATCATTACAACCAAATGGAAATCAAGTCCAAATATAATATAGTCAAAACATATGACTGTACAATGATGCTTAGTAAAGTAGCAAACCAGAAACCATGTACTAACAGCGTATCATGTACAAACCCATTTTTCCGTCTTGTTTGGTTTTAATTAGCGGGAAATCGTCTTTAAGCTCTTTTAAGTCATGCAGTGAGACTCGCTGTCAGTGCGGAGTGGGTCTACAGGAGAGGAGGACATGTGTGAAATGTGAGCGGGAAAATGAAGCATAAGAGAAAGAGAAGGACAATTAGCACGGCGAGCTAACGGAGTAAATATGAATCACAACAAGACAGAAGCAAGACAGCACCGAGGCACACACACAAATTATAGTGCCAGAGCAGTCTAATCAGCTGTCACAGGGAGCAAGCACAGATCAGGGCTCCCACAAGAGGTGTGGAGCTATCAGACAAAACTTTCATTCAGAATTCAAATGAGTGAAATAAAGCTAGAAAGATCATACAATGTTCAGAATGTTTTGTCTTAGCCTTTGGTTGTATAACGTAAAGGCATACTATGCAACTTTTCTGGTGAAGTCTGACAGTGTAATGCTTCATTTGTTCAAGGATCCATAGAAAAGAACATTGAATTCTGTCAAAAATGCACTACATAACTTCTCCAGAGGAGGGTCAGTATCCTGCTAGTTCCATGGACATGTTATTCCTTAGCCTGGGTTCAGTGACGTGCGATGAGGTTCATGGCTGGTGAGGCACTGATGTCGTCACAATTCAGATTTACCAACATGTAAACAGGGTGTCAGTACATTTGGGCCCCGGGCCAATGTCTCTCTCAGTAAGTGACTTGGGGGGCCAGAATAAAAAAGAATTTCAAAATAAAAGTTTTGAAATAGCTGAAAATATGAAATATATGAAATACACTCACCTAAAGGATTATTAGGAACACCTGTTCAATTTCTCCTTAATGCAATTTATCTAATCAAACCAATCACATGGCAGTTGCTTCAATGCATTTAGGGGTTTGGTCCTGGTCAAGACAATCTCCTGAACTTCAAACTGAATGTCAGAATGGGAAAGAAAGGTGATTTAAGCAATTTTGAGGGTGGCATGGTTTTTGGTGCCAGACAGGCCGGTTCTGAGTATTCACAATCTGCAACAGTTACTGGGATTTTCACGCACAACCATTTCTAGAGTTTACCAAAGAATGGTGTGAAAAGGGAAAAACATCCAGTATGTGGCAGTCCTGTGGGCAAAAATGCCTTGTTGATGCTAGAGGTCAGAGGAGAATGGGCCGAGTGATTCAAGTTGATAGAAGAGGAACGTTGACTGAAATAACCACTCGTTACAACAAGAATTGCAGCAAATCATTTGTGAAGCCACAACACGCACAACCTTGAGGCAGGATGGGCTACAGCAGCGCAGAAGACCCCACGGGGTACCACTCATCTCCACTACAAATATGAGCCTCGCCGGAGTAAAAAGAGGGCTACAATTTGCACAAGCTCACCAAAATTGGACAGTTGAAGACTGGAAAAAAGTTGCCTGGTCTGA
>JAIEZT010001201.1:315-25969 GCA_019594935.1 Periophthalmus modestus | reverse complement strand
TACACCGCCATGCCTAACAGCTTTAAAAGGAGACTTCCAGAGCACCACCAATTTGGGCTTCTGGCTGCTTCCATGGATCTTGAAGTCTGCTAGATTATTGGATTGGATTGCGATTTATGTTTCATAACAGATTGCTGTGCAATCACATTTTCCACAACCTCCATACAAATGCTGAAAAGAATTAAAAAGTAACCGACAAACTAATACAACAATCACATTTCAGAACATGTTTGTACATATTCTAACCTACAGGGTTAGTCAGGTGTTTATGCTACATAAGACAATTGCCCCCTAATTGCGTCTACTCAAAGTGGTATTTTGATTCGGTTTGTGATTAATCTTGACCGCCCTAACTCGAATTGAAGCACCATTGACGTTTTTGATCAAATCAGGGTTTGACGAAGGGGAGTGGGGGGTGGGGAGTTGGGAGGGGGACTTCCTAAGGCATAATCCAGTCAGGACCAAATGCAGTCCCAACGGTTGGAGATTAAAATCAAGGGTTTGTTAGCGAGGTCGTGTTGTCAGCAAATATTCAACGTGCAAGATGGCGATAGTACAACTATTTTAAAGCAAATGGCATTTTTTTTTTTTATTTTTTATTTTTGTTTGTAACATCAAGCATACGGTATGATCTGATCTTATTTGAGGACTTCATTTTTGGCATTTTCAGAGTGTTCAAATTTTTGTTGCAATTTTTTTTGTGTGCATTGACGAGGAAATATATTTCTTTCTTTCCCCGTGTTGTATTTCCTGGTCGATAAACTCTGACGTGATAATGATATGTATGGACAGATTTTGATCATTTTCACGCGAAAGAGATGATATTGACATTCAAACAAACTTATCCACAACCTCATAAGAGAGCTGTACAGTCCTATTTTATGCAATGCCCTCTTGGCACTTAAAAAGTTTCACATAAAGCTAATATCTTTCCTCTAGTAGGTGGTTCGGTCTATATTGGAGATTTAAAGTCATTAGCCAATTCAAACATGCTTATGGATAACATTACATGCACTCAAACAGGCACATCTTCACATCCTTTCTTTCATTTCAAACACAAGAAGATAAGGAGAGGTGCCTAATCTTGTGAATGGGATTGGACAGTGACAGTGACACCGCATCGGGATGTAGCACTTCAACTGCCAGCTGCTAAACAACAACAATATGTCAGCTTTTAGTGCCGTACATAACCCTTTACGAGAAAATGTGTTATCTAGAGGCAACTCTATCAGATTTCTATTACCTTTATGGGCTAAGAGGGTACGGGTCCAGTGGGTTTTGACAGTCTTTATGGCGGTACAGGGCTCACCTTGTTCCCTAAAGCTTTCTTGGGTGGGAATTAAAGGTGTCCACTTGAGGGAACTGTGCTCGCAGCAAAGGTTGTGCACGCTCTCGGAACTCTGTATAGCGTCTGTACAAACGTTCCACTCGTTGTCATGGATACGATGTAAACCTGTAGGCCACACAAGAGGCAGTTGTTAGCAAAGTCCATTTAGAAGAGATCTAATTGTACTGAAATGGATTTACGTTTCAAATATTACATTAAACTATTCATGACAATATTGTGGAAATTCTCACACAGAATTGGTAAAAAGTACAACAGTATAGTTTCATCCATGTTGGTTGCACTGATACCTAAGCAAAGGGGACCCCTGTCAATGTGTTTTATTTCTACCATCCGCAAGACTGGAGTATTGTTTTTTAACGATAAAGATGAAGTACAATGTCTTCAAATTTTGGTTTGCCGCAGTAAAGATATGTTGTAAAAGCAGACTCTTAGGGGTAAAATTGAGACAGGCAGTGTGCTGTCTGCCATCAAACTATAAAGTTGTTTTATCATCTAACCATGAAGTATGGCTGGTGTGCTGTTAGCATGACAGCAAAACATCCATTCTGGCCTCTGAAAGTTTTTAAAAGGGATAAAAAAAAAAAAAAAAAAAAGAATTAGCTCAGTTTATGATAGAAAAAATCAAGTACTGCACCTTTAACAACAATTGCAACGCTATAAACACCAATTCTATTTCCTTAAAAAGTACCAATGAATATATCTCCCACAGGTCTGTATTTATAGATAATTTGCATCTGTGCTCGTCCATCCATTTTCACTTACAGAGAGGGGGCGTTTTGCGAGAGGAGTGAAACGCCTGTTGTCTGGAGACGTGTCTTTGGTGCCACTATTTCCACGGGCCATTAGCCGCTTTATTCAGCCTCGTGAAAGATACAGGGAGAGAGAGATGAGCCTATTACCCACGAGAGAAAGGATACAGCCACCCAGGATTTTTACAAAGATGGAATGCTCCTTTCAAATTTTAGATTTTGAATGGTATAAGCAGCATATGTATACAAGGAATATGGTTTTGACAATATATGAGGGTAACACTTAATAATCACTGCACTTGGTCTACTATGTAACTTTTTGGGGCATTTATTCTATCACATGTTCTTCTCAAAAATATGCACTATGAGCAGGTTAGTCTCTTCCAATGATGGATGAAGTACTCAATCTTGTAACTTAAGTAAAAGTACAGATACAGAGGTAAAAAGTAGTATCACCTGGAAAAATCTCCTTAAGTTAAGTATTTAAGTGCCTGTTTAAAAATGTACTTAAAAAGTAAAAAGTAAAAGTATTTCACACAAGTGTTGTTCATTTTTTAGAAGTGTAAATATAGTGATATTGATTTAAAAAAAAAAAAAAAAAAAAAAAGATACATATTTTGGTTAGCAGTTGCAATATGAAGCTGTTTCTTAATTTTTTTCATGAATTTTGTGTATTTATAATTTTTGGTTAAAGACGAAACTTGAACTTGAAAACTTTAGTCAGGATGTTACCACGGACACGGTAAAAATAACCCCTCAAATCATATGAAAAGTACTTTTTATTTTTCAGTCCAGTTCAATAATGTAGTGGAGCAGAAAGTACAGATACCTGCTCTCAAATGTACGTGAAGTAAAAGTATCCATTGTAAAATGTACTTAAGTAAAGTATAAAAATTCTACTTAAGTACAATACTTTACTACTTTTACTGTTACATTCCACCAATGGTCTCTTCACAGATCTGACCTATCACTTGGCTAGTATCCATGGAGATAAGTTTAATGCCATTTGGTGGAACGTCTGCAACAAAGCAAAAACATCTCCGTGGTAACACAAAGGTGACAAGCCCTCCAACAGAAAAGTGCATCTTTAATTAGCCTTAATAAAGCATGAACAAAGACATAATACATAATGAACACATGGATTATTAAGAATTATTCAGGTTTAGTAGCTACTCAATTAATACCCTAACCCCTTAATTAAGTAGTTATTTTGTATTTATTTTTATTTTTGTCCACTCTGCATTTAGTTATAACATGTTTTATTGTCTGATAATCAGGAAGTGTGCGTTAGCATGCAAGTTTTTGCTTTAGCTCTACTGTGACGACAAAACTTCGCACTGGTCTCTGAAGGTTGGTGCAAAACGGCTTAGAAAACTGAGAATAATTAGCATTCTTGGAGAGGGATAAGGTAAGTGAAGAATAACTTTGGACAAACAGTTTAAAACAAACTACCTGTTTTTCACATTTTAAGACAGTAGAAATCTGGTACGGTGCCTTTAAGTCTTTGATCATACTTTACTAAGAGTAATTAAGGTGTAATCATTAATTATTAAGCGGTACCGAATAAAGAAGCACTAGAAGATTCTTTGAGAGTACATGAAAGCCTCTCTCTAGAGATGCAGGGTGAGACAGAGTTGATAGAACACAAAAGGTGCTCATTCCCACTGAGCACGCTGGAGCAGGGCAGGGCTGAGCTGCACCACTGGAGCCTGAACTACCAAAGGGCATCTCCGGAACACCAGAACATGGCTCAACTCCTCTAATACCTGTAAGATCTTTGGGCAACTGTGGGATTAGTACTTGGTCTTACAATAAGCCTTTTTCTACACTTTCCACTATGTGCAGCTTTCCATTTCCACAAGATGCTCAAACACATTTTTTTGGTCAACATTTTTAACACCAAGATTAAAGGTCCTATGTTACACAAAATAGATTCTTGGGAGCTTTAAGCTGTGTTGTTGTTACCTCATCCAAAACATACATGAAGTTGTGTTTTGTTTCATTTACACAAGTTTGAGTAATCCTTTAGTATTATTATTATTATTCTGTTTACATCTGCAAAGCTCAAAAGGCTCTGTTCCACCTTGTGATGTCATTAAGCAGTAGTTTTTAAGTTAACAGTTACCTTGCACCTTTTGTTTTGTAGAAATTGGCTGAAATCATCCAAATGATTTCTAGTGAAGGTGTATGGCTTTCAAAAACACAGTGGAGCACATCCTGTATTACTACATGACATCACAAGGTACAGAGTGTTTTGTGTTTGAGAGAGAAGAACTCCCTTAAACGTGTAAATGAAGCAAAAATGTATAACTCATAAGTTGTTTTTCGAGGTATTTTTTTGGTAATAATAACTGTAATTGAATAAATGCAATGTAGTTTAATGCCATACTGTAAAACATTCCAAGCGAAACAGTAACATTTCCATGGAAACAAGCAAGTGCCGTACCTTTCACCAAAAAGTTTCATTGTGCACTATTCATTTAATAACATTGTTTTAAATAAATTCACTTAAAAGTAGAAACAGTGGGAAACTGCATAATGTACTTCCTTTTTTACTGTCTTAAAACATGAAAAACAAAACTAGTTGCTACTAACAACTATCTGCTAACAGCACATGAGCATTACTTCCTGGTTCGTAGACAATAAAAACACTTTATATATAATATTTGGTGGAGACAGGGCAGAGCAGATTAATTTTGACTCTAGGAGCTGGTTTTAAAATATACCTATACCTGGGGCAGCACTAATTTGACTTTGTAACATTGAAAAAAATATTGATACAATCCTTTTGAACAACAATTCCTAGCAAATAATGTGAAGAATGTAAACTTTATCTAACCCCACATTTATTTCTTTCGGTTTCTTTTTTCTCATACCCAACCCATCTTGTGTCAGTGCCAAGCCTCCCCGCAGTCTAGGTTACCATAACAATGACACATGGCCGAAACAAGCAAAGTGACATTTTGGACAGCTATTAAGAGAAGACTGGCAGCTGTGGCTTTGTTAGCTTCCCCAAATGTCTCATTCTTTACATTTTTGTGCTCTGGCGGCCTGGACCAGACAGCTGTAAACTTATCAAATACTCTCAAATATAATGGAAAAGTCAACCAATTATGAACTGTTTGATAGACACAAAAAAGTAATTTACAAGAAAAAATATTGAAGTTGTTGAATGTTCTCTGCATAAATGTAAATTGGCTAAATTCAAATGCAAACTGAAACATCAAAACACAATGATTGGCCCAATAATTGCTCAAATGTATTGCTCATTGCTCTAATATCCTTTAATTTTGGGGTAAAAAATAAATATATAAATAATTAGATTTAATGATTGGTATTCCAATGTATGTGGAATTATCTTCAGAGTACCCATAGCATTCATCTTTAAGAGAAGACTGAATATGAACCGATAAACTAATACATGACAAAACAACTTTCTTCAGCTTAACTCAGACAAGAAGTCATAGTCTTTGGCCCACAGGAACAAAGAGAAAGTGTCAGCAATCACCTCCAGTCTCTCTTTCTAAAACCTTCAAGTGAGACTTGAAATCTGGGGGTAATAATGGACTCAACTTGAACTTTAACAGCCACATCAAATCAATAACATCTATAGCTGTTTACCATGTAAAAAACATTTCAAAAACCAAAGGTATACTGTCAAAACCAGACTTGGAGAGACTTGTCCATGTGTTTGTTTCCAGTAGGTTAGATTACTGTAACAGCCTGCTCACTGGCCTCTCTGAGCTTTAACCTTTTAAGGACTGAGCACACTATAGACCAGTATATCTCACCTAGACTTTATTCTTTTTGTATCCATAAAAATCATATTAAAGGAAGTGTCAGAATATACTGCATTTTTTCACACAACTACCTCTATTTTACATATCCATTCGTATTTATTCTTTGACGCATTGAATAAGCGAAAATCCCTGTGGCACATGCGCTCTGATTCATCATCTTCGAGGGACAACAGAGGCAGATTACCGTAATGACAGTAAAATATCTAAAGAGCCTTGTGCTTGAGATACCATTTGAATTTACATGAGAGCACGACTGGTTGCGGAGTTACGGTAATAAAAAGTCCGCAACCGCGTGTCTATCGCCGACGATAACACCGAGCGCTAAAGGGGTACGACAGCTGCAGTACATCCAGAACGCTGCTGCTCAGGTCCTGACTAGAACCAGGAAGTACGAGCACATAAATCCTGTGCTCAGGTCTCTGCACTGGCTTCCTGTGGCTCAGAGAATAGACTTTAAAGCAGCTCTGTTTGTGTAAAAGCTTGCCTAGCACCGAAGTACATCTCCCACATGTTAGTGCCATATGAACCATTTTGCCTTTGAGCACTTCAGGAACAAGCCTCCTTTTGGTGCCCAGATTCAGGACTAAACACGGGGGATCAGCGTTTCAGTTTTATGCAGCTAAATCCTGGAAAAGTTTTCTTGAAGATGTGAGACAGGCCTCTACTCTGACAATGTTTAAATCCAGGCTCAAAACGGTCCTGTTTAGCTGTGCATACGACTGAAAGGTTTTTATTCTGCACTCTCCTCTTTTAATGTCTTTCTTATTTTGTAAGGCACTTTGAATTACATTTGTGTACGAATTGTGCTATACAAATAAACTTGTCTTGCCTTGCAGATTCCCATGCATTTCAGAACAGTTTTGCAGAGGTCTAAACTGCAGATACAACAAGATTACACATAAAATGGCAGATTTTATTGTTCTTCTTTGCAGAGGACATCATATCTAAATAACTGCAGCCTTTGCGATTTGATAAATGTGTCAACTCTAGATAGCTTGCCATCATTTGAATTATTTAGAACTACTGCGAATAAAATTTTGCAAAACCCCTCCAAACGTTTCACTTTTTAGTATAGGGGATAGCTATTGGCAGTGTTTCTTGACTGAATGTTGACAGCACTGGATGGCATGTGGGGGCAGATGAGGAGTCTAATGGAGCTGTCATCAGAGCACTCTCTCTCTGACCTACACAGGCTGGGATCACTTTTTTCTGCAGGTTTAGCACAATCCTGAAACTGTGTTATGGCTGCTCGCCCAATGAAATCTGAGAGAGTTGACCTACTAATCCTGACAAGCGTGAACCGGGACGCGCAGGTGAGAGAGATGCGTAATATCTGTCTGTCTGTATGGAAATGTCACTTATAACTACTAAATGAGGCTATGAAATTGATGAACACATGTTAAAATATTGTATAACACAGAAATCGCAAACTGTAATTTTAATATTCACTTGACAGGAAATTTTTAATGGGCTCTCATACCGCCATAAACCTTTTCAATTAATTTGTTTAGCAATGTGATGAAAATGGAGTTCCACAAGGGTCAGATTTAGCTCCACTGAACTTCTTAAACTAAAAGCCAATTCATAATCAAAATACACTAGGAAAGTAAACTGAATTAACCATTTAACTTGAATTTGTGTTTGGTTTTTTTTACTTGTCAACTTAACCATGAAAAATAATAAATTAAAACAATATATATATATATATATATATATATATATATATATATATATATATATATATATATATATATATATATATATATATATATATATATATATATATATATATATATATATGTACTAATAACTTCGACATTTTACAAGCCCTTTAAACACACACACAAAAAAAAAAATCTGTAAAAAGTCAAATGCCAACACTGTGTGCATTCACACAGCAGGACATGTGATTACTGTTTCTATGGGTTCCACTACAGTGGTCCAGGTCTGGTCTTACATCTTCTGTATGTTCTGCTCCAATGCACTGCTGAACAAGGTCATGGTGAAAACGCATTTAGGTTTCTTCTTTCACACTGTTTTAATATGCAGATGTAAATTGCCTCACAGCTCTAACTTTTTCATTAACACGGATGACATTTTATGCAAAGTAAATCAACTAAAATAATACAAATATAATGTTTGTTTTGTACAAGACCATTAAATGTCTGAAGATGCTATCAGCGCTGTGGGATCAGTAATTTTCTCACATCAAAAAGCTTCTTCTGTACAGCGGTATTAGCCTGACAAGATTAATCCACACTTATTTATGGTAACGCATTAGCCCTGCACACAGCTAGCAGCTTCTACTGATCAAATACATATATTATTATCTAGAATTTTGGCATCGCTAAAGCACTTTTGAGAACAGTGAGCTTTAATATGGTCAGTGAAAGCATTCTTCAAGTTCAGTTCATTTGAGTACATGTCGTATGGTTCAGGCGGAGAAACTTTTAATGTTAGTGTTTTGATTTTTGCAGTGCCTTTATAATTTTGGTGTGTTTGTTACCATGATGACATCCCAGAGCATGTCACTATGCGGTGCCTATCTCCTGCTGGTCAATCAGCGCACCTGTGCACTGGCGGGAAGGGACAACAGTAGAAGGATGTGACTGGAGGCTTGGGGGCAGATAGATAGAGGTGGAGAGGGAGAATGTGGTAAGGATGTGCCGGGAGAGGCACCCACCATATATGGCAATAGTATTGGCAGAGGCAGGAACCTGAGGCTGCAATGGTAGGACGTATGTGATGTATGGGATGGATATGACGGATGACAAGTAAGACGATGATGGCTGATCGGTGGGGATGGAGCCCCTGGAGGAAAGCTGATGGTACCAGCATGAGGCAGTGCAGTCGTCGGCGCCTGGAGAAGCGGACACAGGCTCAATGGAACGAGTAAGAGACAGAAGAGATGACTGGGAAAAGTACCACAAAGCGAAATATGAGCAAAGGCAGGGTGCAGAAGCCCTGCCTTGCGAGTAAGTACTAAATACGAAAAAGTAGTGGTGCTCAAACACTAGCTTATGGCTGTTGGCCCTCTGTTTATGTGTGCAGCTGCTTCGGAAGGAGACGCGATTGGCGGTTTCCAGCAGACACTATGCCTGTAAAGATGGAAAGAATAATTGGGCGGTTCTCCCAGCTGTGGTCCCAGATGACAGGACCAGGATGAAGGACTGTACTAATATGTGGACACCCTCTGGTTTAAAATACCTTTTAACATTCTCTTGGATATGGCCATTTTAGCTAAGCCTGTGTTTCGAATTAGTTTTATCCTGGTTTTATTGCTTGGGGAATAAAACCAATTGTTTTTACCAACTGCAATAAATTGTCAATTTATTCTTTGGTCATTTATTGGTTACACATATTTATAAGCTCTCACTCACATTTAGTTTACAGTTAAGTTTCATTTTGGCCACAACACGACCCCATTTCCAACTTCTCCATAGCCTTACCTGTGACACTACACAGGTTGTGTCATCATGATACTAAAATTTCAAACTTGATTTTGATACCAAGGAATACTCAATACCGATTCTGATATTTGTCTTTTTTAGACAATAGAACATTAAGTCAATTAATTTCAACATTAAATCAATCTTTCTTTTATCTTACCATGTGGCCTTATAACTGTGTAATCACTCAGTTGTCCAAGTAGATTCCATAGTGGTCTATGGACATGTAGTAGTCTATGTGGTCTCATACTTGTTCTGATAGATCTCAAGATCATTCTAAGGCTATTCAGGAAAGCTTAATTTCTGTTACGTGAATGTGACCTTTTTAGTATTGATACTTGCTCAAACGAGTACCTGGTTTCAGTACTAGTTTTAGTATCATTTAGTATCTGATTTTCAATACTTTTGACAACCCTAGATGGTAGATTTGTTGTGCATTTTTTTTGTTTTTTGGCATCAATTCACATTTAATACAATAATATAACAGACAGATGTATGAATCAATGTGAGAGCACCTATTAGGGGCCTGAATGATTATGTGAAATATGACTCAGGCACAGTTCACACTTGAGATAGCCCTTGCTAACAAACAGAAACTGTAAACAATTAAGTGTGTTAGTTTCAGTGTTGTTAGCTCCTCCTTTCAGATAGATATAAGGCAGTGTCCATCAGCAACTGGACCAGAATTGAAGAAGCAGCTTGGATGAGCAGTAAAACGTCTTCAGTCCTACAACTTTTTGACCAGTTAACAGATTTGAATTTTTCTTTTTCTACAGCAGCCCTGTGTTGAAGCTATGAGATGCTTATATCTGCACTAGGACAAAATTTAATTTACTTTCAACCTGCTACATTGTACTTGTTTTATTAGGAAAAAAATGCATTATTAAAAAGGTTAGCTTTACTTGAGTTAGTAGTAAAACTAATTATTGTAATACTTACTTAAACTGCAAAATCAATTATAGGATTTTAGATTCAATGGGGGGCAGGTCCGTATCTATGGTTCACCAAGCCTCCCAGAGGTTTTGACTAGGCATGGGACAATACTGAAATTTGGTGTCACGGTTATCATGGCCAAAATAATTGCAATTAACGATTAAAGCTAGCGGAGAATTTTAGATTCTAGATGACTGTCAACTGAAATTTGGGGGCCAGGGGCAAGAAATCTCACATGGATCGCCATCTAATACAATTTAATAGGAAGAGAGTCCAATTCTGGGCCCCTAAACCCTGGGACAACAGACTTCTTTTTCCCCCCGTTGACTCACCTGTGGATAAATAGATTTTTTTTTTTTTTTTGCACATTCTGGTGATACTATGGCAATTATCTGTGTTGGCGATTATCACGATTATATAAAATGTCCCACAAACGATTATTGTTGACCCTTTTTATCATGATAAACGATATTATTGTTTATTGTCCCATTGCTAGTTTTGATATGTGTCAGATGAATAAATGTACAAATTGCAGAAAAAGGTATTGAAAACACTGCACACATATTGTGCTCAAAACCTCAGTAAATTTAGAGTCTGTTGTATCCACTTGTGGGAAGGAGAGATTTTGTCCATGTGTTTTTTACATTTAGCACTGACTAAAAAGGGTTGGATGTTATCTATTTAAGAAGCCTTAGCCTCGAATCTTATCTCGTCTTGTGGGAATTGTCTCATCTCATCCCTAATTCAAATATTAAAATTCTTCATATTTGAGAAAGATTTGAAATTTTAAAATGTGAATGAAATGCATTGACTTTTGCTCATACAATACATGGCGCTGAATGCCTCTATCTGTGAAGTGGCCCTTGATACATGATTTATCATGAACTAAAAACAGAATAGAACTGCAAAAGTATGAACCATCGTATGTGATCTCTCAAGTATTTCTGCCTCTCAATTATTGATTATTTATAACAGGAACATAGCTAATGGTATTTCGAGTGCGGCTTTGATGAAAGACACTGCCGTCATTCACCAGTCAATGCAATCAGTCATGATGAGTCATAGGCACTATAGAAATAAGAAGTGCATTGTTCCTATGAAGAAAAATGTAGCTTACACTTGAGAGTAAGTACTATGTTACTATAATGATGGCTCTAATCAGACATTGAATTGTTGATAATCTTGAAGTGGCCATCTCAATATGTAGAAGATGCAAGTGACAGTTATTTCTGATTGTCTCTTATCAAGTTTGTATTTGACAAATGTGACAAAGCATTTTGATGTGAAATAATGAAGTTTTAATTTTGCAAAGCAATCGAGGCAACTGTCAAGTTCCTGTTTTCAAGAGCAATAGCTTGGCTTTTTGACACTGATATAAGGGTCAAAAGCCTACAGGGACAGTAACCTGTATCTAAACGTAAATTGGAACTAAACATTAAATCAACTTCTTTTGCTAATTAACGCTGAATATGGTGTTTTAATTATTGTCTATTATTCCTAGTTCCTTTTTGATAATTTTAGTTGGCATTCAAAATATTCAAGTTTGTGCTCCCTCCATTGGCCACTGCAATGTCAAGTACTAGGTGACATCACACATGACTGCCCTAATTACAGCCAGGTTTTTCTGATTACAAACAATTGGCTGCTGTAGCGGAGTCTGAAGTACTTGCCAGATCAATCACACTCTTACATGTCCAGATCCTGCCCCTCCTTTCCGTCACTCTCTCTTTTAGCCCTCCAGGTACTGCCCACTTTATCAGATCAATTTTAAATGTGGTTAGGGAGTAGTTTTGGTGTTAAAACCCACTTTAAAGAAGACATTATGCTTTTTTGTAGTAATTATAATAAAGCAATTTGCAATTAGTAATAAATCAATTACATACATAGATCATTATTTTAAATTGTGTCAATGTATACTGCAATAGTGATCTAAAACAGATTAGTAACAGAAATTGGTCTGCAACTTCTGGTTCACAACAAAAAAACATTTTTCAAACCTACATGTATGACCCAGAGTCTGAATCATTTGAATATTCCAGGGAAGTGGGCAGGCATAGGTGGTAGGTGAAAACTGAAACATTCTGAACACTCTGAATAAAGGAAAATAGAGACTTATTCAAGGATGTATGAATACATCAAAATGCAACTCTGAGTAAGCCAATGAAGAGGGAACAACGCTCATAAAAGTTGATTGTGCATACCATGTCTCCTTTAAACTATCCTAACATGTCATGCCTTTACAATAGAAATATTTTCTTCACCATTAAAACCAAGTCTTGCAAAAACTATAACCTTTTCATCTGAAGATTCCACTCTTCTTTCTGCACTCTAATAAGACAAAATTAATTTCAATGTGACTAAAGCATTATAGATCAGAAGTGACATTTAAGACTTGACAATATGAAGTACAGACTGTAAAAAAGAACAGCAAGATCCAATAAAAAAGGAATCAGCTGCACTTTTCCACTGCAAGACAATTCATTCCTGCGATCAATGCCTGCTGACAGCTCCTGGTGCACGACCAATAATAAAAGCTAAGTCTGCCCTCCCCTTATGGACATGGCATTCATTTATTCATTAGCTTCCCCATTAGCCACACCTAAGCATGCACGCTTCTTTGGTCAACCATCTGCAGTATGGGAATGCATGATTTAAAGTTTCTGTAAGTAGCTGTTTTTGAAGTTTCAAAACATGAACAAAGTAAGCTAATGTTCCATTCTTATCCAGTCGCAGCATGGTAGCTACTGAGGGGGTGAAGAAAAAAAAATACGAAGGTGTGAAATGTGTGAAATGACTTCAGAAAGAAAAATCTCAGAAAAGGAAGCCATAATTACGCCTTTTTCTTTGCATGACATTTAGCTTGATCTTTAGCCTGGGGGGTTTCCGGCAAGCTAGGTGGAAGCTCAAAATTGAGACTACTGAATGGATGGAAATTGGCACAAAATGCAAATGATAAGGGTCCTGTATCTGCGGCAGTAAAGACTTTGGCCAATTGATCTTTTGCGTAGACAGCCTAGATAGTGAAAGAGAAAAGCTGAAGCTAAAACCATACTCGGCTAGCCAGGAGGGGACTGTACTGAGACCTGCTCTGCTCCTCACACTGGGGAGTGTATGTGCGACTGCAGCGTTCAGGCACAAAATGGCAGACATCTTTTCAGGCCAAGCTATGATTTCAGTAAATGACTAGGATTTGTACAATATATGTTCTAGAGGAGGTGTCAAAACTATATGGGGATTTTTTTTATTATTTTTTTTAAGATGGTGGGAGATTTGGGTTGTTTCCAGTTTTGCACCAGTTCTGTGTATGTAAAGATCTCATTTGAAACTGTAGCCTGCGCAGGTGCACCTGGTTTGTCAGTGCCTTAACCTGCATACAAAGGACACATACAAGTTTTACTCATTCTCGGGATATGGAGATGCTCTGCCTCATGTGAAAGCTCAGAACCCACAGAATTTGCACACTGAGCTGCAGAGGCTGCACTAGCACTGATTAATGATGGGCTGCAGGTTAGGGAGTGATGATTCAGATCAGACAGAGTCCTTTTTTAGTTTAAACCACTGGATTTCAGCATTGAAACTGACAACCCAAATGAGAGACTCATATGAGATTCATTCTGCTTTCTGATTGGATAATCATCTTGAGAACCATAACACCAAATTATGACGTTAACAACTTGGCCATTATGTCCAGTGTTTTTGTAAGGAAGAATAAACAGGCATTAGAATTGTTACCAATAAGCTGTATTTGATGTGAACATGTTTCGGGACACAGGTAGATCATGTTTAAAAAATTAAAAATCAAAATCTTACATACAAACGCTTTAAATTGTTATCTTATTGACCCACTGAGTATGTTACTTACGGTTCATTGTTGCAGGAACAGTGTCCCTCAACTAGAGAATCTATTAAAATAACATGGACGAATGAATGAAAATGTTCTGATGAGAAAGATCCCTTCAAAGCAGCATTCTCCAACTAATTTATCAATAGATCTGTGATTGAGTCTTTTTATATCTAGGTACTTTTGTAAGCCACTTATGCTGATTATAAAAAGAACAATAAAAGGAAATAGGACAAAGGTAGAATAAGAGCAGACTACTCCATGTTACTATGAAAGAAATAAATTATAATAACACCGTCTGGTCTTTCTCTTCTCTTCCTCTCTCTCTACATTTGCCCAATTAGGCAGAAAATAGAATCCAATTTCAAAGTTTGCAAAGAGATTAGGAGAACACCATGTGACTCCAAAAACTATGTCCTTGTTTGGTAAACCTCAGAAAATTTTAGATTTTACAAAAGAAAGACAGCACACAGGAAGTTTGTTTACCATTTAAAAAAGAATTAGTGAGAATAATCCCCGAATCATCCTGCCGCGATAAGCACGAAGGATGTCTCCTTAATCCCAGATAACAGTGCTCAGATTACTGCTCTACTGATCAGAGCTCCGTTCTCACAGAGTTAGATACAAAACCCCACAAGACTTCACAAATGTCTGGAGTACAGCGCTTACAGACTGACTGCATCACATTTAATAAACAGGAACATATCAAAAAGTTGCCTGTTTTTTTCTCTGTATTTTTTGATTAAAGAAGCAGTACTCTTTCTTACTTGACTAAAACTTTGGTTCTTCCTCCCACTGTGAGCAAGTCTACAAGTGACAAAAGCATTAACAATACTGACTGATTTGAACATTTGTGTTTCTCGTCGTCGCACTCCTTCAGATATGATTTCGTTTTTTTTGGTGTCTATCCTTATCCTTAGCCTTATTCAATGTTTTGTGAGTTGGGTTGATGGATTGTTCCCCCAAATTTCTACACAATAATTTAAGTATGCAAGAATTAGAGCATTATATAATAGATAGCTTTGATTTACAGTTGTTTTAATTTTACCAATAATTTTAGATATTTTTTATATCCTGGCATCCTGTACAAACAGCTAACTGTAATATTTGTTTTATTTTGCAACCTCAAGCTGAACAGTTTATACATTCCTATTGATAGTAGCAGCTGATTTCCTTCCAATTCCACCTCATTAGTCCTGTCTGCATCTAACCATGTCTCAGAAACTGCAATGACACTGAATTTGCTTACAGACTTGTGTATAGACTCTTACTATTTAAATGAATGATACCAAATACTCCTTCCACATTTACAATGTTGAACTGATGGTCAGAATAACATTGACAGTAACGTATTATATCATTATACAGATTACTATCTGGATCTATGTCTTCACCAAACTCCTTTATTTTGTAATTTAATGTAACAGTTATATTTAAATTCATACGTTCAAACTTGGTCAACAGTTTACTTCTATGATGGCTATCCAATTCTAATTACCCTAATTAGCATCTTCATCTCTGAATACAATTCTTTGTCACCATCAGTCATTTGTTGTATTGTTGATCTGATATGAATCATACACACACACACACACACACACACACACATTCATACGCATACACACACATCCATACATGCGCACACTCACTAAGCCCTCTAGTCAGTCCACTGCAAAAACACAGTAATTTTTAGTCATTTTATGAGTGACCAGAGTCTTAGTCCCTCCATCAACATAAAGAAGACCATAGTCTCAGTCCCCAGCAGTAATAGAGTAACCTCAGTCCTATTCCTCCATCCAATGTAAACACGGTCTATACTCTATCCTCGTAACAAGTTTATCCATACATCATCAACGTAAGGTAAGTTTATAATCCCACATATAATCCATTGTCCATAACAACGTAACAAGCTCGTGTACAGTCATGAGCATAGCTCCAACAGAAAGCAGCAAGGTCCATCCCGTTAACCTCATTAACTAAAACTAACACTGCTCTTCAGTCATTTGGTCACATCTTTTATATAGCGCTTTTCCACCTTTCAAGGCACTCAAAGCGCTTTACAACAAGGAACCAGTCACCCATCCACACACACATTCATACACCAGCTGTACGCAGACACTGGGGGCGAGGTGGGTTAAGTGTCTTGCCCAAGGACACAACGACAGCATTCATCTGTGAGGGCTGGAATTGCACCGCCAACCTTTGAGTCAGTGGATCTAACCACTCAACCAATGATGTTCATGTAGAGAGCGGGATTTTTGGTTGAGTGACTTGCGGATGGATACCCTGCATCTCATTCTCCGTCTCTGCTTTACTTGGTTTCTTTGGTGGCATAGCCAAATGTTCCCATGCTGTTTCAATTGTCTTGCTTTTGTATTATGCAAGAAATGTTAGTTTTATGTCAATTCAAAGTACAGCAGTTTTGCAGGGTGCCGCCATCTTGGTAGTTACCCCCCCAAAAAGAACGTTCACCATCTTCTCTTTCCATAACAGAAAATTGTCATGTAAGACAAATAACTTCACAACAAGAGTAACCGGAGCTGAAACTTCACATAAGTTATTAATGTGCATTGAGGAATGACTTGAGCATAGATCTTCCACAGTGTTGATTAAAATGTCACTTCAGTTGTGGAGGCGGAACACTAGCAACCATTTTTCACAGTCTATATATATTCATACAACTTTCTAAATTTTCTACTTCATTAACAATACTGCAATTACCAACTACAAAACACATTGGCATATAGAATTCTAAGATGCACTACGCAAGCTGCTAGTTTTCATGGAAATATTTTTACTTTGCCTAGGATATTCCGGAGTATGGTATTAAATCCGTTCATCTCCATACAGACAAGTATGTGATGCCACAAGGTCAAGTACATGTCAGATCTGTAGTGAAGCCAAGTCTGCTTGGAGGAAGAATGCATGTTTTTCAAGGCAAACTTTGAATTTTTTTCAGCAAATTTGTCATTGTTGGTCTTTTGCATCGAGTATTGATAAATTCTGGCTATCTAATATATCCCATTCTCCCATAAAAATAAAATACAACCTGGTTTTTCCCTGGTCATTGGCCATCATGCTATAAAAGACTCATAATTGAACAAGTATAAAACAAAAAGCACCATAAAAAGTACTTAAAACTTGATAGATTCCTTCTACTTTGCTAGTTGATTCCATGTGCGGTAAGTAGCTGAATTGAGGAGGAGGAAGGTGGGTGGGTGAAGAAGATGAGAAAGAGAATGGGATTGCAAAGAGGTCCCAAAAGTTTCAGAAATACAGATTGGAGGCGCGCTGACGGCAAAACAAAGTCCACGAAGTATCCCCAATGTGTGGATGGCTAACCAAGGACTGAAGAATGAATGAGCGAATGACAGCTACAACAGTCTTTGTGCGATGCTAATTAGAGCCCCAGAATCCTTTTGTTTTGTAGCTCCATTATCAGAGTTTAGTGAAGCCAAAATGCTCCGATAACCGTTCCTTGTAGTTGCCGATAAGGCAGAGTGGTTTCGTTTTGGCAGGTGAAATAAATGTGGTCACCTTTTTTGTCCTCGACCAGTGGACCCTATAATGAAGGTAAGAAGAGGTAGATGGGCTTCCAGGATTAGAGATGATTACCTGAGTTTACCTTAAGAAGCGTCCAGAAGAAGTGTGCATGTGAGTTTAAAGTGACTGAAGTAGCAGAGGGGAGTTTAGTCACATCAGGACTGATCTTATTTAATGATAATCTAATCTAAAGATCTAAACAATTACTATTTTTTGTTTTACGCTCTTATGCACTGACATGTTTATACTCCAGCAAATGAATGCATGATGAAATGTTTTGCCCAAGGACACAAAACATGTGTTGCATGATAAGTTCAAATGCAGTCATTATATTTGCAACACAAAAGTTAATAGCATAATTGGCTTTCTTTTACGTACAAATTAAAGGGGACTATGTAACAAGGAGATCCCCACATAACCTGGCTGATGCCAAATTTTGGATGTGTACACTTTGAATTACTAAATTTGAACTACTAAACATTGTCAGTCTGGGATGAATTTTATTGAAAGTGATTGGGAACACAAATATCCAAGAGTGATTGGTCAAAGTGTCACAACACTGGAACAAACTTTGGTTAGCTCCAGATAAGAGACAAGCACAGACATCCTTCCTTCCACAGAGGCACAAAGCACTTCCCTCTTCACTTTCGCTTGCGTGCTTCACCTTTGGGATCTGCCAAAACCACAATGTGATTGATCAAGTCTCTGGCCCACTGGTGGCCGGGCCCAATCACACAAGTGAGAGCCTGGCAAGATGGAATCTCTCTTGCTGTGCAAGGTTCTCTGCACCTGCTTGTCTCCATCGAAATGTCATTGCCTGGACTGTTCCACAGTACTGCCTTAAACTTATCTATTGCCATCAGAAAGACAAAGCAGGTGATGCCAGGTCATGTTACAGGTCAATATCTGTGGGGAGACAAGTAAGTAAGTATGCACATTTGCGCGCTACAAAAACACTCACTTGAATAAATGCAAGATATGTACCCAAGTTAAATGCCATTCTGTACAACATCCCCTCTACAATAAAAACTGTGTTTTGTTTTTGTTCATCAGTAATAAAACCATTTAGAATATACCTCAATGGTAACATTTTGCTTGACATATTGTACAAAACTCATTATATCTATACAATACAATGAGCACTTTATAAATCTTAAGTTATAGCCTGAAGACAATTCTTTATGAAAAACAAAATATTATGCACAGGATACATAAGTTCAGCGTCTTGCCCCCCCTCCCCTGCTGTGGCTTCTGTTTATTCAAGGTACACTTCAGTCAGACAGTGAGTTCTCATATCTGGGCCCCTGCTGTTTTCGGAGAACTTGTGCTGAGTATAGTGTGATAAAAGCCTGCGGTTGTCGGCACTATGATGGCTATTCTGCATGAACACAGAGAAGCAAAGAGGCCCGTACTCTCCTATGGGACACACAGAGCTTATTGTGAACGTTTGGTGTGGGCGAGTCGGTTCCACAAGCAGTTAACCTCCTGACATTCTGTACCTGTGCGACTCTGTTCCATTTCAATAAGGCAAAAAGAGGCACAAAGCGCTCAGAATTATGGGAAACAAAGCAGTGAAAGTACATTGTTTTAAAGTGGCAGGGGATGTTGTGTAAAGGTGTGATTTTGTTTGAAAGTCAATGGCTATAGACAACATGTTGAATGTCTCTGGTCCTTGTTGATGGTTCATATTAAAATGGGACTTAACACCTAAACTCCTCCCACAACCACATTTCAAATTGAGAGCTGCTAAACTGGGCAGTACAGGTATCTACACTTCAAACACCCTGCAGCCAATATGTAATCAGAAACACTTGACTTTTATCAGTCTTTTTGTGATGTCATCAACTACTTGAAATTGCAGAGGCCACTGAAGGTAGCACAAACTTACATTACGTGTTTTGGAAGGAAGCTGCAAATTTACCTAGTTTGCACTAAAATTACCAAAAAAGGAGACTAGGAACAGTAGATAGTGCTATATGAAAAAGTGTCTTAAATGTTTAGTTTCACTTTAATTACTAGGCTGATTCTCATGAAAAAAAAATGGCAAAAAGTTGAAGTTTTGTCAGCACAAATCCCTTTTATTCCAAATGTATTATTGTAACCATATACATGTTAAAGTTATAATTCAACATGACTTCAGCCACAAAATTAACTATGGCTTTTTTTGTTTTTTTGTTTCTTAGGAAACAAGCCTTGTTTCTTAGCCCAAGCCTTTCTATGTGGAGTTTGCACTCCGGTTCCCCCCTTTTAACCCAAAACATGCACCATATGTACATTTCTCTAGTTAAGGTAGTCCTGACCAAGTCTAGCTCAAGATCTGAAGATAGGTCCCCGGGTCCACTATGGCGCCACTGCTCCCAACATAATGTCCCAATGGCATTGAAGGATAGGTCGAATGCGGGGGACAAATTCCCTACTATTTTTGTGATATGGCTCATGACTTGGTATGTAAATATCCTTTGAATTTATTCATTGTCATATTGTCATGTATAGTCTTGTGATAGCTCTTGCACATCAACTCGTGGATACATTATTGTTTTGTATCCTTTTTTTCCTACATTGTTTGTATGCACATCATAATATACTGCAGAATCCCATGTCAGTCACTTTTGTCTGTGCAGAAATGATTCATATGTAAAACCTGCTGTAGTAGCCGACATTACAAAGGCAGAAATGCAGAGTATTGTATGTAAAACACCACACTATTGTTGCAAATGAGACGCCATGCTGCCAGTCCCATGCTGCACATTACCTATGCAGAACAATCATACAAGTATATTTACACTATGTCAACATAGTCACACAAGCAACAGGCTCAGCTCCGTCCCAGATACACGCTGTCTCTATAAGTGTGACATCCCATAATAATCCCCCAAGCCCACAATGGTAATTAACTAGTACAGCTAATGTGTTCAATGAGGAATCTGTGCATATACAAATGTATCCATTTCAGTAGGGTTAAAAGGTCTAATGCTAATTGGACTTTTTTTGAACTTTTAATATTGTGTTGTTTGCAAAGAGTAGCATTATGAAACAGAAAAAAAACAGTCACCATGATTGTTAATGATGCCACTATAAACTGTTTTAGTCAGTTACTGTTGTTCTTGTCAATGGAACAAAAACTGAAGCTAAAAGAAGTCCTGGGAAGTAAAATTCCCATAAATGTTTCCCATAGACTAAATGTAATAATATAATAAGATATTAGGAGTTAAAAGACTCAACAAATGCTAACCAGTGATGTGGGTAACTACGTTCCAAAGCGGTTGTTTTCAGCTAAAAAAAAATCCATATAAAACATAATTTAATAAGATTGTTTTTTTTGCATTCCTGCATTACACAAAATGGATTCTTGTGAGCTTTAAGCCATGTTATAACATTTGTTACCTCCTCAAAAACATACCAACCAAAGATCTCCAAAGCTCAAAATGTGCTGTTCTATCTTGCAATATCAGTTTTCAAGTTTACAGCAACCGTTTATCTATTGTTTAGAAGAAATCGGGAATTCCAGGGCTGAAATCATTTAAATGATTCTAGTGACGGTGTATGGAGTCAACAAACACTTTGGACCACATCCCGTATTACAATATGACATCATAAGGTGCAACAGTGTTTTCCATCTGAGAGCCTAAATATTCAGGATTTGTGTGCTAAACATGTGTGAAAGAAACAAAACACAACTCTGAGTAAATTTTTGATAAGGAAGCAACATTGTGTAATATGGGCCCTTTAATGACTTCGCTGATTTGGAAAAAATCTATGGAAATTTACTTTCGGGACCTCGAAGTGGGCAGGCACTGTTGACCTCCACATAGCCATGCTGGTAATTAACAATTTCAGCTCTATTTCCCACTTTAGCCTGCAAGACATGTCAGAAATCAAATCCAGGCAGTCTATAGAAAGTGAATGCAATGATCAAAAACACTGGACCTTGTTGCAGAAGATATGGAGGTAACGTGACTATGGTTTTGTCAATTATCATTACAACCAAATGGAAATCAAGTCCAAATATAATATAGTCAAAACATATGACTGTACAATGATGCTTAGTAAAGTAGCAAACCAGAAACCATGTACTAACAGCGTATCATGTACAAACCCATTTTCCGTCTTGTTTGGTTTTAATTAGCGGGAAATCGTCTTTAAAGCTCTTTTAAGTCATGCAGTGAGACTCGCTGTCAGTGCGGAGTGGGTCTACAGGAGAGGAGGACATGTGAAGTGAGCGGGAAAATGAAGCATAAGAGAAAGAGAAGGACAATTAGCACGGCGAGCTAACGGAGTAAATATGAATCACAACAAGACAGGAGCAAGACAGCACTGAGGCACACACACAAATTATAGTGCCAGAGCAGTCTAATCAGCTGTCACAGGGAGCAAGCACAGATCAGGGCTCCCACAAGAGGTGTGGAGCTATCAGACAAACTTTCATTCAGAATTCAAATGAGTGAAATAAAGCTAGAAAAGTCATACAATGTTCAGAATGTTTTGTCTTAGCCTTTGGTTGTATAACGTAAAGGCATACTATGCAACTTTTCTGGTGAAGTCTGACAGTGTAATGCTTCATTTGTTCAAGGATCCATAGAAAAGAACATTGAATTCTGTCAAAAATGCACTACATAACTTCTCCAGAGGAGGGTCAGTATCCTGCTAGTTCCATGGACATGTTATTCCTTAGCCTGGGTTCAGTGACGTGCGATGAGGTTCATGGCTGGTGAGGCACTGATGTCGTCACAATCAGATTTACCAACATGTAAACCAGGTGTCAGTACATTTGGCCCCGGGCCAATGTCTCTCTCAGTAAGTGACTTGGGGCCAGAATAAAAAAGAATTTCAAAATAAAAGTTGAAATAGCTGAAAATATGAAATATATGAAATACACTCACCTAAAGGATTATTAGGAACACCTGTTCAATTTCTCCTTAATGCAATTATCTAATCAACCAATCACATGGCAGTTGCTTCAATGCATTTTAGGGGGTTTGGTCCTGGTCAAGACAATCTCCTGAACTTCAAACTGAATGTCAGAATGGGAAAGAAAGGTGATTTAAGCAATTTTGAGGGTGGCATGGTTTTTGGTGCCAGACAGGCCGGTCTGAGTATTTCACAATCTGCACAGTTACTGGGATTTTCACGCACAACCATTTCTAGAGTTTACAAAGAATGGTGTGAAAAGGGAAAAACATCCAGTATGTGGCAGTCCTGTGGGCAAAATGCCTTGTTGATGCTAGAGGTCAGAGGAGAATGGGCCGAGTGATTCAAGTTGATAGAAGAGGAACGTTGACTGAAATAACCACTCGTTACAAGAAGAATGCAGCAAAGCATTTGTGAAGCCACAACACGCACAACCTTGAGGCGGATGGGCTACAGCAGCAGAAGACCCCACCGGGTACCACTCATCTCCACTACAAATAGGAAAAAGAGGCTACAATTTGCACAAGCTCACCAAAATTGGACAGTTGAAGACTGGAAAAAAGTTGCCTGGTCTGATGAGTCTCGATTTCTGTTGAGACATTCAAATGGTAGAGTCAGAATTTGGCGTAAACAGAATGAGAACATGGATCCATCATGCCTTGTTACCACTGTGCAGGCTGGTGGTGGTGGTGTAATGGTGTGGGGGATATATTCTTGGCACACTTTAGGTCCCTTAGTGCTAACTGGGCATCGTTTAAATGCCACGAGCTACCTGAACATTGTTTCTGACCATGTCCATCCCTTCATGACCACCATGTACCCATCCTCTGATGGCTACTTCCAGCAGGATAATGCACCATGTCATAAAGCTTGAATCATTTCAAATTGGTTTCTTGAACATGAGAATGAGTTCACTGTACTACAATGGCCCCCACAGTCACCAGATCTCAACCCGATAGAGTATCTTTGGGATGTGGTGGAACGGGAGCTTCGTGCCCTGGATGCGCATTCCACAAATCTCCATCAACTGCAAGATGCTATCCTATCAATATGGGCCAACATTTCTAAAGAATGCTTTCAGCACCTTGTTGAATCAATGCCACGTAGAATTAAGGCAGTTCTGAAGGCGAAAGGGGGTCAAACAGTGATGTATGGTGTTCCTAATAATCCTTCAGGTGAGTGTATGTCAATAGTATAAAGTATCCTTATTCTGGTTCCCCAATTTTCAATAGATTGAAGTCATTAAATTTCTTACCATTTCGTACCACTCTAGCTGAAAAGAACGAGTCTTTCGTCCCGTAGTCTTAGCTCCTCCAGCGTTGGTCTTCCTTTAATTATAACCTCCTGCTTCGACCAAAAGTCCAGTTTAGAAAACTACTTGAGCTTAAATATGTAATCTTCCGCCATTTAAAAAGTAGGGCCAAACATGAAGAAAAAAGTGAACGGACTGCTAAACTTGTTTTGCTAACTCTAAATTGTGGCTTGCTGTCACTATTCTGTGGCCCCTATTCTGTGAGAGTTGCAAGTTTTTTGCATTTACTCTATTACAGGTCTTTTGCAATAGAAAGCTGACATTGATGTATTCTAATTGTAAGTGATGTTGTCTCTCCACAGATTTGCTCTGTAACTTGGCCTGGCTGTATCACCTCTTTGTCTCGATGCAGATAGATACGTATATCCATGGGTTTCACCATTGCAGTAGAAATCAACAAGTCAAATCAAAACATTATATAAGTCCTCAAAATGTCACCAATAAACTGGAAGTTGAAATCCTCAAATTGTCATAGTCTACTTTGGAACATTCCAGGCAAACATGTCCATGGTTACAAGCTTAACCAACCGAGCACACAACAGCACAACCGCTCCCCACGTAACAGTACAGCAGGCTTTTGTGATATAGTAAAAAAACAATTAAGAGGAGGGAATAACAGGAGCAGAGAAATATAAGTACAAATATATGGAGTATTAACACGTGTTTACACTTTCCACTCTGGAAAGTTTCTGCAGCACACATAACATCTGGTAATGATAACTCCTCACTGTGGGCTGTAGCTATTTCCAAAAGCTACAATTTGACTTGTTTTGAGACAATTTTGTTTTCTGTAAATTTGTGATTTGGTGAAGTGTCAATGATAGTGTTTATAAGAAATGATTTTTGGCACTGTTTACCGAAAGAACTATTACCAAAAGAAAAAATACATACTGGAGTTCAAATTGTTCAAAAACTTTCTGCTCGTCTCCATGAAGAGGTTATTGTTTGCCTGGAATGTTCCACAGTAATGGGCATTAACTTTATCTATATTGCATTTGTTCGATTATAGGTGTTTTTATTTCACAACATGTACTGCTTGCTGTAAGCGGAGTCACCTCTCCATAGATCTTACCAGCAACTTGTCCTGGTGGGGTTTAATTGCTATACTGAGGGCATATTTTAGGAAAAGCAGTAACAACACAGTAATAACACAATGACACAAGTACATGGTTTACTGGGTTACAACAGTGCATCTTTAACAATATGAATAATTGTGTATACCTACAATAGTAATAGTATAGTAGTTTTAATAGAATTACTTTTATATTTTATCTATGCTAGGCTTTTTTGGCACCAGATGAAATTTTCATACCATTCATCACCAGGAAGTTGTCTTTATTTCAAATACCAGATGCCTTGTGCAGCCGTCTCTCTTGCAGCCAGCTCTTCATTCCTAATCACATTTGGCACAAAGCATAGATCTGTGAATGCTATTTACAAAGAACAACACAAACATATGGAACTTTAAGAATATAGAAAAAGTCTTAAAAAGCTTTACTTTTAACTACTGAATTTAAGAATAAAAAAAGTCTCTATAAAGATTTTAAAACGCAAACTTAGGTATGGGTGAGTGATGCTTGCACAAAACTAAACCTAAAAAGAATGATAACTAAAATGGATTTCCCTATAATACATGTAGTTAATTACATGTTTATTAATGACTTGTTAATTGCTTACTGGTGCAAAACTCTAAACTTCTATCTAAAGTGCCACTACTTGCAATTAAACCAGACTATTTGGTTATGCATTGTGAATATGTATGGTGTGTTAT
>JAIEZT010001200.1:0-16534 GCA_019594935.1 Periophthalmus modestus | reverse complement strand
TGGTGCATTTTGGGCGTTGCTCCAGGAATACAGGATCAGGAGCCAATCAGATGCTAGCTGGAACTCAGTGTATTGTATCATCAGCAAACAGAATTTTCTCAAGTGCTCTGTTGTCCACTGATGTACATTACACAAACTGTTTATCCTATGTCCCAAGAAGTGTCTTCTCGGGTCTAAACTGGTTTTCTGGTTCATGTGTGGTATGTATGCATGGTATAAATATGCTGTTGTACTGCTACTGACACAGCTTCAATCAAATCAGACTCGATTCAAGACAACTTCTCAGTTAATTTTTATTATTTTGTTTTTTGCTAGTAGAAATGCGACAACAGGGCCAAGAATCCAGACTTAGTGCACACCTCGTTTGATACCATACCATGCCATACTTGTAATATTTTTTTAAGTAATCTTGAATGATTTATTATATCTAAGGCTTTAATAACTTTTAAATGCCCTTCTCACCATGACTAGTCAATTATCCAATATTTCATTCTCTAACTGCCCAACAAATAGCTCAAAAGAAATTAGTCACCTTGGTTTTTCATCTGTTAGCTCTTAAAGGAAAGAAAATCAAGAACCTTTGCGTTTGTGCTAAAATCTCTTTAGTTGCCATATGGTTAGGCTACATGTCATCTTAAATAGAAAACCACAGACTAAATACACTTGTGCTCTCCGTGCATCTTGTCTGGCATCCTCCATTTTATGTACTGCAATAACTCAAAATGTGCCGATGTAAAAGAGGCCTGTGGTTAACATCATGTAAATGGAGCTCCCAGATCATTTGCATAGGGATACGTGTGGCCATGGATACGGATTCTTATGTTACATATTTAGACTCATGCTGTTTGGTGGAAATAAGAAAAGGGAAAAAGAGAAATTGGATTTAGCTGTATCTGCCCATGGGCTGTTTGTATCTTTATCAAGACTCCTGCAAGAAATGATTCCTGCAGTTCAATCATCAAATTTTCCACTTGAGAATAGTCTAAGAATAGTGCAATAGGAAGTGTTGCCATATTTAGTGAGATACAGGGCTACACATACAAAAACTGTACTTCCATCCATCCATCCATTTTCTTCCGCTTATCCGGGGCCGGGTCGCGGGGGCAGCAGTCTAAGGAGGGACTCCCAGACTTCCCTCACCCCAGACACGTCCTCCAGCTCCTCCGGTGGGACCCCAAGGCGTTCCCAGCCAGCCGAGAGACATAGTCCCTCCAGCGTGTCCTGGGTCTTCCTCGGGGCCTCCTCCCGGTGGGGACATGCCCAGAACACCTCCCTAGGGAGGCGTCCAGGAGGCATCCTGAGCAGATGCCCGAGCCACCTCAGCTGGTTCCTCTCAACGTGAAGGAGCAGCGGCTCTACTCCGAGCCCCTCCCGTGTGACTGAGCTCCTCACCCTATCTCTAAGGGTGCGCCCAGCCACTCTGCGGAGGAAACTCATTTTCGCCGCTTGTATCCGCGATCTTGTCCTTTGCGGTCATGACCCCAAAGCTCATGACCATAGGTGAGGGTAGGAACGTAGATTGACCGGTAAATCGAGAGCTTTTGCCTTTCGACTCAGCTCCTTCTTTCACCACAACGGACCGATACAGCGACCGCATCACTGCGGACGCGCTGCACCGATCCGCCTGTCAATCTCGCGTTCATCCTTCCTTCCCTCACTCGTGAACAAGACCCCGAGATACTTGAACTCCTCCACTTGAGGCAAAGGCTCACCACCCACCCGGAGAGGGCAAACCACCTTTTTCCGGTCGAGAAACCATGGCCTCAGATTTAGAAGAGCTGATTCTCATCCCAGCCGCTTCACACTCGGCTGCAAACCGCCCCAGTGCCTGCTGCAGGTCCTGGCTCGAAGAAGCCATCAGGGACAACATCATCTGCAAACAGCAGAGATGAGATCTGTGTGTTCCCGAACCAGACCCCTTCCAGCCCCTGGCTGCGCCTAGAAATTCTGTCCATAAATATAATGAACAGAACCGGTGACAAAGGGCAGCCCTGGCGGAGTCCAACATGCACCGGGAACAAGTCTGACTTACTGCCGGCAATGCGAACACAGCTCCTGCTCCGGTCATACACAGGGACCGGACAGCCCTTAGCAAAGGGCCCCGGACCCCATACTCCCAGAGCACCCCCCAAAGGACACCACGGGGGACACGGTCGAATGCCTTCTCCAGATCCACAAAACACATGTGGACCGGTTGGGCAAACTCCCATGAACCCTCGAGCACCCGATGGAGAGTGTAGAGCTGGTCCAGTGTTCCACGACCAGGACGAAAACCACACTGCTCTTCCTGGATCCGAGGTTCGACTATCGGCCGGACTCTCCTCTCCAGTACCCTGGAAATAGACCTTACCGGGAAGGCTGAGGAGTGTGATTCCCCTGTAATTGGAACACACCCTCCGGTCCCCTTTTTATACAGAGGGACCACCACCCCGGTCTGCCAGTCCAGCGGCACTGTCCCCGACCGCCATGCGATGTTGTAGAGACGTGTCAGCCAAGACAGCCCCACAACATCCAGAGACTTAAGGTACTCGGGACGGATCTCATCAACGCCCGGAGCCTTGCCACCGAGGAGCTTGCTAACCACCTCAGTGACTTCGGCAGGGTGATGGACGAGTCCGCCTCCGGGTCCCCGGCCTCGGCTTCCTCCTCGGAAGACGTGACAGTGGGATTGAGGAGATCCTCAAAGTATTCCTTCCACCGTCCGACAACATCCCCAGTCGAGGTCAGCAGCTCTCCACCCGCACTGTAAACAGTGTTGGTGAAGCACTGCTTCCCCCTCCTGAGGCGCCGAACGGTTTGCCAGAATTTCTTTGAGGCCGTCCGATAGTCCTCCTCCATGGCCTCCCCGAACTCCTCCCAACCCCGAGTTTTTGCCTCCACGACAGCACGAGCCGCAGCACGCTTGGCCCGCCGGTACCCGTCAGCTGCCTCAGGAGTCCCACAAGCCAACAAGGGCCGATAGGACTCCTTCTTCAGCCAATGGCATCCCTTACTTCCGGTGTCCACACCACCGGGTTCGGGGATTGCCGCCTCGACAAGCACCGCAGACCTTACGACCACAGCTACGGGCAGCCGCATCAACAATGGAGGTGGAGAACATGGCCCACTCGGAGTCCATGTCTCCAACCTCCCCCGGGATCAGAGAGAAGCTCTCCCGGAGGTGCGAATTGAAGACCCCCCTGACAGAAGGCTCCGCCAGACGTTCCCAACAGACCCTCACGATACGCTTGGGCCTGCCAGGTCTATCCGGCTTCCTCCTCCGCCAGCGGATCCAACTCACAACCAGGTGGTGATCAGTTGACAGCTCTGCCCCTCTCTTCACCCGAGTGTCCCAAAACACGCGGCCGGAGGTCAGATGACACAACTACAAAGTCGATCATCGACCTCCGACCTAGGGTGTCCTGGTGCCACGTGCACTGATGGACACCCTTGTGCTGAACATGGTGTTCGTTATGGACAAACTGTGGCTAGCACAGAAGTCCAATAACAAAACACCGCTCGGGTTCAGATCAGGGAGGCCGTTCCTCCCAATCACGCCCCTCCAGGTGTCACTGTCGTACCCACATGGCATTGAAGTCCCCCAGGAGAACAACGGAGTCCCCGGTGGGTGCACTGTCTAGTACCCCCCCCAGGCACTCCAAGAAGGCCGGGTACTCTGCACTGCTGTTTGGCCCGTAGGCTGCCACAACAGTGAGAGACCTGTCCCCGACCCGTAGGCGCAGGGACGCGACCCTCTCGTTCACCGGGGAGAACTCCAACACGTGACGGCTGAGCTGTGGGCAATGAGAGCAGGCCCACACCAGCTCGCCGCCGCTCCCCGCGGGCAACGCCAGAGAAATGGAGAGTCCAGCCCCCTCTCAAGAAGTTGGGTTCCAGAGCCCAAACTGTGCGTGGAGGCGAGGCCGACTATATCTAGTCGGTAACGCTCAACCTCCCGCACAAGCTCAGGCTCCTTCCCCCCCCAGCGAGGTGACATTCCATGTCCCCAGAGCTAGTCTCCATGTCCGGAGATCCGGTCGTCGGGGGCCCCCGCCGTCGACTGCCGCCCGGATCTCTTGGCACCGGCCCCTTATGGATCCTCCCCCGCGGGTGGTGGGTCCACGTGAGGACGGCCCCACGTCGCTCCTTCGGGCTGAGCCCGGCCGGGCCCCGTGGGGAAAGGCCCGGCCACCAGGCGCTCGCTGTCGAGAGCACACCCACCCCAGGCCTGGCTCCAGGGTGGGGCCCCGGTGACGCCGGTCCGGGCGACGTAACTGGCCTTTGAGTATGCCAAGGTTTTGTACTTTTACTATGAAAATAAAACTTTATGCAACTCACACAAATTAAATTATGTAGGTATTAAAAGATTACAGTTGTTGTGCAGAATTTCTTGCAGGATATTATTCTGTTTTAATGCATTGTTGAATGAAAAGCTGTAAATATGGATGGTCCTATAGCAGCATAAAACTATGCGGTGAAATTAAACCTGGCGTGACTTTACACTGAAAAATGAAATGCTGATACATAATGTTACCTATTTCCAGTTAATAATTTTATGTTGGTCCAAAACAAATCATTTAGATTTTACAATGATCTATTTAAAGAACTTTTCTGGTTGGGGGTTTGTCATGTCTCTATGAACATTATTCAATAAAAATAAATCCCTTGAAAACCATCCTTCTGGTTGCCTCTCTAGGCAAAATGAAAAAAGGAAAAAAAGCATGCGGGAAGCCCTCCACCACACATTTAAAGCAGACTTATTATGCAAAATCAATGTTATAGCTGTTTCCCCTTCTCATTTCCCCTCTTCTCTACCCATTGCTTATTTTCAAGACGCCATACTGCCAATCAACTTCCATTTTCACCACCACTGGCATACACCCACTGCTCTGTAATTAGTTTATTTGTCTTTTTTTTTTCTTCTTTTGATATGCGTAAGATTTGGCAAGAAAGAAAAAAAAAAAAAAAAAAAAAAAAAATCTACTTCCTAGCATGATCTGCAGCTATCCATCGGCGGTGACGACAGCTCCACGCCTCTTTCTTGTCATTACATTGGCTCAATGTGTTTTCTAATGCGAAAGTCAGACTTTTTTTCTTGTATTAAGTTCTTTTTTGATGAACATTGCGATTTAAAATGTGAAAATGGTTACATAATGATACACGGGTGTCATCGATTATAACTAAACAGCAGACACAAGCCCAACTGTTCTTCTTTAAAATATGAATGTTCATTTATCCTAATATTATTATGAAAAAAAAAGTTGTATTATGTTTAATAATGATTGCGTGCTTTGGACTCACAACCTTCTCAGATTTTAACACCTCTAGACACATCTGAACTTTAGCAACATTAACATAAAACACTACGTGAATAAGCTTTTTATGACCCTTTGAATTCCCATGCATTCCATCAAAGTGGCATTTCCATCCATACGTTATACTGTATAAGCCACTACCTGTCTGGGCCCATGATGAATGAGTAATGAGCACTTCTCACACTTGCTTCTACATATGATGACAAACTGGCCCAAGCCTGACCCACCCCTCACTGCAACCATCCATCACTTTCTCTCATTTACTCCAATCATAACACTTTATCATAAGAGATACTCCTTTAATATGCAATTTCCATGGCTGACCTTTTAAAATTAGGCCTAAGTCTCAAAACATCCATCTTTTTCTGAAAACATTTCTTTCTCCACTGGTCGCGTCGATGATGTTAAGTGGAGCACAGGTTTGGCCATCAGTCTTTGCCTCTTTCTGTTACACAGGCTGGCCCCACACAAATGATGGATACTTTTTATATAGACGCTCCTAGGCCTAGCCATCACTCAGAGCTTAAAGCGTTTTTTGTTTTTTTTTTTGTTTTTTTATTGCATGATTTGAAAAGTGACTTAGGGCCATGCTAAAGGAGTTGCATTTTGTGACATGTGTGTTTGAGTAATGCTGTAATATTGAAACCAGTTCCATTCATGCAGAATCTATCATGTCGTGCTGCTTTTAAGTAATTTCGACATGATTCACTTCCCATTTGTGCCAGCAGAGGGAGACAGACTAACCCTGGCACTTCTAAAAAAAAAAAAAAAAATGCTTGTTGGATTTCTTCTATATCCCACTATTATTTAATAGTAATTCAGTAGTAAAACCTCTTAAACTTAAAAACCTTGGCACAATTGTACACATTGGTATGGTGAATGGTCACATTTTTATATGGCGCTATTACACCTTCAAGGCAAGGATCTTGCCTTGAAGCTCTTTACATCAAGAAATTACTCATCCATTCACACATACATTCATGCACCAGAGTACGCAGTCACTAGGAGCGTCTTGCCCAAGGACACAACGACATCATTCATCTATGGGAGCTGGAATCGCAACGCCAACCTGTGGGTCAGTGGATTGGACCACTCAACCAAAGATCCCCAAGAGCGGGATTCGAACCTTCCAACCTTCGGATTAGGGGACAAACGCTCTACCAACTGATCTACTCTCGCCCCCTTTATGGGACTGGAGTGTTGCCACTTTTCTGAATGAGTAATACAGTCTGCTACTGGGCTTTACTGCACTATTTTACATAAACAACTTTGCTGGATGACTCTCAATAAAACATTTGCATCTTTATTCTTTACCTAACCATTGCCTTTGCACTTTGTCCTTTCGTCCCAATGGTAAAGATGTTATCACCACGGAAACGATTCTAAAGCGGGTAATTTATCCTGAGCGGCGAAGTAAAGAAGAAAGTCCATAGACAGAAGCAGATCTCAGGTGCAGGCTTTAGAATAATCGTCCCCAAATGGACCCACACAGTTTAAATACAGATGGCTATAGTATATAACATTTCTGAACCTTAGATCCCATTCTATATCTAATACGCACACATTTAATACATAGTGTGACTGCAGTTGTCCGTGCTCCAGCGCTCTGTCAGACACTGAGCGCAATGCCTTCCAGGACAAAAACTGGAAAAGTGCTAATGGGAGATTATCTATCTTATCTCCCTTATCATCTCAATCTGTTTAAGACTGTCTAATTGGGCATTCATTTGGTCAAATCAAGATCTGGATCAGGTTTATCCCCAAATAACCCAATTTCCTCAGGTCGGAAGCACCGGAGGAGAATGTCTTTGCATGCATTTGAAGTTTGCGAAGTGCTGATGGTATAAAGTGGGACTATTGGGTTTTGCGTGACATATATTGAGATGGGAGGCCTCTAATCAGATGGTAAGGTGATCCCGTGGGTGCGTTTTGATTTGCCAATTTTACATTAGGTTAGTAAAGCAGCGTTTTAAATACACAGGGAATGTCCTTACTTTGCCCCCACCGGGAAGACCTAGAAAAGTTTGGGAGCTTAGACAAACTTCTGTTCGTATTAGCGACGTCATTGCGGGCGTGAGTTAAAGGTACATTGTGTAACTTTCTCACCTGTGTCTCACCTTGTCACTATGGATGTTATTCGTTTGCCAAGAATGCTCCACAATATGATATTAAACGTCTATCTCCATGGAAACACACACCTATAGAACTCAGAGTATGTCTTTCAAGGTATTTTTGAGTATTATAGATATATTTACTGCCATACTGTGGAAAATGGAAGCAAAGCAAATGACATTTCCAAGGAGACAAGAAGTTGGCAGACTCATCTCGCACCAGGAATGTTACACAGTGCACCTTTAATGTTTTATTTCAACAGCAGCTTTTTTTTTTTTTTTGCTTGTTTCTGTGTCCCTGTGTTTTGCATTTCACTTGGAAAAACAGTGGCATAAGGTGGTCCGCAAATTACCCACTAATTGGACAGCTGGATAGTACATACAGACCATGCTGTTGTTATAGAAATCCTCTCACTCATTTGTAGCTATTACGATTTGGCCTATATAGTCTCATCTCATTTTTGTTTTTTTTTTTATTCTGAAAATATTTCCTTTCCAAAATTGGAAAAGGATAAAATGATGATAATAACATGCCTAAAAAGTTGTAAAGTACAGGAAGTAGCAGTGAGTCCTAACACAGAATACGATGTTATGAAGTGTCATCAGTTCCATCCAAAATGCAGGACAGGCTTTTTACAGTTTTAAACCACAAGAAAGGCTTTTTCAATCTGAACGTTAATAAGGGCCAAAATTGTGTAATTCCGTTTTGGTCCTCGTTAACGTTATGGTTGCAAGGTTATCTCTCTAGGTGATGCCGTATCTTTTGTCCATGTCCAACCAGGATAAAACTATAACTTACACCATAATTAACGTTAATAAGGGCCAACATCGTGTAATTCAGTTTTGGTATTTGTGTTCGTTATGGTTTTAAAGAAATCTCTCTAGTCATATGCCGTATTTTCTGTCCATGTCCAACCAGAAGTAAGCTTATAACTTACACCATAATTACAAAACTCCAAAAGACTAGGCATTCTGGGCAGTGAAATCTGGCTCCAGCTCATTTTACATTGAAAAATGATCACCCTCTCTCTGTAACTGCTGCAGTGAGCCTTTTCATTTTAATCTAAAAAGGTTCATACTGACTCTCTCTGCATGATCCTGGTGTTTTTATTCCGCTACTTTGTCGGTGATTCAAGATATGAACATTAACAACAGACAAATCAAATGCACTTCTTTCCCAGAGGTCTCTCCTGCTGGCGTTAGCAACAGGTTTGATTGACAGCATTGCTAAGCACCTGATCCATGCTAAATCAGCAGTGCTTGTGGGAAGGGGGGTTACCTTCAACAGCCTCGCTCTGGATTGGTTCTTTGGTTGCTATGATACTTGCGGTCAGAAGTCCAAATGTGGAACTCAGCTCCAAATTCACCCCTATGACTGCTAGCCTTGATGATCTTCATTTGACTCGGGCCGAACACTGTGGGTGACGTCACACTCACTTAGTCCATTTCTTTATACAGTCTATGATCATAACAAATCCTCAGCTGTGTGTGGTCCAAATTTCATTTCTCTAAAATCCAGGGCAAATATCTGAGTGAAGTGATTCTTCCTCTTTCAGTGTGTAACCACCGTCCATCAGGAGTAACTAGCCACTATTACTTGTGTTTTTAGAAAATTGCTTGTCTTTTTCCTCGGGGCCGATAGCTCTGATACTGAGGAGCGCTTTCTGAAGTAGGCATTGTTCAAATTGATGCTGTCGGCAGGAAGTGCATAGTTTCCCCTGAAAGAGATGCCCAAAACCCATCCTCTTCCTCTTTCTTACCTCTCTATCTCATCCCTCTTCTCTTCCTCCCTTGTGCCTGTTCTACTCTCTCCCTTCTGTCGCCATCTCTGCTTCCTCTTGTCCTCCCTCCTCCCCCTCTACCTCCTTCCTTTCTCTTTCCCTTGTTGCAGTCCCTCCTTTGCTCTCCCTCCCTCCTATCTCGCTCTCTCTTGCTCCCCTTTCTCTCTTTCGTTCCTCTATACCAAACTCTCTCTCACTCCCTCATGACTCACCCTCTCTTTATCTCTACTCTCCTTCGCAATCCCCTCTTCCTCCATCTTTCCATCCTGCTTCCGTCCCTCCTATGACTGTCTGGCCCTCCGTCTCACCCTTTACTTCCGTCTTGCCTCTCTCACCCCCTTCCTCCATCTCCTTCTCTTCCTCCTCTCTTGCCCTCCTCCCTCTATCTCTCTGTTTCCCTTCAGCCCTGCCTCTGTCCATCCCTCCATCAGCATTTCTGCCACTTTATCTCGGTGTGTGTCAGGCGCTGGAGCTCAGGTCTGACGGATTAGACCTGGAATCACTTCTTCTCTCTAATAGGATTTGACAAAGAGGGGCCAGTTTGGCAGCCAATGTCTAGTCACACCCCACTCCCATATAATATAAGGTCTTAGGACATGAATATCCTAATCCTTATTCAGGGTGCATGGCTTTGAATGCTGGGGTTTGGGTCTCTGCATCTCCCATAGGGCACCTTCTCTTCAGAACTTTATCATCTTAAGGGGGAAAACTTACTCTAAGTTGGTAGAGCATTGTCCACCGAAGATTGGCGGTTCGAATCCCACTCTTGACATCATTGGTTGAACGGTCAGATCCACTCACCCACAGGTTGGCGATACAATTCCAGCTCCCACAGATAAATGCTGTTGACGTGTCCTTGGGCAAGACACTTAACCCACCTTGCCCCCAGTGTCTGTGGAGGTGGAAAAGCGCTACATAAAAACATGAGCTTTTTTAACCACAGTACAACACCAAAGCTATTTTTGTTGGATCAAATTAAATGGATCATATTAATAGTTTATGCCATTTTAATTCCACTTTCATTCAGTTAGTATCAGTGAGTATTGCCAAGTAAACTAACCTGGCTGGTATCTCATGCCACTGGCAGCACTGGCCGCAAAACATAAAAAACATGCCAAGTGTGTTACCCATAGACACAACAGCAATAAGTTATGGTATACTTTACTGTCATAGGGAGATTTGTCCTCTGCATTTGACGCATTCTTCAATTCCACTGGGGCAACATTTCAGGAGCAGTGGCCTGGGACCCATCTCCAAATCTTGTACTAGACTTGCTTAGGACAATCTTAACAGAAGGATTTTACCTGTTGTCTTTTTATGTTAATATTTATCTATCTATCCATGAATACCTGATTATGCCACAGGAGGACCGATCTGACAACTTTTCTGTTAGTGGATAAAGGGCAGTACTACTCCTGTAAATTACCCTGCGGCTATAAGATGAGAAAATATTGAAAAGCACCACTACGTTGACACTGTTTCCCATTACAATAGTCTTAAGGCGATTCACAAACACTCTCCTCCTTCCCTACTCTGTGTGTACAGCCTTTACTGCTCTGTGTTTGTGCTCCAACGCAGTGGTACTCGTGTCATGTGTCATATAATCCCATAGGATCAGGCAGAGGAGGGGCTCAGACGTCCCCTACAATCCAGTCAAAGAGCATACGGTAGCAGGCTAAATACTGCAAGTGTGTGTGGGCATGTATTTATCACATTGTGGGGACTAAAATCTCAATTCATAGGGACCTGGCTTTCTTATGGGGACAAAAATAATGTCCCCATGATGTAAATTCACTGTTATTAGCTACAGCATGATTTAAAATTAAGATAGATTAAGGTTTAGGCTAAACAGGACATTATGTAGCTATAATCTATGACACCTGCTTATCATTAAGTTATAATTTGGATATTTTAAATCACAATATTCATCTAAAACAACTTAATAAAAGAATCATATCTCCTGACGCCCGCATTTGAAAACTGTGGACCTCAATGGGAGCTGACGTCACCTTAAACATCATCACAAAGACTCAGCACCTCCAATAGACAGCTGTACATCACGCTAGCAGATTTTTTTTTTCCCCTTTGCACTAAAATGACTATGCAATGCTACCGACTTCTGCGCGTATCACCGATTAAGAAAATAAAATTGGAGGACAAGGCAAGTACAGAGCAGTGGGCGCACACAGGTAGAGCGAAAACGAAGATTGTTCAGCAATATGGTGTCTTGAAAATCAGCGATTTAAAATTGCTCAGACATGAACAAATCACTCTAAAAACAACTTTGCGTGAGTAAATGGTGAGGGGGAACAGCTATTACACGGTTAAAAGCTCTGAAAAATCTATTTTGTATCATAGGTCTGCTTTAAAGTTAAGCAAGAAGTAACTATGTGAATGTAATGTCCCCACATGTGTGTATGTGTGTGTGTGTGTGTGTGTGTGTGTGTGTGTGTGTGTGTGTGTGTGTGTGTGTGTGTGTGTGTGTGTGTGTGTGTGAGAGGCTGATGTAAGGATTAAGCTGGTAGTACAAGTGTCACCTCTGCCATCCCATCTCTCCTAGAGGAGCTAAACCATCTGTCTGCTTATTTAGGTAATAATTATGCACAATATATGTAGAGCTTTGGTTTGGGCTGATACAGGATTTTGTCTTGTTTTTTTTACTTTGAAAGGCACAGCTTCTTGGGTCTGGGGAAGCGATGTAAACATATTGTAAAGTTATTTGTCTGAAAGATTATCTGTGTTTGTTTGGGGGATTATCCTCTGCAAGTCAGTACCAGGGGAACTTAAGGATTCGTGTTGAGGCTGTGCCAAGAAGCAGAAAATATTATATGGAAGTAAGCAGTGCCTACAAGGAACGTAGTGAACATATTACAGTATTTTCTGATCTATGTTTAATGTTTCGTCGTCACAAATATACCTGGAGTTGTGTTTTATTTCATTTGCAAATGTTTAATACTCTAAAAACCTGCATATTTAGTCTGAGTTGTTCTCTCAGACCGAAAACACTACTGTTCCACTTTGTGATGTCATGTGGTGATACAGGAAGTGCTCCACTGTGTTTTTAAATTCCATACACCTTCATTATAATCATTTGGATGACTGGATGACTGGATGACTGAACAAACTTGATCAAACAAAAGGTAAAAGATAGATGTCAACGTGAAAACTACTACTACACGACATCACAAAGTGGAACCGAGCATTTTGAGCTTTCGAGATGTACGCGGCTTTATTTTCTTTGTAGTTTTCAGGGAAGTCTGCCATTTGCATGTCTCCTTGAAGTAATTGCTATGCTTGATGTTTAAAATATAGGTGTATTCATTTTGGTATATTTTATAATACTCTCTACATTGTTCTTAGTTTTATAATTTCTTGCATTACTGCCAACACTTGGCCCTTGATAACTTATCTTTGAGGAAGATGTTTTATAAATAAAAGCATACCTCTTGTATTATTATCGTGCATGAATTGTTTGGAAAAAAACTTCTATCGAGCTTCATAAATTCACTGTTTCAATGACTTTTTCAGTGTATCCTTATCTTACCTACAGTGCACTCATCGTTGGTGTGGTTTTAAGCCTGTACCTTGTATAATCATTCAACTTATATTTTTCAACAATGTAATATAAAAAAAAATCAGAGTTTCTTCTTCTCTGAAACAGAAAACACTCCACCTTGTGATGTCATGTGGTAATACAGGAAGTGCTCCACTGTGTGCTCTAAGCTTCATACACCTTTGCTAAAATCATTTGGATAATTTCAACCCTGGAACTCCCCATCTCTATTAAACACAAGGTAAATGGTGGCTGTTAACTTGAAACCTACCGCTTCATGACATCACAAGGTGGAACAGAGCATTTTGAGCTTTGGAGATGTAGACAGACTACAGAGCTACTCAAACATGTATGAATGAAACAAAACACAACTCCAGGTCTGTTTTTGATGAGGTAACAACTTTATAGTATGGCTAAAAACTCCCACGAGTCAATTTTGTGTAATATATGACCTTTAATGTAAGCGGATTCACCTTTGCACAGATCTGACCTGTAACATGGCCTGGTGTGTCATAATATGTCATAGCTAAAAGTGATAATATTTCCATGGAGACAAGCAGGTGGCATACTCTTTGAAAGAAAAGTTACACAGTGTGAAGTGAAAAAGCAAGTTTTGGGTATAGTGCCACATCATTCTATTACCGATTAGCACTAGCTTTAAGCATTGTTGTCCACCTCCACAGAGACATAAGTAGGTCTATTGTGTTCAAACATGCTTCCCGTGTGCGCCCACTCGCTCCAGCACATCTGACATCGGAGCAGAGGGCGCTTTGATTGTCGTTTCCAAGTGCTTATAGCCTGAGGGGCAGTGCATCTTTTGTGTAGCGCTGACTAAGGCATGATTAAAAGAGCGCAGAACTGTTCCATAGTGATCCACATCATTATTCAGGACACCTAAGAGGGGAGCAGATGGGACAGGCGCACCTCACGAACCCCCAGCTGTCAACGGGAGACATGCAGAAAGACATTTGTCAATAATAGGGACAACAAAGGCGGTGACGCACTGCTTTGTTCCACATGTGGGCTTTGTCAGGGTAAGTTAGCTGCTATTTTGAGCGACTAGGAACAAGTTGGCATGGTTTAAAAAGGAGTGCTATGCAGAAGCGACTTTTTGGATGTTCCCTCCATCAGAAACATGGCTGAAGCGGTTTTATTTGTCGATCCGTGCATGTTTGACTAATGTTGTGATCTCTCCGGGGCCGCTATTCAAACCGTCCTTATGGTTAGCGGTCTAGTAAAAGGCTCATGCCCCACAATGCGCTGCCATTTTTCATAAGCGTACAAGAGGAAGGATGCGAAACAGCGCACTACAACTTCACAAATATGATGTGAAGTAGTTAGATAAGTGGAGTTCACGCGTATTGTGTTGTGATGGGACTCTGAAAGGGGAGTGACTTTTTTTACATTTGGAAAGAGAGCTTCTTGGGACCACAGTCTGCTGTACATCTCCACCTCATCCTTTTTTTCTGTATCATCTGTCAGTTCACGTGAGATCTACACAGGCGCTATCATGTTATAGTGCCAGTATCTTGACTTGAACCCGAAATCTCCTGGTTCAAGGGCATGTTTCTGATACCTCACGTGGTACATGAGTTTAAAAAGAGTCATTTTAAAAGTCTCAATTTGCCTCAATTTTCTAAAGTTCTACATTCGGCTTGAAATATTTTAATTTCTGCAGATTAATCGTGGAAGAAAATTAGCAATTCACTTTCACGTGGATGATGTTGTCAGTGTTCTGTGATTAAATGCATTTAAAGGACAGGGGGCAACAGTAAAAGTAACTACAGATTGTAGTTTGTAAAGAAAGAACTGTGATCCGATTTACAACTTGTGTTTCCAGGCCTTTTTTTAGTATTTCTATAGCTATTCTGTATTGTATATGTAGTATGATTGTGGTGTCAACTTGCAGATACAGTTTCTTTTATCTTCTGGCACAGTAAGATACAGACAAGATGAGAGAGATGTCTTCCCACACAACACAACTGCGGCGTGCTAGACTGGGGACAGTGTGTTTTTGGTGCAAATGACTACACAATGTCAAATTCTAATAGTCTAGTCTTAACTAAAGCTGCACTGTTTAACTTTTATGATGGGGGTCTTCTACCTGCTTGTCAGATGTTATTTCTTTTCCCTGTTTTTAAGCATGGCATGAAACAAATCTATTTTACATTTCATTGCAGGTGTTTTATTGCTCAAAAATACAGAGTAAAAGAAAACTGAACAGTAGGTGTCTCTTTCTCTCAGATAGATATAAGGCAGTGTCCACCAGCAATCTGACCAGAACTGACGAAGCCGCTTGGATGAGCAGAGAAACGTCTTCACTCAAAAAATGTTTGGTCCAGTTGACAGAATTTTTTCTTTTACTATGGATCAGACCTAGACGACTGAGGGATTACACAGACTGCTCAAATATACATTTAAAAGTTAGCATTTTAGCTGTGAGCACGGTCGCTTCTCTACGGATCTGACCTTCAACTGGGCCTGGTTGTCGCCACGAAGAAAAATAATGTAATGCCATACTGTGGAACATTCCTGGCTAAATGATAACATATTCATGGAGACACACAGGGGGTAGACCCTCCACTAGAAAAGTTACATAATGCACACTTTTAAAATATCTATTTTGTGGTGGTGAGTGTTAAAAAAGGTGAAAAGCTAATTCTATTCAAGTCTGTCATGATGTAATTTTGAAGCATCATATATGACATGATATATACCTTTCCTTCTGTTCTTTAACTGTGCGGTGCAATTAGTGGAATTTCCCCACTGTGGGACTAATAAAGGCATATCTTATCGTATCGCTACAGGCAGGCTTTCAGCTAGGCCGGCCCTAAGATGAATTTGTCTCTGGGGCCTCCGGCAGCAGATGCCTCCTGGCTCAGCTATTGGTGATTCACATTTGACACATTATGACTCTGCTCTCATCACCTTGACCAATTGTATTTGTATTTATATGACCAACATCAGGCTGAAAACATCCAGAATGTTATGTAATAACCTGAATATTTTCAATATTAGGATTATTTGTTTTCATTTACATTGAGAATGTATATTTTATTTCATATTATAAATGTAATATTTTCATTTTATAAGTGAATTAAATAGTTAAATATGTATTTTGTATGCTGTTAAAAACACATAAATACAAAAATTCATGATTGTTAAAAAGTAAAAAATACCCCATGATAAATATGTTATTTGATTTGAGTGTACATGATGAGGCACGTCAGATGCACATATGAGAGAAGAGTAAAGAGAATGCTCCAAAAGCGCGGAAAAATCAGAGACTGCACTGCAATGGCCGGAACAACTCAATGAAGAAAAGATCCGTTAGGAAAATACGTGGAATACTACTATAGTCACAAGAATAGCAGACAAATGTGTGATTTTTCAACATTTTTGAAATTCTAGGCAAGTTTCTGGTGGATTTTCATGTGTTCCAGGTGGCGACAGTGGGCTTACATTTACATTATAAAGGGTCCTTGCACTGGCGTAAACGCATAGTTGCCCTCACCTCTGCCCGCCTCAAAAACTAATGTACACAACAGCAGATATTTTGCTGCTGTGTACATCAAAATATTTGCTATAAAACAAATGTAATTGTTTGAGAGGGATATTTAGGCTGCTGTAAAAACAAGCCCTGTTTCAAGTAAAACTTTATATATTGTATTATTTTCACTATAAATGTATGGGCTCTTGGGGGCCCTCTGTTGGCCTCGGGGCCCTAAGTAGCTGCTTAGTCTGCTTATAGGCTCGACCGGCCCTGGCTACAGAGAAATATTGAGATAAACGATA
>JAIEZT010001199.1:0-25372 GCA_019594935.1 Periophthalmus modestus | reverse complement strand
GTAAATTGTTTGTTTTTTTGATTTTGTTGTGATCACATGTGTAAAATGTATCAAAGGAGGGAGATTGTGAATTGATGGCTTCATGTAACTTAATAAATCATGGCTTTATAACCTACTACGTAGTGTTTTTACCTACCTATTATGTGGGAGTCAGCAGGTGCTCTAACTTCATGTATAAGTTCTGTGCTAAGATTAGATACGATCCTGGTTGTCCGCGACCCTGTCCACCTTGAACCTGATAACATTACATGAAAAACATAGGTTTTTTTTGCAGATATGTACATTTTAGTGATGATGCATATGAACTTTGAATGTGTTTTCTGTATATTATCCCTCATTAATGAACCCATATAACATATACTTATATCCTATCTGAAGATAACTATGACGGACGTTACGGGGTATTAAGTGGGATGTATGCTGACTGTAAATCAGGAGAAAGATGTTGTGTTTTTTGACCTGAAAACTACTCTGCAACATAAAGAGGACTGAATCGTGAATCTTCACTGATCTCGTCTTCTGTTTTTGGGCTTGCCTCTGGAGGAAAAGCTGACAAGGTGTCAGCAGGTCCCACTACACTGAATTTACGTCTGTTTACTTCTCTGTTAAGTTGGTCCTTATTCACACTCTCACGCCCCCAGCATCATTCAACCCCAAACGTCTCACCTGAACCATGACAGAGGACATCAGTTGATTGCCAAACGATTTCCAATGACATGAGCTTCAAGCAACAGAGGCCCATGAATACGCACACAAGCAACACGCTCACTTCCCTGGTACATCTGCTGTGGTCTTTTTCTTTCACATAATACACTGAGGGCGATGTGCGCTGGTGGCAGCAGAGAAAAGGCCAAACAGGAAGCAAAGGTTGCCAGGTGTTGCAAAAAAAAAAAAAAAAAAAAGTGCCTTCATGCAATATATGTGATCTACCACTTTTATTGCTCGGACTGCATGGAAAGTAGGTCGGGACCCGCGGTCAAGATACAGCCGCTTCCATATCACTCTCACTCTGCTCCAGGACAGGAGGTCGCTCTGTAGACCACCTGTTTCGGAGCGGGCCGTTTACGGATATCCAGAATGCGATTGTCGGTTTCAGACAAGTGCAAACCGTTCCTAGATCAAATTCACTTTTCCGTCAAAATACCTACTGAAAAAATGACCCGAGGACTCACGCCATTGTACTAGTACTCTCCACCAAGCTACATTTCTAAACAGGATCTGGCAATTGTTAGAGCGCATTTGCTGGTGAGCCAGTAACTAGAACTGAAGTTATATCTCTCTATGTTTTCGGGTCTTGAATATATAAACACAGATGTGGATTTATTTATTTTTATATTTATAGTTTTTAGATGAATTTAAGCCCAAATGCTTGTGAGCCATGATCAACAGCCTCATCTCCTCTGCTCGGGCTCTCATAGCACAGAGATATGTCCCCTTCTGTGAGAGTGGTCCACCCCTCTCCTGAGCCTCCCAGGCAGAGCGGGAGTTCTGAATCTAAATTAAAGGCAGCTCACTTTTTTTAACCAGCCAAAGCGGCAAATGGATTAATTTGTTCACAATATTAAGCGCACTTTGACGACAGTGAGGACAGACGAGGATGAGAGGGAATCCGACATTGCAGCGTTAGGGCTAAATACAGGTAAAGTCAAACGCTTTAGGCTACGGTGTGAACAGCCTTATGGACGAGCAGCTTGTACAACTTTTTTTATTCCAATTACTGTAGATCAGTGTCAGATTTGAGCAGATACAAAAAGCAAACGAGGGAGGGCTGCGCTCTGATGCGGGGTCGGGGAGCAAGCGCGTGGGAGGGCATCTGTCAGAGTGTTGTAGTGTTGTAAACAGCCTTGTGTGAATGAGCAGCTTTTGCACCAATCCAGATCTGATTCCAAACTGTAGCAGAGTCAGACTGAGCCGATGCAGGGCGCAGGAGAGGAAGGGAGGGAGGAAAGTGAGCACCTAGGAGGACATCCGGGTGGCATGATTACAGCAGCAGGTGCCACTGTGACTTGAGTTAGAATGAATTAATATGCATAAAAGATAGCAACATTAGCTCATTTGATGTTTGTCTTCTGGTTCCGAAGTCGGGCAGTTCAAATTCCGCTCCAGTTCTAAACACAACTGCGGGACTGTTACAAGTTGGTGGTTCGATTCTTACTCCTGCCATTGTGTCCTCTGTGGCAGGGGCAAGACACTTAACCTCCCTCACCCCTAGTGTCTGCGTACACTGATATTTGAACGGGTAAGTGGTTCCTTGCTCTAAAGCTCTTTCAGTGCCTTGGAGGGGAAAAGCGCTTTTGTATGTGGCCATTCTAAAAAGATACAATGACATTTTTTACAGTTTTGTTCCTTTGACTTTTGTCTTTCACTGTCCTGTAACCTGCAAATTGTTAGCTTTGGGCTGGTAAATAAAGAGTTATACCATTTCCCTTATAAAAGTGGAGGGAACTGTGCGGAAAACCCGTCAAATGAATAGATGTAAGGAGTGAGTGAAGCAGAAATCCAGTTCGATCTATCAAAGTAATCGCGTGGCTGTGCTGATGTGCGTTTGTGCGTTGCGTGTTTTGTGTGTTCAGGGTTCACGGGGAGGTCAGCGCTCTTATCCCACACCAGCTATTCAATCTGCCATTTAAACTCATCTCTAATTATCAGAGTGCTAATTACACATGGGTAAAGCCGTACGTGTGCATGTGACAGTGCATATTTGTGTCTGTCTTAAGGTGATGCTCCACATAATGAGATGGAGAAAGGCCTGTTAATGCCTCACGGAGCTGCCTGATGGATGTGGGACCGGCGGCTCGGTACAAAAGCTCACGGAGAGAAAGAGAATAGCATCAACTCCAACTCCACTACAATTATTATACGACACACACAATCCTGCGCAAGGGGGATAGAGAGAGAATGACAACAGCAAGTCAAGATGGCTTCCAGGTGCAGGTAAAAGACAAATGTAATGAATGAAGCAAAAAATCTGAAAATATCTTGGTAATAGTAGTTGACATGACCCATTTTCGGCCCATTGATCGTGGATACAAGAGGCCGAAATGGGGTTCCCTGTGTAGGGTGGCTAGGAGCTCCCTGAGAGATAAGGCAGGAGCTCGGTCACACAGGAGGAGCTCGGAGTACAGCCGCTGCTCCTACACGTCGAGAGGAGCCAGCTGAGGTGGCTCAGGCATCTGTTCTGGATGCCTCCTGGAGGCCTTCCTAGAGGAGTGTTTCCCACCGGGAAGACGCCCCGGGAAGACCCAGGACAGGCTGGAGGGACGATTGTCGGCTGGCATTGGGAACGCCTTGGTGTCCCACTGGAGTAGCTGGAGGAGCTGGAAGACGTGTCTGGGTTGAGGGAAGCCTGGGAGTCCCTGCTTAGACTGTGGCCCCTGTGACCCGGCCTCGGATCAGTGGAAGAAAATGGATGAATGACAAAAATGTACACGTTATGTCAGGTGCCTATTCTGTAATTGGGATGTGTAGAAAGAACTGCCTTGCATTTTTTGTTTGCATTGACATTTAGTTAATTACATTTAATTCATAATGGAGCATCCAGTACCTATCCATAGGTACCACGTGATGTTAATGTAAAGGAAAATAAAATATTGTGTGATTATTTTTATCTTTTAGAAACTCACTTGGTCTAAACACATTTGGTTCAGTAGACAAAAGTTTGAATGAGTTTTGCTGCTCATCCAAGCCGCTTCTTCAGTTCATTCTGGTCAGATTGCTGGTGGACGCTGCCTTATATCTATCTGAAGGGACGACCTAACTACACTGAAATTAAAATAAGTCATGATGTATTTGTAATGTATCTGAATATAGAAGCAATCAGATCAAACAGCTGCTTTTCATACTTCTCTCCTTTGAAGTGTATCACACCCTGTATTGTTTTTTTACTCCACACGTTTCAGCCTGAGGTGAACCAGCTCATGCACTGGGAGCTCGTCTGGCCATACCTCAGAAGGAGTTGTCACATTTTCACTTTGAAATGTATGTCCTTTGATCATCTAGAGTATATAAACTTGGTGTTTTGTATCCTTCGGGGTCTGACTTTGGGGGAAATGCTGTTTGGTTGTTCTGTTGGACCTAATTCTTTGTCTTTGCTTCAATATCACAGTTTTTTTTACATTACATTTTTACAACATTACAAGCATTTATTTTTATATGTATATGTATTAATTATTTCAAAAGCAATGACTATTATATCTAAATGTTTTGAAACTTTTATATCACTAACTGTTGTCATTTTGACATTCTGCAATAAAAGTGTGTTTGTATTTAATAACCTCTGGAAGAGAAATTGAGCTGGGATCTAGAGGAGCCGTGAACGGTAGACATCTCCTGGACGTCTTAATACAGGGGAATAGGATGTTTTACACTAAATAGTAAAAACTGACAGTTCAGTAAATGTAGTTTTATTGTGTGTGTGTGTTTTTTATTTCCATGGTTTAAAAAATAGATTTTTTACACAATTACAAATGCATACCTCACTGCACACCTCAATCTAGAATAAATTAAATTACTCCAATTACTCCATCAGTATGGGACCGTCACGACATTGTGGGTATTGATCATTCCAGTCAAGTCTAGTTCAGTCGTATTATTCTTCCATTGTAGGGAGTATTATACCGCTATGACGCAGGCCAAGATAACAAGGACTAAGCTGACGGTCTTGGGTTGGTAGAGCACAGAAATGGAATTTTTCAGCCTACTATACCCCCATTTAGTCTCAGTATTAAACACTGTAAATGTTAAATGATTGTCAACATAGAAGCACAAATCCCCTTTGTCAAAATGATTAGTGTGTTTGATGGTTTGCCCACATCCATGCAAATATAATAATCCACCAGCCTTTTCGCTCTTCATATCACAGTTAAGGCCTTGCTTTGTTTGAGCCATATTTCAACATCAACAGTTTTTCTTGGGGCAGATAAGAAGAGGTTCTGGCCCGGCCCAGTTTCCCGTGGTAGTGAACACGTCTGTCTATGTTCTGATCACCCTGAGATCACCCCTCTTCTTTTGTGTGTGATATTCAACTTGTTTGATTTCCCACCGGACCAGAACAAGTCAAACAGAGATTTGAGAAGACCAAAGATGGAGGATGAGACCTGAGGAAGTGAAGAGTGACACAGATGAAAAGAAGAATGAAAAGCATATGGATCAAACAAGAGGACTGCCTGTGTATGTGCGTGTGTGTGTGTGTGCGTGAGTGTGTGTGTCCATATGTGAACAAAATTGTGAACTTTCTTTCAGTGTCTTCCATCCCTTTTTCTGTCCAGCTCTGATTGAGAGGTGCATTCACAGTTTGGTCCCTTTCTTGTCCTGGTTTAGTCCTGGTGTGCAAGTGTGAATGTAAATGAAATATATCTTGGTATATTCATTATTTCAGTGGGTGATAATAGTGCAGACATGGACAAACTACAGCCCAGGGGCTACATATGGCCCTTTGGGCTTATTAATCCAGCCTGCTGAATGTAACCAAATTATTTTTTAAATAGGTAAGGGTAAACCTTGTTTCAATTTACCTTTTCAACAAGCTGTTGATCTTTTGGCACTTGATAACACTGAATGTGAGTTTTGTCTGCTGTGTTTATTTAACTGAAATTGAATAATTTAATTATTCATTTCATTAATACATTTGGAAAACAATGTTACAGGCCAACATGTTACAGGCCAAATCTCTAATGTAATATATACATATATATATCCTGGTCCGGCCCCTCTGTCAAACTTTAGACCCATTGTGGCCCTTGTGTCAAAAAGTTTGCCCACCCCTGCCGTAGAGATATTTAAATAGGGTCTTCTTTAAATTGTAGAAGGAGACCAGAGCACCAGAACCCCCAAAGGATATCCACCCAGACCCATAGAGAACATCCATTGCTCACTTTGTTTTGATGATGAACCCATTCTCTTGTTTGACAATCACTGTTAGAGGGGATTTAGTGCTTATGAATGAATTTGGCACAGTTTACGTAAGAGGCTTGTTTGAATTCCACAGATGTGCACATTTGTACATCCACAAACACCGGCTCATGTCTGCAAAACACATTTCAGAACAACAAAGAAATCAAAAGTGACAACTATTTCAACAATAAGGAGTGTATTTGTAATGTCAGTGTTTGATAGACTCACAATAAACCGCGACAAAAGCAACCACTTGTATGTGTCATTTGTTTATAATGGGAGTTATTTCATGGAAGTCAGTGGGTAAAATGTTCAGTTTACTTGAGTCAATAGTAAAACTTGCAGTTGCAGATATGAAAGTAAAAGCAATCATTTCATAATCCGGGACAAATTAACTGAATGTTAATTTTAAGTCAAACGGTTGGAGACTTGAAACAAGATAGTTTTATCAGAGAGGTGATAATACAAGAGGTTTTGGAGTCACTGCGCTCAGACAGCAATTGGTGATGGATTTTGAATGTATTTTCATAGAAATGCTTAACACTGAATGTTACACAGTATGGCATTAAATGGATCTAACTTTCTTTTATTGGTGAACAAAAATAACTTGAAAACATGTGTAACTTGGCACCACTCGCTTGTGTCCATGATAGCTAAGTTTAAAGGGCCCATATTATGTTGTAATGTTGTTACCCTGTATTATTGAGTTCTTCTCTCAAACAGAAAACCCTGTTCCACCTTGTGATGTCATGAGGTAATACTGGAAATGCCCCACTGTCTTTTTAAACTCTTTACACATTCCGTAGAATCATTTGGATGATTTCAGCCCTGGAATTGCCGATCTCTACTGAACTAAAGGTAAAAGGTAGCTGTTAATTTAAAAACTGCCACTTCATGACATCACAAGTGGAACAGAGCATTTTGAGCTTTGAAGATGTAGGCAGACTAATAATAAAGGATTACTCTTATGTGTGAATGAAATAAAACACAACTCCAGGTATGTTTTTTGATGAAGTAACGACATTATAACGTAGCTTAAAAGTTTGCTTAATATAAACTCTTTAAATCTGTGGAAAGCTCTTAGCAAATCAATCACACCTCCACGTCAAACTCTCTCCACTTAAAAAGTTAAATCACAACTCAATGAAGAAAACACACAGCTATCTATCAGAAATCCATAATGGCTGACAATCTGATTACCGCAAAGTAAGATACAAATTACACCTGCACAAATGTTGTTTTCCACATCCATATCTATGTAGTAAGATGTGCCAATCATAGTTAACCTCCTGGAAGGCATTTAGTTTGTTATTCAAATTCCCACTTAGTCTCATTCATTTGCACAAACAGCTTGTAAATGAGGCTTAAAGCAGAAAAAGCTGTTACCGCGGGCAAGCTTTTTTTCCCAGGTATAATCGCTAACGCACATTCATTTGTAATTCAGCATTTCTCATCTGGCGGCTCAAACAGTGATAATTATGAGCCCGCACACAGAGAGGAGAAGAGGCTGATTGGGAGTGCGTTCTCGTCTGCACCCAAAGGCTCCCGTGCACCTGATGCTACGCGAAATAGCCAACACGGGGATTACAGGTTATACACGGAGCATTGTCTGAGCTGAGAAATAACCAGACCAGGGCGACAGTTCTACTTTTAATGGAAAATTTGAAATGAAAACTTTTGTAAATTATAGATTCTGAAAAATTGGTTTTATTCAGTTTGGGGCTGTTATTTTGCAAGATGTTTTGAATTGGTAATGTTAGAAAATACAGTTACAATGCAAGATACCAACTCTAATCATTAGGAGTCAGTAGGTGAAATCACTTTTTAGAGTAGTATTTATGTCTGAAGTGCATGTGTATGGGCCTGTAGAATTAGCGACTCGTTTTGTTAGACAGCAGCGTTTAAATATTTTCGGGTACTTCCTGTGGTTTTCCTCGGAAGCATCACGTGATGGTGCAGTGATGTCTTGTAGGCTCCCGTGTGTGATAAGGTGTATACCCCCTCGTCTTGATTCATGCTCTTTGGACCTTATTTGTGGACCTGAACAGCTTCTGGTCCATTTGTTGTTTTCAGCACAGAAAGGCCCTGGCATTGTTACAGTCCACGAAGTGGTTTTGTCTCTTGCAGTGGTCAGATATGGCCGATTTCAGATTTTCCTGCTCTGCTTGTTCTTTTATTGCACTTGTCTGTTGGCCGTTTCTTTTTCACACTGTTTTTGATGTTCTTTTTTTCCCTGTTCCAAATGGTCTTCCTGTTTAGATAGACACGATATCTGGTTGTATTCTGTCCTTTTGGTGGTTTGACCAGTGTATATGTTGTGTTTCCTCATAACTGTTGCGTTTGTTTGTTTGGTATTGTGTGTTGTTCTTTTTCTTCTTTTTTGTGTTTTTCTCTGTAGTTTGCGCCTCTTTTTTATTCCCCATTGTAGGTGCTGATAGTTGGTGTGTGCGTTGTGTGTATATGCGCCTCCTCCTCTCCCTCCCTGTCTTGAGTATCTGTGGTGACGGTGGCCCGGGTTGTACAGTTTTCTGAATTCCTACATTTGGTGTTCTGTTGGTTGTTCAGATATCCATAGTATGTATTGGTCAAATATCACATTGCATTCTGATATTCGGTATTATTCTTATGCTTCCGTCTTCTTTGTTAGTTTCCCCCTTGTGGCCTGTTGATGACTTTGGTCCAACAAAAAACAAAATTGTACATTTTTGTGGTTGTTTCATGTTGTATGTCTTGGGGGGGAGGCGAAAAATCTGTAATGAAAAATCTAATAAAAAAATCTCACATAATTTAGTTTTTTACTTGACTCCTTGGATGCTACGGCTGTCCTAGGCCAGTAAGAGGCCAGATAACATCGACCATCTTACAAAGATCAAAAAAGTCAAAAGAAAACTCGACAGTATGATGAAAGTTCTTGTCCATTCATCAAACTACTTCTAGAAAATGTTACCAACCAGTAGTTTATTTTGGCACAGACTTAATGCTATACAAATTATGAGCTTGATAATTAAAACACTAAAATACTTGTATTCATTATTAATATTGATTGCTTTTGTTCGAGTTCAGACTGACTTCTCTTTTCAAAGCAGCTTTCATCATAGTTGGACATTGACTTTTATTTCAAAGCACATTTATAGATTATATTTTTAGATGCTTTATAATTGCTCCGATCTGACCAAACACTATATTTTTAGATTTTGTGCAAAATGGAGGATGGGCCAGGTCTTGTTTTCGTATCACTTTTACTGACTCTGAGTCCAAAGTGTAGTCTTTGGTGATGATTTATTTATGTGTTTGGTTTCTCTTTCTTGTGCTGACTGATGAAATCACAATATCTGTCTCCGCTCTCTTCTTTGTTTTTGAAATGCCACAAAAGTCAAAGAGGGAGTTTTGACAGAAAACAAAATAACATGAGAGGTGTCACATTATAAAAGTGAAAGTACACAGTTTTTTAGTTTTTTTTTTTTTTCTCTCTTGAATTTAGACAGAAAAAATTTTTACGTCCGCATATGGTTTCTTTCTTTAACAATCCTTGACCACTTTGGACCTCTTCAACCATTGTGTTTTCCTCCCTATTTCGACTCCCATGGCAACCAGGTAAAAAAATGTCCCTAATTATGACCAGCATAACATTACATAACATTTGATTGGCATAGAGCAGTTGGTATAAAAATAAGTTCCAAATGACGCCGCATAGTGACAATTTGAAAAGGCTAGAGTCTGAACTTGAACCAGTGGTCCCATAAGATTCAAAGGCGTGTGGTGTATCCGCTACGCTGCTGCTTACACAGAACATCTTGAGCTGTTGGAGTTCTTAGCATCATGTTGGTTTCTTTGCTCACCCAATCAATTAAACTTGTGTGAGCTGTGAAGTATGCTGGGTAATTAAACGGGTTTAGATGTGAATGGTGCGAACAATTAGAGTAGAAATATTTCAAAGGAGTGGAATATAGCCAAATTGAAAGAGGGAAAGAAGTGTAAAAATGTAAAAAGTGAAGGCTTTACAGAGTTTTTTTTTGAGCTTATACTTTAAAGAGTAAATAGGAGCTGAGGAAAGTAGTGTATAAGGCATAGGTGTCCAAGCTATGGGGGCCAAATACGGCCTCAGACCAGTTATTATTGGCCCTCAGACCTCCTGCTGAACCGGCCCAATTGATCATAAGCAGGACTTTTAACAGCAAATTAAACTATTTCTACCACTATAACCTCAAACATCACATTGCAGTGTGATACAGACCTAAAATCAATGTGTTTCAAGCCTTATCAATACACAGCGGCTCTGTCAAAGCTGTGTATAAAGAACTACACTGCTTTGATCACTGGTCATATGGCCCTCAGGTTCGAATATGTTTTGAGATGTGGTCCTCGATAAAAAAAAAAGTTTGGGGCGCCTCTGTATAAGGTATCCTAGGAGCTATTCCATTGACATCAGTTATACAAATTCTCTTTATTTTAATAAATTGTAAAAAAAAAAAAAAAAAAAAAAAAAAAAAAAATAGAAAGAAATGGAGAAATGGTAAGAGTTACAGTTGGAATATAAAATAGTAGTAAGTAATAAGTTCCAAAAAAATGCAAAAGTGATAGAGACATTTCATACATAATACGTTTACTGTACAATAAAAACTACTACACAATGTATTAACTACTATACAATGTTTTCAGATTTGTAGATTTTAAAAGTCTTCAGGGATCAATTTGTGCATCACAGTTTGTAGGAACACATAATCATGACAGCAACAAACACTAGAACGTTGTGCCCAAAGGGTGATTGTGGTGAAAGAAGCCAGTAACCCACCATCACAGCTCCTCACTCTCTCTAGGTGTGTCTCGTCTTTCAGAAACCATTACGGCGTGTTAGCGAGGTCGGGTGCTAAGAGCCCGCTAGTGCCATCTCTCCTTCTCACCTGCAAACTGCTATTTTTTCCGCCTCCTCCTTTTCTGTCATTAGACCCCACTATGTCTGAGTAAAATGTGTGTTTTCTCAAACTCATATGTCCTCAGAAACACATCTTAAACAGTTACAAGGAAGCATCGGGGGCAAACATGGAGTTCAAATCAATAAGTAATCAGCGAATGACCTTCAGTACAAAACCCGTGATCCAGCCTTCATTTTAGTAACTCTGTTCTTGGTTATTTTACCGAGCAATCATTAAAAACCCCGTATCTTGTCCATTACCGACTGTAGAGGTGGCATACGGGAAACATCTCAAAATCAATAAATCACTAGCATGTGGTTTGGAGTAATTAGGACAATACGTCTGAAGTGAATGAGACATTGGCCTGAAAGATGCCTGGAAAATGCATCCAATTCAAAATACATTATTTAGAGGGACCCAAAATGAAATGTGATGAGAGGTGGAGGTAAAGTAAAGTGAAACACTATGTTACACGATTCCATTTTAATAAACTTATACTATATTTGGCGTAGCAGTGACTCACTCATCCACCAGCTTGGAAGGCCGATTCCTGCCCAGATCCATGCGTGCTGTTGTGTCTATAGGCAAGACACTTCACCCACCTTGCCTAGTATGAATGTGGTGAGTGCGTGTGGTATTAGGAGACACCTGTGGTACAGATTGACAGCTTTGTTTCAGTCAGTCTGTGGCTATTGTCTATATCTGTGGGGTAAATGTAAGCAGTGGTATATGAATCTAATTCATTCAAGTCAATAATACAAGCTATTTTGGTGTATTTATACATCCATGAACTTTTGGGATTCACTGTCCACAACCAGAGTTCAAGCCAGAAGTGAAAGCTGATTGGGATGACAGGCGACAAGAGTGGTGTAAGACAGTAGAAGAAGAATTTGTAAGAAGATGGCCGCCAAGGGAAGGAGTGCTTAGATGGGTTCCACTCGTGCCCTCTGTATTTTACAATTTATTTTATTGTGGTTGAATGCTTGGACCTACCATTTTTCCGCCACATAAGAGTATTTTGGCCGACTATATGCAACTGCCGGCCAATATTACTTCTCCTCCTTTTAGATCAGGGTACTCAACCGAAATTGCAAACTGCTGCTTCATTGAAAATGTAAAGAAGTCTCTGGATAGGGCTGAGATGGTAGAAGCGGTATTTTTTATCTAAAAAAAAACTTTCAAAACGGTCAGTCACAGTCTGCTTTTATCCAAATTGCATCCATCTCCCATGAGGCAGTGGGTGGTTTGGCTCTTTTTTTCAGGGTAAGACACACTGCGTGAAAGTAGCCCAAGACAAATCATAATTTCTAAATATCTCTAGGGGCATACCTCAGGGTTCCATACTGGGGTCGCTGTTGTTTAGCCTTTTTATAAACAACCTGCCTTTGATTTGCCCAGGTGTCCGCTGTCAGCTTTACACAGATGATGCAGTTTTTTTATGAACCTGCCAAGACACCAGAGCAAGCAGCAGATGTTTTGTCTGTATGCATGGCTGAGGTTAGTCAGTGATTCACCAAAAGAAGCTGTTTCTAAATCTTACTAAGACTGTTGCTATAGGCTTTTCTATAAAAAATTAAAAAAATACGTAGAACACAATTTTCAAGTATATGTACAACATGACAAAATACAGTTGGTAAATTAATTTATTCTTGGGTTAGTTCTTGACCGTCAACTAAAATTTGATAAACAAATTAAGAAAATATTCAAACAAATTTAAAAAAATCTAAATTGCTTCCTCAGCCACAAAGTACATCAGTTCACTGTACAATCAAGCAATACAAATTATGAATAGAAAAAACAATCCACTATCATCACTGTTAGAATCCTTAAGAATAGTAATTTATTACATTTTGGGGCCTTTAGCAATTTGTGTTTTCTCAAATTATTTTTCAAATGTTTTCATAATCTGGCACCCACACAGTGCATTTGTCCAGAGAACAAATAGCAGCAGGTTAACAAGAGGCACCTTCAACAACTACTGCAAAAATCCCTCAGTGCAGAACATCGTTTGACTGTCAGCCTTTTCTCATAAGAGCTGTAAACTCTGGAATACACTACACACTGAAATGAAGTCCATTTCCAAGTAGAAAATGTTCACCTTCAGGCTCAAATCTTGCCTTAAATCAAACCAAAACTGTACCAACTTGTAAATAGTGTGAGAGTGAATGAGTGAGGGGAATGAATGACCGTTGAAAATGTATAGTTGCACTGTTGTATTTATGGGTGAATAATGTTCTTTGCATTGTGTCTTGTATTATTTATTTTAATGTAGAAAAGCTCAACCAGGCCCAGGAGATGAACATTTGCATTTGCTATACAGTACTCTATATGCATCATATCAGCTGCAAGCTTTGTTTTGTAACTTTGTCTGATTGCCTTGTCTCTGCCAAATATATAAATAATAATAAAAAAAAAAGAAATCCAGACAATCCATCCCAGCAGCCCTGCGCCTCTAGAGGGACAAGCGATGCCTCACCGACACTGTCGCGGAGTGAGCTGCTTAGTGAGAGGGGACTTGTGGGTCCATATCCCCCTCACAAGAGGAGAAGGGACATGTGACCCCCAGACTGCTCCCTCTTTTGAAAATATTTCTTCAAGGCTCTGTACCTGATTTTTAATGTCTTAAAAACATGAAAAGCAGAACTAGTTCATTTTAAAGGGTTTGCAGTGGTCCAGTTTTTATTCCGTACTTACCTTAGGCATTTCAAGTATCCTAATTATTTACCATGAGGAGTTCTTAAGAGCTTTTCACAACTCTCTAAGACCAGTTTTTGCCATGGCAGTAAAAGTAACTCCAACTAGAATACTAATGTGCACTTATTTTTCTTATTTTATTTATTTATAAAGGGACAGCATATATTAATGAGCATTTACAAAGATATGTAAAGATTATAGCCAAAGTTTCCATCTTCAGTTTCCTCAGCGGTTTGATAAAAAAAGTCAATTTATAGGACAGGGAACAGCAACAAGCACACAAAAGCAAGGCAAGTTCATTTGTATAGCACAATTCATACACTAAGTCACATGTGTCAAACTCAAGGCCCGCGGGCCAAATGTGGCCCTCCACATAATTTTATGTGGCCCAAACAGGGTAAATTAAGAGATATGATGGTCTTAACATGTCATTTTATCAGGAGATACACAGTTACAAGGCCATATTTATACATCTAGGCAAATGAATATGCAATATTTGTAACTTCAATAAGTAATAAATACAGAAACAGTGAATTAACAAGTTAAAAAAGTAGTTAGATGTATTTTACATGTGGCCCTTTCAAGGCGACTATTGTGCTGATGTGGTTCTCGGTGAAAATGTGTTTTGACACCCCTGCACTAAGTAATTCAAAGTGCCTAAAAAATAAACACCTTTCAGTCATATGCACAGCTAAACAGAATCGTTTTGAGCCTTTATTTAAACATTGTTAAAGTAGAGGCCTGTATCACATCTTCAGGAAGACTGTTTTTTTGTTTTTTTTTGGAAGAGGTTTTAGCTGTATAAAATTGAAACGCTGATTCCCCATGTTTAGTCCTCTTCAGGCACCAGCAGGAGGCCGGTCCCTGAAGTCCTTAGAGGGCGAGATGGTTCATACGGCACTAACATGTCAGAGATGTACTTTGGTGCTAGGCCATGGAGAGACTTGTACACAAGCAGAACTGCTTTAAAGTCTATTATCTGAGCCACAGGAAAGCAGTGCACAAACACTTTCTTATTAACGGACAATAAAATGCTTTCTAATTAGATGCAGATGGTACACAGGGGACTTATTTTGGCTGCTACAATATATCTATACTGGGGTAAAAATCAAGTATAGGGTCTCTTGATGTCCCCCTTTAGCCAATAATCCGCTTTAAAATGACAGTTTCTATTCTGACTGAAAATTCGATTCTAATAAACAATGTGGACATTTGTTATGGTGTGTTATGGAGCTGACCTCTTATGTGTGCTAAACATGGGTCAGTGCTCTCAGACATTCAGGTTTTTATTACTATCGACCGCCGCTTACCCAACACAGCGGAGAGTCTATGCACAAAACAGCTCTCCACGGATTAGCAAAAAGAACACGGGGCACTTCAAGAAAAACAGGTCGAATACTGAAAATGGACAGGCAGAGATGGAGCAGTTTCCAAAGAAAAAAACAAAACATAGAAATATATTTGGTAATTATGTGAGAAACCTACTGTGAGAAAAACTAAACCAAAAAACACACGGTCCATTTCTTGTAATATTATGCTTTTGTCTGCTCTGTCTGTGAAACCATTTGCAAATACAAAACAAAAAAAAAGACTATGAAAAACACATATTCCACATTCTGTTCCTGTTGACACTGGTCGGAGCTGAGTTTCAGAGCTGGCCCGTTACTGTTTGCTTTGAAAGAAATGAGTTGGATTTCCCTGTTTCTTTGACTTCTCTGTGGATATTGTCAAACCAGAGTACACACAAGAGACGCAGTGTCAAATACCAGCATTGCCTCAACTGGACTTTTTGGATAAACTTGGGATGAACTCATTAGCAGAAGTGGGTAGTGCTCAGTTTGTACTTGAGTATTTATCTTTAAATAAAAGTGTACTTCTGTGAGTAGTTTTCTGACACTGCTCCTATCTGAGGAAAAAAAAACACTGGCTTTGTTTACATTCAGACCAAAAATATGATCATTATTTGATTTCTGGAGTTATCAGATTATTGAAATGTCGTGTTAACATAGTACTCTGGCAATAATCTGATAAAACAAAGTTCTCAAAAGAAAAGCGAACTATTAAAGATAAAAAGATGTATTTTAAAATTGGTTGTACTTTCTCTTTCAATACAAAAGTTACGCTGAAAATCCGTTGATTTACCAAAAAGATTGCTGGGTTTGAGTTTTACAGGCTATGTAAATGAACAAACTGTAATACTCTGAATTAAAGTTAAGTAAAGGATACTCTTTGTCAGCCAGAATCACATGCTTTGACATAACTTTACAAAGACGAGTGGGTCTGGATCCGTATTCTGTCTTTCTGATTCTAGAGGGTGTGATTGACAAGTGGATTAACCAATCAGACAGAGCAGTGCGCTAAGACCGGTGTAAACCCAACAGCAGTAAAGGGCCAGTCCGAGAGCACTTTAAACAGTCTTCGAGCAGCTCCACCTGGACTCTGGAGTGGGGTGTGAATGCGGTTGACTTCGGGCCGACATATGCAGTCCGCTGGGACAGTGACACTGCTTGGAATTAGGCAAAAAAAGCACACAGACTATGTAGCTGCTGTTTGACATGTTCGTCTGACATTTTAAGAACAATTTACAATCAAGCTCTCACATGGATCATGCTGTGATGATGCACAGTGTATGTAAACAAGACGGACCTAAAAAAGAAGTAAACTAAATCTAATCTAGTGCGCATGGGTATCGGTCCGCAGGAAAAAAAAAAACAAAAAGGAAAAAAAAAAAAAAAAAAACAACCAACACAGAGGAACAAGAAATAGTAAAAGTTTCTGCAGAATCAACAATCGAAGCAACAAACTCTTATTTCTCTCAGGTAAAAGAATATATATATTTGGGTCTGAATGTTACAAACATTTTCAAGAGGAGATATCTTCTGCTTTGAGAGACATGCAATACAATTTAGCAGCTGTGGTCGGATCATCTAAAGTTAGGTTAAGTTTCATGCTCTGTGGTCCGATTCCAGACCCTTCTGGATTTGAACAGAATGTAGAAAGGACTGGCTGGTCAGGCAACTGATGATGACTAATAGCCTCATTTATCAAGAGTTTGCTCACTGCAAACTATCTAACCACACTAAAAGTGGAGTAAAAACCCAACACAGTTTCTTTATTTTATTTTAATAAATTACGATATTACATTATTACATTAAAATAAATTAGGGAGACCAGATGAACCCTCATTGGACCAACATTGTTCATCTCAGAGATGCTAAAAAAAGGCGTATCATAGTTTTGCTCCCATGAGTTTAATATGCAAAAAGGGGTGTTTTTGCCAACATGGCCAAAATGTGAGGCGGAGGAAATGAATTGCTTATTGGATGCTCTCAGATTTATTACAACTATGAGAGGTAAAACTGTGTGATAATATAGGACAGGAGAGACAGGTGCAAACTTTTTACACAGGATAGCAATTTTTGCACCAATAGGGCATTTGATAGTGATTTAAAATGCTTAAAAATGACCAAGAAGGACAAGATAATGAGATAATAACATGTTGTTTTCAAAGCAACAGTAATAAACTATAAATGCTTTACCTGTGACACTTTGGCTCTGACTTCCACAAGTATTCCATTGAGCCAAAGTGTTCCACAGCAGCTGTCCATCAAGCTGGGCTTTCACACGTCTGCGTCCGCTTTTAAGTCCAAACCGAAAAGGAAAATGCTGGTTAACCTGGTGTTAAAAGATTTCACGGGTCCCCGTCTGACGCTCCTCGATCCAAACATTAATTTACACAACAATTCAACAATAGCCCACGGGAGCAGAGGCACGCAAACTTGTGCACTCGGTGAATACTCTCATTTACATATCAGTTGTGCAGCAGAAATAATGCACGCACTTCCCAACAGTAAATCACATGCAGCATGCCCACAAATTACACAGGCTGTTTATGCTTACAGTTTTGCACTCAGACTGATAACTGAGGCCCTGTGTCTACAAGTGACCAAAATGTGTGTGCAATATTAAATGATTTGAACTGTGTCTCCCAAAATGTTCTTTCAAAGAAAAATGTCTCACTGAGTTAATAGGTGTCTCTTATTATAAATATTAACCAGCTTATGCAAGGAGTGTGAAGAGTGATAAACGCTTGAGCTAGGAGCCACACTTTGTCATGGCTGACTTTTTCAGTAGGAGAGCCATTTAAAAGAGCTACACGGCACTGGCTGCCTTCCCTTTCATATTTACTCGGTTTGATTTCATCATCATTGGAGCCTGAACAAAAATTTGAATAGTTCCAACGGCACTTGAAGGCAGCATGATAATACAGAAGACAGCATCAACATGAATATGTGAACATGTGCTTGTATGATGTGTTTTTTGCTATGCATTTGTTTGTTTTTTAGATATTTTTTCACATTTCTGTTGAAGATCAAATTGTTTCCCGTGGGGACAAAGTCTAATATGACAATCACTGCATTTAAGGTCGAAGAAAATTACATGTGCCAAAATTATGAAGATATTTGCTTTTGTAGTTTTGTATTTATTTACTTTTTTGTATCAGTAGGAGCATTAGCAGTAACAAACATAGTAGATGGTACTGTCAGAAAATGAGATATAATTTGCATTATTATACACTACACTCACTATATTGTATGCCTACTTCATAAAGTGCAACATGCCGGTAATTCAATGCATAACAACCTGTAATAACATTCCTTGTAACTACATTGTACTTAGAGTCACATGTTATTACAGCCTATACGACACACCGGGATGAGGCTCCAGGGAGACCCAGGACACGCTGGAGGGACCTCATCTTTCGGCTGGCCTGGAAACGCCTTTGGGTTCCACCAAAGGAGCTGGAGGAAGTGTCTGGGGTGTGGAAGTCTGGGAGTCCCTGTTTAGAATGCTTTTCCTGTGAGCCGGCCCATAAGTGGAAGAAAATGGATGGGATGGACGACACAGTGCTTTATAATCCTATTGTGTACTTCATAGGCCATATGGGTACAATATATCAACATCAATTGTGGTGTAAAATATAGTGCAAAGAATTATGAAAAAGTATACTCAGAAAACAAACAGAATTAATTGATTTACTTGCGTGTCTGCTGAGTTAATATTACCTGGCAGTATTTGAATACAAGTGTTGACTTCTTGTTTCTTCTACCTGTCAGTCATCCCTTTCACTATTTTTAGCTGCTCTTTGCCGTATCCTCGCCTGTCTTCCATTAGGAGCGGGGTATCATTTGTTTTGACAAGGTTAAAGTCTGGGATTAGCACTGCTCTTATCCCAGGTATAGCTCATTCACACAGTCATGAGGCTCAGAAAACCATGACCGCTGGGTTTTGTCTCTGCATGAGCCGACCCAATGGAAATTAAACTTCTTAAACCTGTCTCCTGGCACCGCGGTAGACTTTAATTCACAGCCAGTGTTGCATAGGCGGCTGCAGCTCGTAACACAAAGTGACAAATTGATTAAATAAGTGTGTCTGCTCATTTATATACGTGTTATTCTGACAAAAGCATAAGGAAGGATGGACATGTGTGTAAGGCCATTGATACTGACCAATGTAGTCTGAAAGAGCCGTCGTTTTGGAGATGTCCCCACCCAGTCCAACCATTATTTTATTATATGCATTAATATTGTTCTTACTGACCTTTTAACTTGAGAACTTAAAATAATGCTCATATATCAAACTAGACATTTTCCAGCTTGAGTTCTCACCATACTAGAATCTGGTGTAGGTCTCCATCTATTGGCAGCAGAGGGAATCACCACAAGGAAAAACAATTAAACTAGCTGATAACCGATATGCCAAGACAAATTCACGTAAGCATGCAGTAGTAATGAATGCAATTTGATGGCAAAAAAATGCTTTGAGCGAGTCTGGCAATGATTTAGGTTCTTGCACCTGGGAAATTTCATCTAAACTATTATTCCTGTGCTTCTGGTTTATTAATGTGCAAACTGTAAATGTATATAATGCCAATAAAAGGAGAAAGAAACCGCAACTTTTAAAGGTATCCAAATTCGGGTGTAAAACTACTTCCATTCTGGGACAATGCGTAGAGGAAAAAAAAAAAAAAAAAGTTTTATACTGGATTGTATTGGGTTTTAAGGTCCAATATTTTTAATACTCATATATGGATGAGATTTGATTCAGTGGTCAGCTAGTGGTTCAATTCAGTGTGGATTTTAGGGTTAGGTTTAGTTTTTCAAGTCCGTCCGTGGTCTTGCCGCAGCTTGTCAGATCTCATGTGTTCCTCAGAGCTTTGGAATTCTCTTCCTCTAAAACTTCACTGGCTGTAACAGAGCTGTGTTTTTACAGTTTTTGCTCAGGTCTTGTATAATGAGACAGGCCTTCCACATCTAGTTTTAAGATGTTTTCAGCTGTTTGTTTGGTTTGTTTTCGCCCAGCAACATTGTGCAGCTGAGAGCATGATGATGGAAAGGTGGTGCACAAATAAATCTTGATTGATTGACTGATTGACTAAAATACCTTGTCATTTTGTCATTTGTCATACTGTTATTAAGAATTTGTTCTACACATCTGGCATTAAGTTGATTAGCTGTGATCTGAGCACTGAAATCATCTGAATAGGACAGCTGATGGTCTATAGACTTTAAAAACCAAGAAAACCTTCAGGAGCTGAGGAGAAAGATGGACTAAACATGAAAGATACACATGCACGTGAATGCAACAAACCGCAGCTCCAAGTGATATGATGTTAGGGAACAGTATGGAATTATAACAGCTAAAATATTTTGGGGGAAATGCTGACAGCTTATCATTGCTGTTTTTATATGTGACTTTGTTTGTTGCCTAAACTTGTTTTTCAGCTTTGATTCTGTTCTGAAAGGGTCTGTTTTAATTGTATCCACAGGGTGACTCTAGTCTGTGTAGCCGACAGCATGCAGATGGTGCCTAGAACAATTTACATCATTGTTGTCATTTTTGCATTTCATAAACTTTAACTTTTCGCATGAAGAACCAAATGATATAGCAACGCCAATGTGGCATTTCTAAGCCTGGGGAAACGGAGAGGGTATGGTCAGAAAGGGCATCTGGAGTAAATTTGTGGTTTAGTTTCTATATAGTGTATTCACCAAGCCCTCTAAATCTAATGCATTGTTGGGACTGAAATATCCATTATACATCAACATGCCCAAGAAGCCATATTAGATTTTTACTCTGCTAAAGTTACTTCCTTATATTTACTTTTAGCTAAACTTTTTGAGACTTCCTCCATGTTGCAACAGTTCTGTAACTATAGCAAAGAATATATGTTAACACAAATCTCTCCAGGGTGAAGCGTGTTGTACCCAAACATATGAGAAAGACTTAAAGCAGTGTCCATCAGTGTCAGAGGAGCAGTAAGTCAATACAGCATAGAAACTACATAGAGCTGTGTTCCCAAAGCTCCGGTTGTCCTCCCTGCTTGTCCTGTGGCAGAGGACAGCTGCTTGGGTGAGAAGGGGGTCAGATGGAGAGTATAAGGGAGGAATCATTGCTCAAATTAAACTGGGGACTGAACTAATTCTAAAATCGCGTATCAAAATAAGATTCAGATACGCCACAAATACATTTATAAAGAAAATTATTTTCATGAACATTTCAAACATTTCAGAATATGGAGACAATGTCAAGAAACCTTAATATTTCACATAGAGCTGTTTTTCTTTTAGCTTCTGCATGTTTGTGTTCCCACTAAGACTGTAACAAGTTAAGACTCTCCTCTCCTCCTCTCCTCTCCTCCTCTCCTCTCAACCTCTCTCCTCTGCCCTAATGCGCTCTGACTCTGGTCGAGGGCTGTTCGATGCCGTTTGCTTTCTTGTGCGGCCCCCGGTATGAATTGATCCACGGACACACATCTAGCACAGATATAATAAACTTGGCGTCATATCCTACGGATTTATCTGGTGGTGATTTCCTGTCAGGATTTTCATTATATATATATATATATATATATAATATATATATATATATATATATATATGTATATATATATATATATAGGATTATATATATATATGGACAAGCTTATTAGCGCATCATGAGCAGCGGGCAAAAGTCACTTCGGAGAAAATGCGGTCACTGATAAATTATTTACCGTTTTTGTGCAGCCCGGTAGAAAATGCTTAACGGACCGGTACCGGTCCCCGGCCCGGTGGTTGGGGACCACTGGCCTAGAGCTAACACTCACACTCTAACAGTGAGAGCGCAACTGCCACGTACCGTAGTGGATGTGCAATTACACTTTATTCTAGTACGGCAAAAGAAAAGCATGTTCCCCGGGGTCATTCACGCAACCCCCCTGGCATCGCACCAACCCCACTATTTGAGAAACACTACCTAAAACAGTATTTTTTACTGTACATTTCAGAAAATCTACTTTAACAAGCCCATATCAAATATTTAATGTGTCCCATTGAGGATGTAAGCATGAATAAAGGTCTAGTGGTTCAGTCTAACTTGTAATAACGCAGAATTGAATTATTCACTGTATTGGCGGCCAGTCTATGGCCCTCAATCGGCTTTGTCTGTGTTTTTATATGTGGCCCTTAATGAAAAAAGTTTGGACACCCCTGATATAGATCTAGAAATACTTTGCCTTGAATGCTACACAGTATGGCATTAAATGTATCCTTTTTCATTAGCAGTTGATGCCTCCAGGTCAAGTCGCAAGACAGATCTGTGGAAAGTCAGAACTTGTTGAGAAAAAGGATGGTTTTCAAGGTCTTTTTTGAGCATTAACACTGAATAAACGCAAGTTATATTTAATGTTTAATGTCATACAGTGGATCATTCCAAGCAATGCAATAACATCTCCATGGAGACAATCAATACAGTCTTTATATTCAGTGTAGTGAAAGCACCTGGCTGCACAATAGTTACATGTTTATAGCGTTATCTTGAGGACCAAAACTCAACACAATGCAATACAGAGTGCCATTCTTGAACTAATAATCCTGTACTTGAACAAGATTTATCTACAACAAATCGATTGGAAAATTGTATTTGGTTTTACGATTTTTATTTTGAGTATATACTACTTTTATTGCTTTCATAAAACCTTCAGATCCTTTACCACACAGTTATGCCGTATCTGTTACAATTGTCCCAAGGCTATAGAGCACATTTTTATGAGTGTAATTTCCCACATTATCCCAAGGTGCCTAGACGTACACTAGAGAGGAATGCAGAGGCTGTCTATCATTACACCTTTACAGTTGCCGTGGGTAACTACACATTTTGTCCTGTTAGCTCTTCATCAAATCGCCTTAGTCCATTTTCTTTCAAATCGACCCTTTATTTCACAGCAGATTGGCCCTTTTCTCTTCATTAATACATTTCCACAGAAAGTGATGTGGTGTATGGACGTACGCACTGTCCCGGAGACCAAAAGTTAGCCTGGGTCACGATGAAGATAATTGAAAAACGTTCCTCTTCTAAAAACGCACCGAAGAATCACAGCCCTGAGATGACACTGTATATAAATGACATTCACAAAGACAGCATTAAGATGGGGAATGTAAATGGAAATCAGGTCACTTTATACTTATTGTGGTTTATATTTGATGTAATCCGGACATAACGGAAATAAGAAAAGGCTTATTTGCAGTCAAGGTTGCTATATGCCAAACCATGTTAGCATCTTGTATTGTGGGTGAAGTGTCTTTCCCAGTCGCACAATGAACTAGTTACCCTCTACCTTGCTTTGGTGAAATAGCGCAACATAAAACAATAAATTTCAAAATAATAACTAATAACTGTTCTTGTGGTAAAGACCTCCTGCCCAAGAGGAGTGACTCAAATAGTCTGTGTCCAGGGTGAGAAGGGTCAACTGCGATCTGACCTGCTCCCCCCAAGTTCTAAAGACGTACAATGAACAGGATGGACTCAATGCCGTGTACCAACATCTGGGCCGGCAGCAGTGTGTCTTCTGCTCTTGATGAGGGGGCTGTTGGGAGCTGTGACTTTCCTTAAGTCCACCATCATCTCCACAATCTTTTTTCAGTATCAACAGTGATATGAACTAGTTTTCATACAGTTTTAGTATTGATTTTTGTCAACCCTACTAGAGTTTCTCAAAATATTTTTCACGGTGTTGTTTATGACCTTTCCAAACAAGCGTTAAGACAGCTGCAGTACATCCAGAACGTTGCTGCTGGGGTCCTGACTAGAATCAGGAAGTACAAGCACGTAAGTCCTGCGCTCAGGTCTCTGCACTGGCTTCCTGTGGCTCAAAAAATAGACTTAAAAGCACCTCTGCTTGTGAACAAGTTTCTCCATGGCCTTGCAACAAAGTACATCTCTGACATGTTAGTGCCATATGAACCATCTCGCCCTCTAAGGACTTCAGGGACCGGCCTCCTGCTGGTGCCCAAACTCAGGACTAAACATGGGGAATCAATGTTTCGGTTTTATGCAGCTGAAACCTGAAAGTCTTCCTGGAGAGAGGCCTCGACTTTGACAATGTTTAAATCCAGTCTCAAAACGGTTCTGTTTAGCTGTGCATATGATTGACAGTTTTTTCTCTTTTAATGTTACTTTTATTCATGATTATTTGTGAGTTTTTAATGATTTGATTTGTTGTATTGCGATTTTAATGCCTTTCTTATTCTGTAAAGCACTTTGAATTACTTTATGTAGAAATTGTGCTATACAAATAAACTTGCCTTGCCTTCTTTATATAAAAGTGTAACTTGCACCTCTCTGTATCTTGGTGCTGTAGTATTTTCCTTATCAAGTCATACATTTACGGTGGCCCCAAACGGACACATTAGCTGCTCATTCACTGTTACTGTGCAAGCCCCAGCTGTGACAGGCTCTGATGCACCCCTGATAGTACCACTCACAAATTGAAACATATTTTACCGGCGCGGCTCAACGTGGCTGAGATGTCAAAAAGAATTCTCAAGTGAATTTGTGGCGACACCAAATATGTTGCCTGAAGCGAAGTGTCAAGCAAAAATGAAACCTGTCAGACTTAACAAAAAAGAACAATAACAAATCAAATTGTTGTCATAAGCTAGCAAGTCAAGTAGCAATGAACGGTGTGTCGTTTGTGTAAGCTGTCTGTCAACCAAGGAACACAAATAAGTTTTTTCTGTTTTCTTTTCTTTTCAAACTGCAAAAAATATCTGTGACATTTGTTTTGCATGAGAATGACAAAGGATTAAAGTTGTTCAAACAGGATGCTAATGACAATAAAAATAAAGAATTCATTTGGTTGACTTAATTCAAATATAAAAGAAAACACTGTAAAACTAAAATATTGTCAGGTCAGACTAAGAATGGTTCAGGAGCTCCTTATGATGAGTTAAAGACTGTTTACATTGCCCGGATTGGCGTTACCAGGGCCCCACCCCAACCCCTGAACCCAGTGGTGGACACCCAAAGTAAAGGATGCCGTCAGGCTGAAGATGTCCTATCGAGTCCTATCAAGCCTCGTTGGCTTGTAGGACTACTGAGGCAGCTGAGGCGTCTGGCAGACAAAAAAACTCGGGTTTAGGAAGAGTTCTGGGACGCTATGGAGGAGGGCTATCAGTCGGCTTCAAAGAAAATCTGGCAAACTGTCCTGGTTGAAACGTCTCTACATCATGTGGCGGTCGGGGACAGTGCCTCTCGACTGGCAGACTGGGGTCGTGGTCCTTCTGTTTAATAAGGGACTGGAGGATGTGTTCCAGTTACCGGGGAATCACAATCCTCAGTCTCCCTGGTAAGGTCTATTCCAGGGTACTGGAGAGGAGAATCCAACCGATAGTTGAACCTTGGATTCAGGAGGAGCAGTGTGATTTTCTTCCCGGTTGTGGAAAGCTGGACCTTTATACTCTCCATTGGGTGCTCAGGGGTTCATGGGAGTTTTCTCAACAAGTCCACATGTGCTTTGTGGATGTGGGTAAGGCATTCGAACATGTCCCTCG
>JAIEZT010001198.1:54637-118424 GCA_019594935.1 Periophthalmus modestus | reverse complement strand
TCCATAACACACCATAACAAATGTCCACATTGTTTATTAGAATCGAATTTTCAGTCAGAATAGAACTGTGTCATTTTAAAGCGGATTATTGGCTAAAGGGGGACATCAAGACCCTATACTGATTTTTACCCCAGTATAGATATATTGTAGCAGCCAAAATAAGTCCCCTGTGTACCATCTGCATCTAATTAGAAAGCATTTTATTGTCCGTTAATAAGAAAGTGTTTGTGCACTGCTTTCCTGTGGCTCAGATAATAGACTTTAAAGCAGTTCTGCTTGTGTACAAGTCTCTCCATGGCCTAGCACACAAAGTACATCTCTGACATGTTAGTGCCGTATGAACCATCTCGCCCTCTAAGGACTTCAGGGACCGGCCTCCTGCTGGTGCCTGAAGAGGACTAAACATGGGGAATCAGCGTTTCAATTTTATACAGCTAAAAACCTCTTCCAAAAAAAAAAACAAAAAAAACAGTCTTCCTGAAGATGTGATACAGGCCTCTACTTTAACAATGTTTAAATAAAGGCTCAAAACGGTTCTGTTTAGCTGTGCATATGACTGAAAGGTGTTTATTTTTAGGCACTTTGAATTACTTAGTGCAGGGGTGTCAAACACATTTTCACCGAGAACCACATCAGCACAATAGTCGCCTTGAAAGGGCCACATGTAAAATACATCTAACTACTTTTTTAACTTGTTATTCACTGTTTCTGTATTTATTACTTATTGAAGTTACAAATATTGCATATCATTTGCCTAGATGTATAAATATGGCCTTGTAACTGTGTATCTCCTGATAAAATGACATGTTAAGACCATCATATCTCTTAATTTACCCTGTTTGGGCCACATAAAATTATGTGGAGGGCCACATTTGGCCCGCGGGCCTTGAGTTTGACACATGTGACTTAGTGTATGAATTGTGCTATACAAATGAACTTGCCTTGCTTTTGTGTGCTTGTTGCTGTTCCCTGTCCTATAAATTGACTTTTTTTATCAAACCGCTGAGGAACTGAAGATGGAACTTTGGCTATAATCTTTACATATCTTTGTAAATGCTCATTAATATATGCTGTCCCTTTATAAATAAAATAAAATAAGAAAAATAAGTGCACATTAGTATTCTAGTTGGAGTTACTTTACTGCCATGGCAAAACTGGTCTTAGAGAGTTGTGAAAAGCTCTTAAGAACTCCTCATGGTAAATAATTAGGATACTTGAAATGCCTAAGGTAAGTACGGAATAAAACTGGACCACTGCAAACCCTTTAAAATGAACTAGTTCTGCTTTTCATGTTTTTAAGACATTAAAAATCAGGTACAGAGCCTTGAAGAAATATTTTCAAAGAGGGAGCAGTCTGGGGGTCACATGTCCCTTCTCCTCTTGTGAGGGGGATATGGACCCACAAGTCCCTCTCTCACTAAGCAGCTCACTCCGCGACAGTGTCGGTGAGGCATCGCTTGTCCCTCTAGAGGCGCAGGGCTGCTGGGATGGATTGTCTGGATTTCTTTTTTTTTATTATTATTTATATATTTGGCAGAGACAAGGCAATCAGACAAAGTTACAAAACAAAGCTTGCAGCTGATATGATGCATATAGAGTACTGTATAGCAAATGCAAATGTTCATCTCCTGGGCCTGGTTGAGCTTTTTCTACATTAAAATAAATAATACAAGACACAATGCAAAGAACATTATTCACCCATAAATACAACAGTGCAACTATACATTTTCAACGGTCATTCATTCCCCTCACTCATTCACTCTCACACTATTACAAGTTGGTACAGTTTTGGTTTGATTTAAGGCAAGATTTGCGCCTGAAGGTGAACATTTTCTACTTGGAAATGGACTTCATTTCAGTGTGTAGTGTATTCCAGAGTTTACAGCTCTTATGAGAAAAGGCTGACAGTCAAACGATGTTCTGCACTGAGGGATTTTGCAGTAGTTGTTGAAGGTGCCTCTTGTTAACCTGCTGCTATTTGTTCTCTGGACAAATGCACTGTGTGTGGGGCCAGATTATGAAAACATTTGAAAAATAATTTGAGAAAACACAAATTGCTAAAGGCCCCAAAATGTAATAAATTACTATTCTTAAGGATGTAACAGTGATGATAGTGGATTGTTTTTTCTATTCATAATTTGTATTGCTTGATTGTACAGTGAACTGATGTACTTTGTGGCTGAGGAAGCAATTTAGATTTTTTAAATTTGTTTGAATATTTTCTTAATTTGTTTATCAAATTTTAGTTGACGGTCAAGAACTAACCCAAGAATAAATTAATTTACCAACTGTATTTTGTCATGTTGTACATATACTTGAAAATTGTGTTCTACGTGTATTTTTTTAATTTTTATAGAAAAGCCTATAGCAACAGTCTTAGTAAGATTTAGAAACAGCTTCTTTTGGGTGAATCACTGACTAACCTCAGCCATGCATACAGACAAAACATCTGCTGCTTGCTCTGGTGTCTTGGCAGGTTCATAAAAAACTGCATCATCTGTGTAAAGCTGACAGCGGACACCTGGGCAAATCAAAGGCAGGTTGTTTATAAAAAGGCTAAACAACAGCGACCCCAGTATGGAACCCTGAGGTATGCCCTAGAGATATTTAGAAATTATGATTTGTCTTGGGCTACTTTCACGCAGTGTGTCTTACCCTGAAAAAAAGAGCCAAAACCACCCACTGCCTCATGGGAGATGGATGCAATTTGGATAAAAGCAGACTGTGACTGACCGTTTTGAAAGTTTTTTTAGATAAAAAAATACCGCTTCTACCATCTCAGCCCTATCCAGAGACTTCTTTACATTTTCAATGAAGCAGCAGTTTGCAATTTCGGTTGAGTACCCTGATCTAAAAGGAGGAGAAGTAATATTGGCCGGCAGTTGCATATAGTCGGCCAAAATACTCTTATGTGGCGGAAAAATGGTAGGTCCAAGCATTCAACCACAATAAAATAAATTGTAAAAATACAGAGGGCACGAGTGGAACCCATCTAAGCACTCCTTCCCTTGGCGGCCATCTTCTTACAAATTCTCTTCTACTGTCTTACACCACTCTTGTCGCCTGTCATCCCATCAGCTTTCACTTCTGGCTTGAACTCTAACTGGTTGTGGACAGTGAATCCCAAAAAGTTCATGGATGTATAAATACACCAAAATAGCTTGTATTATTGACTTGAATGAATTAGATTCATATACCACTGCTTACATTTACCCCACAGATATAGACAATAGCCACAGACTGACTGAAACAAAGCTGTCAATCTGTACCACAGGTGTCCTCCTAATACCACACGCACTCACCACATTCATACTAGGCAAGGTGGGTGAAGTGTCTTGCCTATAGACACAACAGCACGCATGGATCTGGGCAGGAATCGGCCTTCCAAGCTGGTGGATGAGTGAGTCACTGCTACGCCAAATATAGTATAAGTTTATTAAAATGGAATCGTGTAACATAGTGTTTCACTTTACTTTACCTCCACCTCTCATCACATTTCATTTGGGTCCCTCTAAATAATGTATTTTGAATTGGATGCATTTTCCAGGCATCTTTCAGGCCAATGTCTCATTCACTTCAGACGTATTGTCCTAATTACTCCAAACCACATGCTAGTGATTTATTGATTTTGAGATGTTTCCCGTATGCCACCTCTACAGTCGGTAATGGACAAGATACGGGGTTTTTAATGATTTGCTCGGTAAAATAACCAAGAACAGAGTTACTAAAATGAAGGCTGGATCACGGGTTTGTACTGAAGGTCATTCGCTGATTACTTATTGATTTGAACTCCATGTTTGCCCCCGATGCTTCCTTGTAACTGTTTAAGATGTGTTTCTGAGGACATATGAGTGTTGAGAAAACACATTTTACTCAGACATAGTGGGGTCTAATGACAGAAAAGGAGGCGGAGAAAATAGCAGTTTGCAGGTGAGAAGGAGAGATGGCACTAGCGGGCTCTTAGCACCCGACCTCGCTAACACGCCGTAATGGTTTCTGAAAGACGAGACACACCTAGAGAGAGTGAGGAGCTGTGATGGTGGGTTACTGGCTTCTTTCACCACAATCACCCTTTGGCACAACGTTCTAGTGTTTGTTGCTGTCATGATTATGTGTGTTCCTACAAACTGTGATGCACAAATTGATCCCTGAAGACTTTTAAAATCTACAAATCTGAAAACATTGTATAGTAGTTAATACATTGTGTAGTAGTTTTTATTGTACAGTAAACGTATTATGTATGAAATGTCTCTATCACTTTTGCATTTTTTTGGAACTTATTACTTACTACTATTTATATTCCAACTGTAACTCTTACCATTTCTCCATTTCTTTCTATTTTTTTTTTTTTTTTTTTTTTTTTTTACAATTTATTAAATTTATTAAAAAAGAGAATTTGTATAACTGATGTCAATGGAATAGCTCCTAGGATACCTTATACAGAGGCGCCCAAACTTTTTTTTTATCGAGGACCACATCTCAAAACATATTCGAACCTGAGGGCCATATGACCAGTGATCAAAGCAGTGTAGTTCTTTATACACAGCTTTGACAGAGCCGCTGTGTATTGATAAGGCTTGAAACACATTGATTTTAGGTCTGTATCACACTGCAATGTGATGTTTGAGGTTATAGTGGTAGAAATTGTTAATTTGCTGTTAAAAGTCCTGCTTATGATCAATTGGGCCGGTTCAGCAGGAGGTCTGAGGGCAATAATAACTGGTCTGAGGCCGTATTTGGCCCCCATAGCTTGGACAACCTATGCCTTATACACTACTTTCCTCAGCTCCTATTTACTCTTTAAAAGTATAAGCTCAAAAAAACTCTGTAAAGCCTTCACTTTTTACATTTTTACACTTCTTTCCCTCTTTCAATTTTGGCTATATTCCACTCCTTTGAAATATTTCTACTCTAATTGTTCGCACCATTCACATCTAAACCCGTTTAATTACCCAGCATACTTCACAGCTCACACAAGTTTAATTGATTGGGTGAGCAAAGAAACCAACATGATGCTAAGAACTCCAACAGCTCAAGATGTTCTGTGTAAGCAGCAGCGTAGCGGATACACCACACGCCTTTGAATCTTATGGGACCACTGGTTCAAGTTCAGACTCTAGCCTTTTCAATTGTCACTATGCGGCGTCATTTGGAACTTATTTTTATACCAACTGCTCTATGCCAATCAAATGTTATGTAATGTTATGCTGGTCATAATTAGGGACATTTTTTACCTGGTTGCCATGGGAGTCGAATAGGGAGGAAAACACAATGGTTGAAGAGGTCCAAAGTGGTCAAGGATTGTTAAAGAAAGAACCATATGCGGACGTAAAATGTTTTCTGTCTAAATTCAAGAGAGAAAAATAAAAAAAACTAAAAACTGTGTACTTTCACTTTTATAATGTGACACCTCTCATGTTATTTTGTTTTCTGTCAAAACTCCCTCTTTGACTTTTGTGGCATTTCAAAAACAAAGAAGAGAGCGGAGACAGATATTGTGATTTCATCATCAGTCCGCACAAGAAGAGAAACCAAAAACACATAAATAAATCATCACCAAAGACTACACTTTGGACTCAGAGTCAGTAAAAGTGATACGAAAACAAGACCTGGCCCATCCTCCATTTTGCACAAAATCTAAAAATATAGTGTTTGGTCAGATCGGAGCAATTATAAAGCATCTAAAAATATAATCTATAAATGTGCTTTGAAATAAAAGTCAATGTCCAACTATGATGAAAGCTGCTTTGAAAGAGAAGTCAGTCTGAACTCGAACAAAAGCAATCAATATTAATAATGAATACAAGTATTTTTAGTGTTTAATTATCAAGCTCATAATTTGTATAGCATTAAGTCTGTGCCCAAATAAACTACTGGTTGGTAACATTTTCTAGAAGTAGTTTGATGAATGGACAAGACTTTCATCATACTGTCGAGTTTTCTTTTGACTTTTTTGATCTTTGTAAGATGGTCGATGTTATCTGGCCTCTTACTGGCCTAGGACAGCCGTAGCATCCAAGGAGTCAAGTAAAAAACTAAATTATGTGAGATTTTTTATTAGATTTTTCATTACAGATTTTTCGCCTCCCCAAGACATACAACATGAAACAACCACAAAAATGTACAATTTTGTTTTTTGTTGGACCAAAGTCATCAACAGGCCACAAGGGGGAACTAAACAAAGAAGACGGAAGCATAAGAATAATACCGAATATCAGAATGCAATGTGATATTTGACCAATACATACTATGGATATCTGAACAACCAACAGAACAACCAAATGTAGGAATTCAGAAAACTGTACAACCCGGGCCACCGTCACCACAGATACTCAAGACAGGGAGGGAGAGGAGGAGGCGCATATACACAACGCACACACCAACTATCAGCACCTACAATGGGGAATAAAAAAGAGGCGCAAACTACAGAGAAAACACACAAAAAGAAGAAAAAAGAACACACAATACCAAACAAACAAACGCAACAGTTATGAGGAAACACAACATATACACTGGTCAAACCACCAAAAGGACAGAATACAACCAGATATCGTGTCTATCTAAACAGGAAGACCATTTGGAACAGGGAAAAAAGAACATCAAAAACAGTGTGAAAAAGAAACGGCAAACAGACAAGTGCAATAAAAGAAACAAGCAGAGCAGGAAAAATCTGAAATCGGCCATATCTGACCACTGCAAGAGACAAAAACCACTTCGTGGACTGTAACAATGCCAGGGCCTTTCTGTGCTGAAAAACAACAAATGGACCAGAAGCTGTTCAGGTCCACAAATAAGGTCCAAAGAGCATGAATCAAGACGAGGGGGGTATACACCTTATCACACACGGGAGCCTACAAGACATCACTGCACCATCACGTGATGCTTCCGAGGAAAACCACAGGAAGTACCCGAAATATTTAAACGCTGCTGTCTAACAAAACGAGTCGCTAATTCTACAGGCCCATACACATGCACTTCAGACATAAATACTACTCTAAAAAGTGATTTCACCTACTGACTCCTAATGATTAGAGTTGGTATCTTGCATTGTAACTGTATTTTCTAACATTACCAATTCAAAACATCTTGCAAAATAACAGCCCCAAACTGAATAAAACCAATTTTTCAGAATCTATAATTTACAAAAGTTTTCATTTCAAATTTTCCATTAAAAGTAGAACTGTCGCCCTGGTCTGGTTATTTCTCAGCTCAGACAATGCTCCGTGTATAACCTGTAATCCCCGTGTTGGCTATTTCGCGTAGCATCAGGTGCACGGGAGCCTTTGGTGCAGACGAGAACGCACTCCCAATCAGCCTCTTCTCCTCTCTGTGTGCGGCTCATAATTATCACTGTTTGAGCCGCCAGATGAGAAATGCTGAATTACAAATGAATGTGCGTTAGCGATTATACCTGGGAAAAAAAGCTTGCCCGCGGTAACAGCTTTTCTGCTTTAAGCCTCATTTACAAGCTGTTTGTGCAAATGAATGAGACTAAGTGGGAATTTGAATAACAAACTAAATGCCTTCCAGGAGGTTAACTATGATTGGCACATCTTACTACATAGATATGGATGTGGAAAAACAACATTTGTGCAGGTGTAATTTGTATCTTACTTTGCGGTAATCAGATTGTCAGCCATTATGGATTTCTGATAGATTAGCTGTGTGTTTTCTTCATTGAGTTGTGATTTAACTTTTTAAGTGGAGAGAGTTTGACGTGGAGGTGTGATTGATTTGCTAAGAGCTTTCCACAGATTTAAAAGTTGTTATTATTAAGCAAACTTTTAAGCTACTTATAATGTCGTTACTTCATCAAAAACATACCTGGAGTTGTGTTTTATTTCATTCACACATAAGAGTAATCCTTTATTATTAGTCTGCCTACATCTTCAAAGCTCAAAATGCTCTGTTCCACTTTGTGATGTCATGAAGTGGCAGTTTTTTAAATTAACAGCTACCTTTTACCTTTAGTTCAGTAGAGATCGGCAATTCCAGGGCTGAAATCATCCAAATGATTCTACGGAATGTGTAAAGAGTTTAAAAAGACAGTGGGGCATTTCCAGTATTACCTCATGACATCACAAGGTGGAACAGGGTTTTCTGTTTGAGAGAAGAACTCAATAATACAGGGTAACAACATTACAACATAATATGGGCCCTTTAAACTTAGCTATCATGGACACAAGCGAGTGGTGCCAAGTTACACATGTTTTCAAGTTATTTTTGTTCACCAATAAAAGAAAGTTAGATCCATTTAATGCCATATGTGTAACATTCAGTGTTAAGCATTTCTATGAAAATACATTCAAATCCATCACCAATTGCTGTCTGAGCGCAGTGACTCCAAACCTCTTGTATTATCACCTCTCTGATAAAACTATCTTGTTTCAAGTCTCCAACCGTTTGACTTTAAAATTAACATTCAGTTAATTTGTCCCGGATTATGAAATGATTGCTTTTACTTTCATATCTGCAACTGCAAGTTTTACTATTGACTCAAGTAAACTGAACATTTTACCACTGACTTCCATGAAATAACTCCCATTATAAACAAATGACACATACAAGTGGTTGCTTTTGTCGCGGTTATTGTGAGTCTATCAAACACTGACATTACAAATACACTCCTTATTGTTGAAATAGTTGTCACTTTTGATTTCTTTGTTGTTCTGAAATGTGTTTGCAGACATGAGCCGGTGTTTGTGGATGTACAAATGTGCACATCTGTGGAATTCAAACAAGCCTCTTACGTAAACTGTGCCAAATTCATTCATAAGCACTAAATCCCCTCTAACAGTGATTGTCAAACAAGAGAATGGGTTCATCAAAACAAAGTGAGCAATGGATGTTCTCTATGGGTCTGGGTGGATATCCTTTGGGGGTTCTGGTGCTCTGGTCTCCTTCTACAATTTAAAGAAGACCCTATTTAAATATCTCTACGGCAGGGGGGGTGGGCAAACTTTTTGACACAAGGGCCACAATGGGTCCTAAAGTTTGACAGAGGGGCCGGACCAGATATATATATGTATATATTACATTAGAGATTTGGCCTGTAACATGTTGGCCTGTAACATTGTTTTTCCAAATGTATTAATGAAATGAATAATTAAATTATTCAATTTCAGTTAAATAAACACAGCAGACAAAACTCACATTCAGTGTTATCAAGTGCCAAAAGATCAACAGCTTGTTGAAAAGGTAAATTGAACAAGGTTTACCCTTACCTATTTAAAAATAAATTTGGTTACATTCAGCAGGCTGGATTAATAAGCCCAAAGGGCCATATGTAGCCCCTGGGCTGTAGTTTGTCCATGTCTGCACTATTATCACCCACTGAAATAATGAATATACCAAGATATATTTCATTTACATTCACACTTGCACACCAGGACTAAAACCAGGACAAGAAAGGGACCAAACTGTGAATGCACCTCTCAATCAGAGCTGGACAGAAAAAGGGATGGAAGACACTGAAAGAAAGTTCAATTTTGTTCACATATGGACACACACACTCACGCACACACACACACGCACATACACAGGCAGTCCTCTTGTTTGATCCATATGCTTTTTCATTCTTCTTTTCATCTGTGTCACTCTTCACTTCCTCAGGTCTCATCCTCCATCTTTGGTCTTCTCAAATCTCTGTTTGACTTGTTCTGGTCCGGTGGGAAATCAAACAAGTTGAATATCACAACACAAAGAAGAGGGGTGATCTCAGGGTGATCAGAACATAGACAGACGTGTTCACTAACCACGGGAACTGGGCCGGGCCAGAACCTCTTCTTATCTGCCCCAAAGAAAAACTGTTGATGTTGAAATATGGCTCAACAAAGCAAGGCCTTAACTGTGATATGAAGAGCGAAAAAGGCTGGTGGATTATTATATTTGCATGGATGTGGGCAAACCATCAAACACACTAATCATTTTGACAAAGGGGATTGTGTTCTTCTATGTTGACAATCATTTAACATTTACAGTGTTTATACTGAGACTAAATGGGGGTATAGTAGGCTGAAAAATTCCATTTCTGTGCTCTACCCAACCCAAGACCGTCAGCTTAGTCCTTGTTATCTTGGCCTGCGTCATAGCGGTATAATACTCCCTACAATGGAAGAATAATACGACTGAACTAGACTTGACTGGAATGATCAATACCACAATGTCGTGACGGTCCCATACTGATGGAGTAATTGGAGTAATTTAATTTATTCTAGATTGAGGTGTGCAGTGAGGTATGCATTTGTAATTGTGTAAAAATCTATTTTTTAAACCATGGAAATAAAAAACACACACACACAATAAAAACTACATTTACTGAACTGTCAGTTTTTACTATTTAGTGTAAAAACATCCTATTCCCCTGTATTAAGACGTCCAGGAGATGTCTACCGTTCACGGCTCCTCTAGATCCCAGCTCAATTTCTCTTCCAGAGGTTATTAAATACAAAACACACTTTTATTGCAGAATGTCAAAATGACAACAGTTAGTGATATAAAAAGTTTCAAACATTTAGATATAATAGTCATTGCTTTTGAAATAATTAATACATATACATATAAAAATAAATGCTTGTTAATGTTGTAAAAATGTAATGTAAAAAAACTGTGATATTGAAGCAAAGACAAAGAATTAGGTCCAACAGAACAACAACCAACAGCATTTCCCCCCAAAGTCAGACCCCGAAGGATACAAAACACCAAGTTTATATACTCTAGATGATCAAAGGACATACATTTCAAAGTGAAAATGTGACAACTCCTTCTGAGGTATGGCCAGACGAGCTCCCAGTGCATGAGCTGGTTCACCTCAGGCTGAAACGTGTGGAGTAAAAACAATACAGGGTGTGATACACTTCAAAGGAGAGAAGTATGAAAAGCAGCTGTTTGATCTGATTGCTTCTATATTCAGATACATTACAAATACATCATGACTTATTTTAATTTCAGTGTAGTTAGGTCGTCCCTTCAGATAGATATAAGGCAGCGTCCACCAGCAATCTGACCAGAACTGAAGAAGCGGCTTGGATGAGCAGCAAAACTCATTCAAACTTTTGTCTACTGAACCAAATGTGTTTAGACCAAGTGAGTTTCTAAAAGATAAAATAATCACACAATATTTTATTTTCCTTTACATTAACATCACGTGGTACCTCTGGATAGGTACTGGATGCTCCATTATGAATTAAATGTAATTAACTAAATGTCAATGCAAACCAAAATGCAAGGCAGTTCTTTCTACACATCCAATTACAGAATAGGCACCTGACATAACGTGTACATTTTTGTCATTCATCCATTTTCTTCCACTGATCCGAGGCCGGGTCACAGGGGCCACAGTCTAAGCAGGGACTCCCAGGCTTCCCTCAACCCAGACACGTCTTCCAGCTCCTCCAGCTACTCCAGTGGGACACCAAGGCGTTCCCAATGCCAGCCGACATCGTCCCTCCAGCCTGTCCGGGTCTTCTCCCCGGGGCGTCTTCCCGGTGGGAACACCTCCCTAGGAAGGCCTCCAGGAGGCATCCAGAACAGATGCCTGAGCCACCTCAGCTGGCTCCTCTCGACGTGTAGGAGCAGCGGCTGTACTCCGAGCTCCTCCTGTGTGACCGAGCTCCTTGCCTTATCTCTCAGGGAGCTCCTAGCCACCCTACAGAGGAACCCCATTTCGGCCTCTTGTATCCACGATCAATGGGCCGAAATGGGTCATGTCAACTACTATTACCAATATATTTTTCAGATTTTTTTGCTTCATTCATACATTTGTCTTTTACCTGCACCTGGAAGCCATCTTGACTTGCTGTTGTCATTCTCTCTCTATATCCCCCTTGCGCAGGAGTGTGTGTCGTATAATAATTGTAGTGGAGTTGGAGTTGATGCTATTCTCTTTCTCTCCGTGAGCTTTTGTACCGAGCCGCCGCCGGTCCCACATCCATCAGGCAGCTCCGTGAGGCATTAACAGGCCTTTCTCCATCTCATTATGTGGAGCATCACCTTAAGACAGACACAAATATGCACTGTCACATGCACACGTACGGCTTTACCCATGTGTAATAGCACTCTGATAATTAGAGATGAGTTTAAATGGCAGATTGAATAGCTGGTGTGGGATAAGAGCGCTGACCTCCCCGTGAACCCTGAACACACAAACACGCAACGCACAAACGCACATCAGCACAGCCACGCGATTACTTTGATAGATCGACTGGATTTCTGCTTCACTCACTCCTTACATCTATTCATTTTGACGGGTTTTCCGCACAGTTCCCTCCACTTTTATAAGGGAAATGGTATACTCTTTATTTACCAGCCCAAAGCTAACAATTTGCAGGTTACAGGACAGTGAAAGACAAAAGTCAAAGGAACAAACTGTAAAAATGTCATTGTATCTTTTTAGAATGGCCACATTACAAAGCGCTTTTCCCCCTCCAAGGCACTGAAAGAGCTTTAGAGCAAGGAACCACTTACCCGTTCAAATATCAGTGTACGCAGACACTAGGGGTGAGGAGGTTAAGTGTCTTGCCCGAGGACACAATGGCAGGAGTAAGAATCGAACCACCAACTTGTAACAGTCCCGCAGTTGTGTTTAGAACTGGAGCGGAATTTGAACTGCCCGACTTCGGACCAGAAGACAAACATCAAATGAGCTAATGTTGCTATCTTTTATGCATATTAATTCATTCTAACTCAAGTCACAGTGGCACCTGCTGCTGTAATCATGCCACCCGGATGTCCTCCTAGGTGCTCACTTTCCTCCCTCCCTTCCCTCTCCTGCGCCCTGCATCGGCTCAGTCTGACTCTGCTACAGTTTGGAATCAGATCTGGATTGGTGCAAAAGCTGCTCATTCACACAAGGCTGTTTACAACACTACAACACTCTGACAGATGCCCTCCCACGCGCTTGCTCCCCGACCCCGCATCAGAGCGCAGCCCTCCCCTCGTTTGCTTTTTGTATCTGCTCAATCTGACACTGATCTACAGTAATTGGAATAAAAAGTTGTACAAGCTGCTCGTCCATAAGGCTGTTCACACCGTAGCCTAAAGCGTTTGACTTTACCTGTATTTAGCCCTAACGCTGCAATGTCGGATTCCCTCTCATCCTCGTCTGTCCTCACTGTCGTCAAAGTGCGCTTAATATTGTGAACAAATTAATCCCATTTGCCGCTTTGGCTGGTTAAAAAAGTGAGCTGCCTTTAATTTAGATTCAGAACTCCCGCTCTGCCTGGGAGGCTCAGGAGAGGGGTGGACCACTCTCACAGAAGGGGACATATCTCTGTGCTATGAGAGCCGAGCAGAGGAGATGAGCTGTTGATCATGGCTCACAAGCATTTGGGCTTAATTCATCTAAAACATAACTATAAATATAAAATAAATCCACATCTGTGTTTATATTATTCAAGACCCGAAACATAGAGATATAACTTCAGTCTAGTTACTGGCTCACCAGAAATGCGCTCTAACAATTGCCAGATCCTGTTTAGAAATGTAGCTTGGTGGAGTACTAGTACAATGGCGTGAGTCTCGGGTCATTTTTCAGTAGGTATTTTGACGGAAAAGTGAATTTGATCTAGGAACGGTGCACTTGTCTGAACCCGACAATCGCATTCTGGATATCCGTAAACGGCCGCTCCGAAACAGGTGGTCTCAGAGCGACTCCTGTCCTGGAGCAGAGTGAGAGTGATATGGAAGCGGCTGACCTCGGGCCGACCTACTTTCACCATGCAGTCCGAGCTAAAAGTTGTTAGATCACATATATTTCATGAAGGCACTTTTTTTTTTTTTTTGCAACCTTGCAACCTTGCTTCCTGTTTGTGCCTTTTCTCTGCTGCCACCAGCGCACATCGCCCTCAGTGTATTTATGTGAAAGAAAAGACCACAGCAGATGTACCAGGGAAGTGAGCGTGTGCGTGCGTATTCATGGGCCTCTGTTGCTTGAAGCTCATTGTCATGGAAATTCGTTTGGCAATCAACTGATGTCCTCTGTCATGGTTCATGGTGAGACGTTTGGGGTGAATGATGCTTGGGGTGAGTGTGAATAAGGACCAACTTAACAGAGAAGTAAACAGACGTAAATTCAGTGTAGTGGGACTGCTGACACCTGTCAGCTTTCTCTCAGAAGGCAAGCCAAAAACAGAAGACGAGATTCAGGAAGATTCACGATTCAGTCTCTTTATTTGCAGATGTAGTTTTCAGGTCAAAACACAACATCTTTCTCCTGATTTACAGTCAGCATACATCCCACTTAAATACCCCTTAACGTACGTCATAGTTATCTTCAGATAAGATATAAGTATATGTTATCTGGGTTCATTAATGATATATGTACAGAAAAACACATTCAAAGTTCATATGCATCATCACTAAAATGTACAGATTCTGCAAAAACCTATGTTTTTCATGTAATGTTATCAGGTTCAAGGTGGACAGGGTGCGGACAACCAGGCATCTTATCTAATCTTAGCACAGAACTTATACATGAAGTTTAGAGCACCTGCTGACTCACACATAATAGGTAGGTTAAAAACATACGTAGGCATAAAGCCATGATTTATTAAGTTACATGAAGCCATAATATCACAATCTCCCTCCTTTGATCACATTTTACACATGTGATCACAACAAAATCAAAAAACAAAAATACTACTTTCACTTAATAATGTATTTCAACTTAAAGTTCCCATAAATGAGTAAAATCTTAGCTTTAGCTGTAAACATCATAATTATAGCATATCCCAACCCTTAGATTATCATAGCACATAGAATAACACATGACTCTCGGACAGCAAGGAAGAAGCAATAGGCACTTACTAAGATTTGTTTCTATAATTTTCCTTTAACATAAAAATCAGTCTATGTAATTTTAAGCAAACTTAATCAAATTATTCAGAATCTGAGTGTTGGGACTCTATGGAGAGTAATAGAATTTGAGACGTAGGATCTTTTTTGGTTAGGGCAGTTGCAATCAGTCGTTCTACTAAAGATCGAAGACAGGGAACGACACAACATCCAATTATGACCAAAACTGCGACTACAATCAATATTGTAGTAATCACAGATATTATCGTAGCAGTCCAGGGACCAAACATCCCAAACAACCAACTTGACCAAGTGTTCTCAGATACGCCAGAGTTCTTAGCAAATTCCACAGACAAGGACTTAAGTTTGTTCAGAGCCTTAGCGATGCTTCCATCAGGAGAGGTATTATTTGGTATGTAAGTACAGCATTCTGTTCCAAACATGCTGCATACTGATGATTCTTTGGCAAGTAACATATCTAGAGCTATTCGATTTTGCCAGGCCATAAGTGATGTAGGGCCTAATTGCTCCACAATACCTTCTATTGCCTCAATTGTGTAATTGATAAATCTCTGTTGATTGTAATAAAGATAGTTTATCCATACTGCATTTCTAGTAGCTGATACTCCTGCGAAGAAAACTGAAGTAAATCCCACCGCAACCTCATTTTGGGCTTTGTACTCATTTGGAACTCCCACAGGTAAACCAATAGCACTAAGATAGATATCGTCGTTAAATGATCCTTGGGGTTTGGGTTTAGACTGGGAAGACAACGACCTCTTAGATAAATGATTATTTTTTGAGTCAATTTTGGGTGGCAATTGAGTTTGTTTGGAATACAGTAAATTTGCTGGGCTTATAGTAAATGGGATAATTAACATAATTGGTGCACAAACACCTGACCATGTTTTTGATAGAGTGGCATATAAACGTAAATTTGCACATAACCACCAAATGTCTGCACGTGCAGTAACATGATTATTCAAAAGAGCAAAACCTCTATAATTATCAGAAGAGAAGGTCTGACTACAAAAATGTGTAGTAAAACTTTCTATTTCTGTTTTGTCATCAATTTTTATATTAGCATGCATAATGGTATCTTTAAGGAAACAAGTATATTTAGCCACTCCCATGGTCCAGGATGTTGGAACATCTTTTGAGGTAACTGCTGGCAACTTATTGTGAAGTTCGTAACATTCATCAGCTTTATCAAATGACTTTTTAGTGAAGAGTTTAAGTATACAGGTTAGGTCTTTTTCATTAGAATATGGCATTGATGTAGTGGTTAATCGTGGTCTAGCTGCGGAACATGCAATACAATCTTCTGTAGTCAAAGTATGTGCAGTATACTGAATCCATTGAAGCCAAGAATTACCATTCATTTCATGTCCTGTATCAATTTTAATTGCTTCGGTTAGGGAAATCAAATCATTTTCTGGAGTAGGTTTGTTAGGTTTCAAAATTGTTGTTTGGATATAGCCCTCAAAATTTAACTTTAGCTTTCTATTGCAGGGTACAGTTTCACTTTTGGAACACTGGAATCCTATGGAATAGATTCCAGAGTCGTTAAACGTTGGATTTTTGATGGAAAATACTAAAGGATTGCATCGTTGATTAATTGATTTGTTCCCTCTACAATGTTTTAGGTCCTCTTGATGAGAAGCATGACTTTTTCCTAATTTTTTGAGAGTAATTTTTTGTTGCAAGTCAATTTCAAAAGTATCTTTTTCTGCGTTATATTGTCCATTGGTACTTGTTATAGCTCTGGCGATATCTGTAACCTTATCCTTGGTCAAACATGTATCCTTACAGACAATTTGTATATTTAAAGCATGATCTATAGCAGGTGCATCTTTCATACAGTCCAACACTTCACATACATCAAATAGTATGTTGCAAGTTTGCCCCTCATAACAATATTTTAGAAGTTTTGGTATGTCTCTCTTTACTCTGTTCAGTGCCCATTGTTTCTTACCTGTTTTTGTGGTTGTCGACCCAGTTGCATAGTAGCTTGTGGTTTTGATTGTTGGCTGTCCGAGGCCATTCTCATTACTTCCACCAATAAGAGGGATGTACCAACACACTAGAACAATAGAGATTAACATTATTAGCATAATCCAGTACAAACAATGAAAATTTTTCAGAAATTTTTTCAAAAAATATGACGCCAAAAATGGCCTATACTCTCCTTCGCCTGCTTCTTCTTCTCCCCCCTTCTTCCTCCTCTTCTGGAGCCCCAGCGACAGGAGGTGATCGGGGTTGTTCATCAGGACCGCTGCTTCCGGCGATGACTGGATTGCGTCGACTTGCTTCATTCTGCATGGTAGATGTAGTGGCAATATCAGTTTGGATCTGGGTTAAACTTCGTTCACTTGGGTCTACTGGTGACTTAAAGCAGTGTGATAAGTGGTACCACACTTTAGATGTTTCTTTCTGGACTTGTACAGATCTTCCAGTGGACTGTAGAACTTGATATGGACCAGTTTGATATGGTTGAGTCCAGTTGTGTCGCTTGTGTACCTTCACATACACCCAAGATCCCGGGGAAACTTTCATTTCTGGATCAGCTACATCTTCAAGATTATGTGTTCTTTGTCTGCATTTGTGTAGTTGCATCACTATTTCTTGGAGCCGTTGAACATATGAGTGATGTTGTTTGTCCCATTCTATGAATGGTGCATCTTCAGTGAATGAGCCTGCAGGTTTATGCATTTCTCTGCCTGTTAGTAAGAGATGAGGGGAATACGACGTGGTTTTATTCACACTGTTTCTGATGTCCATCAAAACAAAGGGTAAGGCAGTTACCCAATCAAGTTTGGTGGTTTTCCAAACTTTCGCCAGTTTTCTCTTGACTGTGGCATTCATTCTTTCACAAACTCCTTGACTGGCAGCATGATAGACAGTACCAAAACGTTGGGTGATATTAAGAGCCTTCAGCACATCACGGACTATTTTGGCAGTAAAATGTGTCCCGTTATCTGATCTTATGACTTGTGGAATGCCAAATCGGGGAAAGACATCAGTAGTTAAATGCGTAACTACTTCCTTGGCAGTTTCTGTCTTGCAGGGGAAAGCTTCAACCCATCTTGTGTATTCACAGACTATGACCAGGAGATAGCGATATCCTCGAACTCTCATTTCTGGACCCATGTCAGTGAAGTCCATGACAATTCTTTCAAAAGGCTTGTTGGGGAGAGTGTAAGTTCCTGGCGGTGGTTTGCAAGCTTTCTTTGGAGTCATAGTTTGACAGATGTGACAATCATCTATCCAATATTGCATTATAGGCTTCATGTTTGGATGCCACCACAAATCGATATGTTTCAGGATAGCGTCATAACTTCGATGAGTAGGAGTATGGTATTCATCATAGAGCATCTGTAACAATGAGACGGGAGCCACAATTTTTCCTTCATGGTTTCTCCAGATTCCAGTAGCATCTTTTGTAGCACCACGTTGTTTCCAAGCACTTTGTTCATATGGTCCAGCTGCTTCTTGAATCTCTTTTATGTATGCTGCATCAATCAGGTTTGCATCGGGCAGCTTCTCAATCTTTTCTTCAGTGGAGACAAGCATGTTTCTTGGATTATAATTAGCAGCTTTCTTTGCAGCTTGGTCTGCGGCTTGATTGCCCAGGGAAATGGAGTCTGTTCCCTTGGTGTGAGCCTTGCATTTCATGATAGCAAGTCTTGATGGCAATTGGACAGCATCTATCAGTTGCTTGATCAGTTGTTCGTGCTTGACTGGAAGGCCGGTTCCAAGTTTGAAACCATTTCTGATCCAACCGGCTAATGACAGTGTGACAGTTTTGTAGGCATAGATTGAGTCTGTATAGATGTTTACTGCTTTGCCTTTTGAAAGTTGTAGTGCTCGTAGCATTGCTGTTATCTCAGCTACTTGTGCAGAACCTTTTGCTATCTGCTGGGCTTCCATCACACGATATTGATTAGAGGGCAGTTGTTCCACCACTGCATACGAGGACACAATATGACCTTCTTTTGCCCTGTAGGCACAGCCGTCACAGAAAATGGTCATCTCCGGGTCTGAAAGTGGTGTAGTATGCAAATCTGTTCTCACGTACAGTTCAGTTCTGACTTTTTCTTCACACACATGTGGAATTCCTTCAGTCTCCATATTTTCTGCCATATTGATGTTTCCTCCTTCATAAGTAATATGGGACTGTTTCAGTGTCTTGGAGATATGGTTGGACCTTCTTGCAGTAGTAATGAACAGACGAGAGTTGAGATAAGCAAGTATCCCATGCTGGGTGTGCACCACCAGTGGATGATTTTGTACAACATGTGAAGTCTTCTCAATTGTCTTTGCCAGAGCTGCCAGGTAACGAGCACAACCAGGTTGGGTTTGTTCATGAAAATCCAACTTGCAAGAATAATGTTTCAGCACCCTTCTGCTCTGATGATGCTTTTGATAAAGAACAGCTTGGACGAATGATTGCTTCTCTGACACATCCAGATGGAAAGGAATGTCATAATTTGGAGCACATAAGCTGCAGGCTGCACAAATAGCTTGTTTTGTCTTGATGAATGCTTCTTCGGACTCTGTCGTCCACTGTAGATTGGCTGAGAGGTTATGCATGCCATGGGGCTTGATAAGTTCTCGAAGGGGCGTTGTGAGTTCGGTATAGCCAGGGACATACTCCCTTGAGTAGTTGCAGAGTCCCAGAAAACTGAGCATTTGACGTACTGTGGTTGGTTTTGGAGTACTTAGGATAGCATCTTTGTTGTTGGCAGACACTCCTTGAGTACCATTTGACACTTCTCTTCCGAGGAAATGCACAGTTTGTCTTGCAACTTGTATCTTTTGCTTCTTAACCTTGTACCCCTTCTTAGACAGATGTGTAAGCAGTTGTACTGTGGCTTCTAGAACCTCTTTTGCCGTTTTTCCAGCGATAAGGATGTCATCCACATAGGTGATTAGAATGCATGTCTCTGGAAACTTCAAGTCTGCCAGGTCTTGTCTTAGGAAATGGCTGAAATATCCGGGACTGTGTTTCCATCCCATGGGCATTCTTCTGTATGAGTAAACTTTGTTTCCGTGTCTGAAAGCAAAGTATCTCTGGGAGGAGGCCTCCAAGTTGATTGTGAAGAATGCATTGGCCAAGTCCAAGACAGTGTAATACTTATGTTCTGGCGACAGATTATTCAAAGCGATGTAAGGGTCTGGCACTGGATATGATTCTCCAGCTGTAACTTCATTGATTGGACGAAAGTCTTGAACCATCCTCCAGTTCTGTAAGTCTGATTTTTTTACTGGAAAAAGAGGTGTGTTGTAGTCGGATTCAGTTTCATATATCACTCCAGATTCCAGTAAGCCGTTGATAGTTTCTTGAATCCCCTTTACTTGATCGTCCTTGAGTGGATATTGCGGACGGTAAATCGGCTGGTTTGTATTCAGTTGTACTTTAACAACATGATTCGTCTGACCTACATCGTTCGGGTGCATCATCCATATATGTGATGGTACTTGTGCCAGATACCTCTCTGTATCCGGATGATTTTCAAAAATCCGTTGTCTGGATTGCTTGGATGCTCTTGCGTTATCTTCGGAGCCCTGGGGGAGCACAATTCTGAATGTTTGGTGTTGTGAGTTATAAAACACACCGTCGATTTCAGTGGCTTCATACTGAAGACTTGAAGCCAGTTTGACCATTGGACCGAGCTGTCTTGGTGAGTGATGTTTCGAGACGGCCAATGAGACATGTGGTGTGCTTTCTTCACTCCCCAGGAAGTATGGTTTCAGTTCTTCTGGGAGGGATACAGCGAGTGCCATTCCTTGAGGGCCCAGGTAGAGATATGAGTAGTTCACTCGAAAAGTTTGTCCATCCACTTTCTGCCATAATTCGTCATAGGTATCATCGTCAAGTGTGGAGTAATACAGAGTGACATGCAGGGGATCAAGGGGTTCACTGAGAGGATATAAGGATCTTGCCCATGTTTTGTAGTTCTGCCATAATGCTGATGCAGTATTTCCTTTTTCCGGATCTGTGAGAATTTCCGTCCAGTATATCGTGACTTGTGTCTTTGAGTCTTGAGCGGTGTCTGGAGAAAGGTACAGGATCTCAGTGGTTTTATACGTCATCACATTTCTTAGTATCTTGAGGGTTTCACATCGGTCGAGTATTTTGTGACCTTCGGGGCAAAACACCACTGACAATGATAATTTACACATCAAGTCTCTTCCACATATAGAGATACTGCAGTCAGGCAAGTATAAGAATTCTTGTTTCACTGTTTGATCATTCATTGTTACTGCCAATGGTTCAGTAAAAGTTTTTACTTCTGGTTCTCCCACACAGCCGGTTATGGACATAGTCTTCGATGAGAGTGGAAATTTTTGTCGTATGCAGGAAACTGTGGCTCCTGAATCCACCAAAAACTTAATCTTTTGTCCATTTATCTTTAAGACCACCATTGGCTCGCTCTTCCATGGTTTTAGCGAATGGTCTGGCTGTAGGCCCCTTCAGTAGGCATAGTGATCATCCAGAGATCCTTCTGGATAATAAGCTCCGACATTCATGAGTCTTCCACTTGGAGCTGGGGGCATTGGAACAGCTGCCTGCTGTGACATCATTGGTGGTCGTTGCTGGCGGTTGTATCTCTGCATTGGTGGCATGTATTGCTGGAAATGGTTAAACTCTGGTCTCTGTCCTCGAAATGCCAGGGGACAGGTTCTTCTCCAGTGTCCTACTTTGTGGCACAAATAACATTGATCACGGCTTAAATTGTTCATGTAGCCGGTTCCTCTGCCTCCTCTGGGGTTTCCAAACCCTCTGAGATTCCTCGATTGCGGACCGTTGTAAATCGTCACTGGCACATTTGGAACCGACATGGGCTGACTGGATTGGGTGTTGGGTGCCATTGCTGCTGCTTGTGGTTGTTGAGTGCTCATCACCATCTTAATTGCAGTTGTTAGTTGTTTTGTGGCAGATAATAGGTCTTCTTCAGCAGGGTCTGACTTTTTAGTGACAGATAATATGTCTTCTTCAGCAGGTTCTTGAATGCTCATTACTTTTGCATTCTTTTCTTTCTTCTTCTCTTTAAGTTCAGTTTGGTATTTCTGCAATTGCAATTTTACAGCAGCCAGTTCCAACTCCTTTTTTTGCTCGTCAGACTCCTTCTTACTTTTCTGCCATTTATTAATTTCATGATTACAATGTGCATCAAAGTCTTCTTCATCTTTTCGGTACAGTCCCATCACATTTTGTAAGGCACCCTGGACCTGGATAGGCATCCCCTTGACCAGAACAGATTTAAACATGACGGACATACCAGTTCCTGGCTCAATTTGTTCTCCAGTGACATCATGATATAAGTTTGTGGCACGTTGCTTGAAGCTGTAATAATCTTCAGTATCTCTCATCTGCATGGATAATAACTCTTCTGTAACAATGCATGGATAGCGTGCCCTGAGTTCTTCTGTCAGGGTGTCTCGGAAGATATGGATGGCATTGTTATTCTGGAGCCGCATTCTCAATCTTCTTTCTATGGCCCCTCTGATATTTTCGGCGACGGTTTCATCGGCGGCTTTGGTTAGGGCAGCTTTTATGTCTCCCCAGCATAGTTTATCTCCAGCAGTTTGTTTCAGGAGAGCTCTCATCCATGGTAGGCCTCCCTTGGTCAGCCGTGGTAGCGTGAGCATTAGAGCACTCCAGTCTTTTAAAGTGAAGGGCTGGTAGACTACTTGTTGACCATCAGTTCTTATCGGGAAGACAGATGTTGATTTCTTTTGTTGGCTAGGATCGATGGTACCACTGATGTATGCCTCTTCATATTGAGTTTCTTCAACCGTTCCACTGAACGATCCATCAACAGCAAAGGGCTCATTCTTTTGTTTCATTGAGACGTTGGCCATAGCACCTCTGGCTTCATCCTCTTCCATCCTTGAGATCGGCCTTCCGCTTATCTCTATTGGTATCTGTTGGTCCAGCATCATCTTTTGTCCTAGCAGGTATCTCTCATCCTTACTTCTCCTTAGAGCCTTCTCAGTTTCCATAATATGAGTCAGTGCCGCCACTTGGTTTTGGACAGAGTCTATCTTCTCCTCTAGTTCTCTGGAGCATGTTTCAAGAGATGTTAGAGCCAATTCTCCTCCAACTACCTTGTGGGTTATCGTCGGAGTCGAGCATGCAGCCAGGTCTGATGTCATCATGGAAGCAGAGGTTTTGCTCAGTTCTGGTCTTTTGCTGATGGCACTTGGATATGGCGGGGGCAGAGCAGTTTTTCTGAACATCTCGTAGCGGTAATCTTCATCACGTGGGGGTGGGCTGGTTGCATATCGCAAAGTGCTGTCAAGACGTGGAACATCATCATCTGTGTTATTTTCATCCCAACTCCGTGACCTTTGCTTTTTCCTTAATGTTTTGCCACCAGTTTTTTCTTCCTCTTCATCTGAATTTTCGGTTTGTTCTCCAAGCTTGCTGCTCCTAGAGCGTGTGGCATATCTGCGGGATGGTGCTTTACCTTTGAGAGTTGGATATATGCCAACAGCAGGTTCTTCCAGTTTCTCACTCTGGAGTTCTTCCTTCAAGGTCACTGCCTTCTCCCTTGGCTTTAGAACTAGGATAGAAGACAAGTCTCTTGTTTCCTTTATTTCCTTCATCTCTTTTGCCCATTCATGCATCTTCTTCGCCATCCTCATCTCCTTCTCATACTTTTGTATTTTTAAGTGATTCTTCATCTCATTTTTCTGCTTTTGTATCTTCAGTTGGCTCATTTTCCTGATCAATGTGTTTCGGGTTGGCTCCAATTGGCATTGTTTAATCTTCTCCTTGTAGTAGCTCTTGATATTTTTCCATTGCTCTTCGGTTGGGGCAATGGCATCTCTTCCTCCATGTATCATTCCTTTTTTGACATATTTCTTGATGATGTCTTGAATGATGGACTGTTTCTCTTGAGCCCTCTTTGGGTCTGCTTCTTCTTGCAGAGCCTTATTTTTATAAAAGTCGGTCAGCTGATCCAAAGTTATGATCTGAGACATCGTGCTTGTACCAAGTTACCCTCTTAACTAATGTACAATTTAGATATTGTTTAAATTTGTGTTCAGGAAGTCAAGTTTATGAATTTGGCAGAATGGATTTAGGAATTTGGCAGAATGAATTATGAATTTGGCAGAATGAATTTGTGAACAGTTTGTCTTTCACTATCTACCTTTGGCTTTTAAGGGGTTTTGATCCCGGAGGGTGTGTCTTAGTTGCCACTTTTGCTGTATTTTGGTTTCTAAAAGAAGAAGAAGACTTAACTTAGAAAGAGTTCAATTTTCACCTTAGAGCCAGCATTTACTATAGCATTTGATTGAGATGATTTATTATTGCATTTATTTAACATTATTTATTTATTATTTCTATTTATTTTCACAATATTTTATTAATTTATTTTTGTAATTTATTTTTAAAATTTTTCTTAAATTTTTATTTTTCATAATTTTATTTTACAATAATTTAATTGTTAATTAATTTAATTAAGTTTTATCTATTATTTTAAAATTATTTTCTTAAGTTAATTAATTAATTTATTTTTTAATTATAATTTTTTATTTAATTTAATTTAATTTTATTTTAATTTTAATTTTTTTAATTATTATTATTTTAAGTCATTAAATAATTTATTATTATTATTATTGAAAATTATTTCCTAAAGTTTTTTTATTTATTTAATTTATTTTTATTATTACTATTTTAATTATGTCCTATGTTTTTTGCTATCATTAAATTATTATATTTTTATTATGCATTGGTCTTATTACTATTATTATTAATTTTAACAATCTTCTGTCATACTTTATTCAGCCCCAAATAAAACACGAACAAGGATTCAATCAATAAAGTCCAGACCTGACCAGTAACGACCTAGATTCACCAATCACTCAACCTTAATCCTTGAATTAACATCTAATCAAACAACAAACTCGCACCACATACTACAACCTTGCACCTTCGTTTACTAGAATAGAGAAATACAAGAGCGTGACATAGAAAAAAGACAAATAAACTGGAAAATAAGAGAAGAGCGAACTGCATTGAAACTGTTTCATACTTCCTCCAGACTGCTAGGGGCGCTTGTCGCAAAGGTAGTTTTTAATTTCAGCCGGTAGGCGGCCGGAAGTAAAACGGAAGTAAACAACTAGCTTACAAGATGCCAGTCGGTTGCTCATGTGTTCTATCCTAAGCCATCCACTAATTTTTAGCTCTGTTGAGTGACATTATGTGTAAGTTTTATGTGTAATATGAACGTTAGCAGCTATAGTTGTGGTCATTAGTGTAAATTTGTTACGTTATGAACGTTAATACAGATAGGACAACGGAGCCTATTTACCGCATTTTACGAGCATTAACCCCTTATTTTGCGTAGAATAACTTTAATAGACACTTGTTCACGCTACTACTTACTGAATACTGTGTATTTAAAATTGTAATTTCACACTATTTGCATTAAAAAAGCCGTACAAATACCATATCTACTTGTTTTTCGAGGAAGTAATGTAAGAGAGAGTTTAGCTAGCCGTGAAACCACTCGAACGCAAGGTCTCGCCGAGTGAGACAGTATAGAGACAGAAATAAAGAGTTTACAGAAATAAAGAGTTAGAGAAAGGAGACAGAGAAAGAGAGAATCGAGTGACAGTACAAGGACAGACAGAGAGCGTTTTTACCGAAATAAAGAGTTAGAAAAGGGAGACAGAGAGTGAGAGAAAGAGTCAGACACTTAGCCACTCGATCTAAGCAGGAGTAAAACAGTCTTATTCCACATAAATCAAACAATTTATCCACATGAGAATGCCCAATAAATGCGATAAAACAATCCTACTCCACATCCACAAGACAATTATCTAAATCTTCTAGTAGCTTGCAATAATAACAGTTATCTAACAATTTCTATTTAGTCAATTTACATTCACTTAAATTAACAATAAAGCGCCATACCCCATCTGGCCACAACGAGATATAGTCACTAAAAAATGTCATCCAAAAGCATAGCAATTAATCATTCAAATAGTCTATTTTGTATCACAATCATCCCAACTTAAGATAGAAGCTGAATCAGGAATATTTAATGCCATAACTCTAGTAGACCGTGGTGAACACAGACATAGCGATAGAGCCATAATTATTACGATAGCCAAATTCAGAAAATAGCCACAAATGCCGCTAGAACATAAATAACACTTCCATTCGAGACAATTTTCAATGCATCATATTCTTCTTTTAGATCTTTTAGCATTTTAGCAATATTGGCTGAATTTGGGGGACATAAGGTCTTTGTCATATTTTTAGCTTCGTTAATAATTTCTCTCACCATTTCATTTTTTAAATTTTTAATTATGGTTTCTAATTTTACTTCTATGGATTTTGAATCTGAAACTGCTCCAATTGAAAGTGTAACCTTTTTGACAAGGGTGTCAATTTTACTTTTAATTATTTGATAATCAAAAAAACTATTTTCAGTAGTATTTTGAGGTGCCATATTAAAGGGTTCGCTATTTGCATCTTTAATTGTATTATTTTCACAAATATTTTCAATATTATACATTTCTGTAACTCCATGAGGATAGGTATTGCAAATACAGCCAATATTAGAGCGAATAGGACGATTAGACCACATACATTCCAATTGAATCGCAGTGTAATTTTCTTTTTGGGTAAGAAGTTCTTTAACAGAATTACATACTTTAGAGTAAGGGCCGTGCTTAGGTGAATAAACTGCAATTTCTTGCTCTTTCTTAGTTATGTCTGTTGGGCTTATTCCATCTATTAATGCTTCTGATTCACAGGGAATATAGATAATGCCAATTTGAATTATTGATCCATAGGAAATTTTGCATTGACAGGTAATTTGATGTCCAATTTGGGTAAAATTCATTTGAACAGGTTTGTTTGCTTGAGATTTTATTATGCTGATGAAAATTGTTACTAACATAACCCACATTTTTATTTTGTACCACATTTTGTATGAGTTTGAATAAAAAATATGTTTTTTGTTTTTTTAGTATCTAGTTTTTTAACCACTAAATATTTTATTATAAAACCAGCTTTTTTTCTCTCCTCGTGCTAAGCTTTAAACACGGATAAACCAACTTTATAAAAAACGCTTTTTTTCTCTCCTCGTGCAAAGTCATAAACACGGATAAACCAACTATAAAACTCGCTTTTTCTTTTAGTTCTAAAAACATAAACCCTCCTTAACTCTGTATAGCTTAATATTCAATTAAATTCGCAGAATGTCTCAGATCACGACACATAATTTGGGATCAGCCTATTTGACAAACTTCTATAAAAATGGCTTTGTCATACCGTCTTTTCTTGAGTACTCGGTTTGTGTTGATTCCCCAGACGCTTCTGCGGAGGAGAAAGCTTCTTCCGATCTTCGTCTTCCGGGCTTCACGGATCAAAAATCACGCTCAGGGTCACCAATTTTCTGTCAGCTTTCTCTCAGAAGGCAAGCCAAAAACAGAAGACGAGATTCAGGAAGATTCACGATTCAGTCTCTTTATTTGCAGATGTAGTTTTCAGGTCAAAACACAACATCTTTCTCCTGATTTACAGTCAGCATACATCCCACTTAAATACCCCTTAACGTACGTCATAGTTATCTTCAGATAAGATATAAGTATATGTTATCTGGGTTCATTAATGATATATGTACAGAAAAACACATTCAAAGTTCATATGCATCATCACTAAAATGTACAGATTCTGCAAAAACCTATGTTTTTCATGTAATGTTATCAGGTTCAAGGTGGACAGGGTGCGGACAACCAGGCATCTTATCTAATCTTAGCACAGAACTTATACATGAAGTTTAGAGCACCTGCTGACTCACACATAATAGGTAGGTTAAAAACATACGTAGGCATAAAGCCATGATTTATTAAGTTACATGAAGCCATAATATCACACACCACTGGAACCGGCTGTTTTTTAAAGGTATCATGTCTCCTGTCTGTCCACTATTGATGCAGTTCATAAAGTGACCACGTTGTTTGTCCGTTCAAAGACAGAGTAAATCTTAATCCTGTCAGATGGTGCTGCTGCCCTCACAGGTGGGTCTTTATGTAACAGATGGTGTTTGGAGACCACTCCCGCCACGCACTCAGGGGTCTATCCAAACAATAGTACCGCAGGCCAAACAAACAACCCAAAACTCAATTGTCAGCCTCTGCCCTTGGATGGCCGAGTAAATGAATTAAACATTTCACAAGAAATCTCAGCACCAGACAAGCGACTCTAGACCCCATGTCCTCAAGTGACCCACTGCGATTTATACGTTTGTCAGTGTCATTGATGTTCGGCCGAGAAATAACCTTTTTATACAGTGCACTGAAGTAAATGAGAACAATGTTATGCATGCGTTGTGAAGGTTGAACTTTGGACGCGTCTGATTTGCCTTCAGATAAAAGGTCAGGGCTTTCTGGATTTGGCTGTAGTGCAAAATGGCTGCAGTATGTAAACGATGTTTTCTGTCCATGTTGTTGTTTGGCACAGTGTTAAGTGAATCTTCATTCTTCACGCTGCATGTGGGAAGTCAAGGTTTCTCCAAACAAGCAGAAATGAGCTGATGGTGCAAAACGACTCATCAAAATGGAAAGCAAATGAAAATCTAATTGTGTGGAAAAAGGTTCATAAAAGTGGCATGATCATTGTTTGAATTCCACTCAAATGGACGCTGCATGGGACTGAAAGTGTGTTGTTGTGGTTGCTACTTTTGAATGCAATCTGTGCTTTTATAAAATTCACTTTAATGAATAAGCTCATATTATAATGTTTTTCCCTCATCATACGCTCAGTTTTATTTTTTATGATGTGTGCATGTTTAAATGAGACATATTATGCAAAATAGACTTTTAGGAGTTTTTAACCATGTCATAATGATTTCCTCTTATCATTAACTTTCTTAAACTGATTTAGAGTGCTTTGACACTCACTGCTCTATACTTACTTTGTTCTTAAATTTATGTATTTTTTTTTATTAATTTTTTTTTGAAAATGGTCCCACAGCGCTGCATAGCCATTTTAGCATAAATGAAAACAAAAAATCCACAGTTCACTTGAGTATTTATCCATAAGCGGGGTTAACATGGTCTTTTGTGATGATAACGTTATAGTGACAGGTGTAAATCAACTCTGTTTCTTTTATTAAGGCAATACCATGAAAATGATCCACAGGTGTCATACAGTGCCTGGCCAAAAAAAAAGTCACACACTTAACCATTTTGTTGGACCCCCTTTAGCTTTGATTACACTGTGGAATTGTTTCGATAAGCTTCTGCAATGTCACAAGGTTGATTTCCATCCAGTGTTGCATTAATTTTTCACCAAGATCTTGCATTGATGATGGTCGAGTCTGAGCGCTGCATAAAGCCTTCTCCAGCACATCCCAAAGATTCTCAATGGGGTTAAGGTCTGGACTCGTGTGAAAATAACGTCTCATGCTTCCTGAACCACTCTTTCACAATTTGAGCCTGATGAATCCTGGCATTGTCATGTTGGAATATACCCGTGCCATCAGGGAAGAAAAAAAATCCATTGATGGAATAACCTGGTCATTCGGTATTTTCAGATAGTCAGCTGACCTCAGTCTTTGAGCACAGACTGTTGCTGAACCTAGACCTGACCAACTGGAGGAGGATCGGACCAATTTGCTTAGTTAAATCCAGGCCCCATATAGGCAGTGTAGATTCTAACTATAAACTAGAAAAATGCTAAATGTTTTACAGTCTTCTTTTACAGTCATCCCGTATTCTCCTGTATTTGAGGCTGCTGTGCATAGAAAATTCACCAAACGTCTCCACTCACAACTCTGTACTTTTTCATCATACATTTTTTTTTTTTTTGCTTTGTTCTTAAAAGAAAATACTTAACATGACTGCATCAACATAGCCAATGCAAACTGGTATAAAACAAACCAACAGGTCACATTTGTCATCATTTCTCAGATCGGTAGTCTACGCTGTGTCTTCGTGTAGCACTGTCAAATCACATTCACACCGAGCTGCACGAGATGACTTCTCTGTATAGGGCCACAGTTTTCTTTCCACCTGCTCCCACTTTCTGGAAGAAAAATATCAATCAATATCTCATCTCCAGCATGGTAACCCTTTAGTGCCCCGTTGTTGAGTGGTTTGAGGAGTTCATGTATTTTTTATGTCTTTTCATTTGTGACTGTTTATGAAAAAATCAAAACAACTACAAAAAAAACATTCAACTCCGTGGTGGTCATTGAGGCCAGAATTAAATCATAAATAGTTATAGATAGAATAGATACTAATCGCAGAGAGAAATGACCAAGGCAAAGATTAATTTAAAATGGTTCAATGGTTAATTATGTTGTCTTCTCTGTTTCTATGCTAAGTCGGAAACACTTTATAATAACTATAGCCTATTTAGCCTTAATAAAACATGAACAAACACTTAATTAACAATGACTCATGCTTAATAACTACTTAATTACGACCTTAATTAACACTTAAGTATCAACTCAAACACTTGTTAATTAACTAACCATTTGTATGTGTATTTGTAAATGCATATTTAAGTAGTAACTAAGTGTGAAATAAATATGAATAACTGTATACAACACAAGCCAATGAATTGCTAATTAAGTGTTCATTAAGGTTGTAATTAAGTAGTTATTAAGCATAAATCATTATTAATTAAGTGTCTCTTTATTAATTGTTTCTTTATTCTTGATTAAGTGTTTCTTCATTATTAATTAAGTGTTTCTTCATTATTAATTAAGTGTTTGTTCATGCTTTATTAAGGCTAAATAAGCTAGATAGTTATTATACAGTTTTTTCAACATTAATCACTATAAAACTGCATAAAAACTAGATTTGGCTCTTTAAAAAAAAACAGATCCAGTCCCAACCATTCACCTTAAAGAACCGTTCAAAAGAGCCGACTCCTCACATTACTAATGCACACGCTATATTATCTTTGCTTCATTCCTATTCAATTGGTGTAACATTTTCATTTGCCTGGTTTTATATAAGCTCCCTTAGAATGACAAATAACAAAAATATATGCCATTAAATCTGGAGAAAACAACTTTTAATCCCACCACGAGGCCAAGATAGATTATTTTAAGTGTTTGGGATCTAAGGACAAACAATCAAACGCTAACATAATGCAATTCCTCATGCAAATAATTACAAAAAATAAAACTATATACGCTTCTGAGTACACGCAAAATGGAGGATTAGTGGAGCGCAGAAGCAAGTTTTGGCTGAGGACCAGAGAATGAATATTTGTTGCTGCTCGTATTTAGCACTTGCATTTCTGTTTACGTAGCTCTATCTAACTGTGAGGGTGTAATTCCCAGTGCCTTTATATAGGCTCTATGTATGCCCCCATGCTGTGCAGGAACACACTATTTAAACACAGCCCTTATTTATAGAAGCAAAAATATACCCAGGAAACAAAAGGGTACATTTAATATGTTTACGTAAATTTGCTTGTGAGATTAAAGGTCCCAGGACGTAAGGTATAGCTGCGCTTTTAAGAGTACTTTGGGCACATCCATCTTTATGTTTGGAGTTGCATAGATTGGTCCAAAAGTCACGGACCCTTATAAATCTTCAGTAGCTCCTATAATTCTTAGTTATACTCACCAAATTTTAGCAGTAGGTAAACTGAACCTTCAGAGATTTTTGGCAATACACACGGTTATAATTGTTCACTTACACTTGAACTATCACTACTTAAACTAAGGGAAGTAAAAATGACCAAATTAAATTAAAAATAATGTATTGTAAGTGTCCACCATTTTCAGTTTCACACTGAATAGCCCGATCCAACACACTTTGCATAACATTTGAAAGCATTTCCAGGCTTATGGCTCTTATTTGATCCTCGATATTACGTTTTAAGTCGTTTATTGTCTGAGGTTTATTCACAAACACCTTTTCTTTAAGATAGCCCCACAGGAAGAAACCGGGACTAGTCAGGTCTCGGGAGATCACATACTGCCCCCTGTCTTTGAAAACGACTTATTATTCCTTTAATGGTACTTACACTTGGGGCAACTCTGGTATTCAAATGTGGGTTTCTGAATTTGACCCATGTGACTCAAAGCACCACTGTACAATGAGGGTTTGTTCTTTGGTGCTATATTTGCTCATATTAATGTCAGAAGGGTAGTTCTAAATGCTCTGAAAAGATAAAATAAAAATATTTAGAAACAAAAGAGTTATGAATGTTTTTCAACTGTCAGTGACTTTTGGGCCACCCTGTATAACTTCAAATTAAGGATGTGTTTTGGAATACCTCAAAGCTGTAGTTGGCATAAAGTTTGTCACAGCACCAACAGAGGGCGCTAGTATTACCTCTGTTGGTGTATTGAAAATGAGTTTGTATCAAGATAACATGATAAGTGGGGCCCATGTGTGGACTTTAAAAACACGAAGGCGCTTCAGGAATTACAGTGAAGTGCAAACATGTATAAATTAAACCACACAGAATTTATTAAAACACGTTAAACCTAACATGACCTAATTCAAAGCATTTCCCTTTTCACATCTGTTGTTTAACTTTGCGTCTGCGTTGTGAGGAGGGGGACTCGCTTCTTGCTGTGTTGGGAGGTCAAAGTTCACGGTCATACGCAGGAGAGTTGGAGATTCAGTATTCATCCCGAGTGTGCTTCTCCCAGGCTTAAATCCAGCTGCTATTTGAATGACTGGCACGAAGACGGCAGGTACGACATCAGAGCATTAAATATATTACCTCCGCATTGATTTGAAGCCATTAGTCTAATTACATAAGAGAGCACGGGAGCAGTGAGAGTGTAGAGGTTGTGTTTACAGTGGAAATATATTGAGGTAACATAAAGGGGAGGTAATATGACATTGGCGAGCAACGGAACAAAGACGCAGCAAGAAGATTCTGACAGACCACTGGCAGAGAATAACACAATAACATTATCATTTTGACACCTGCAGACGTGTGAGATGTAGTAAACTGAATAACACAGCAACATTGTATACTGTTGTAAGTGTGAGATGCAACGTTAGAGCTCCTGAAGAAAATATTTTTTGGGGCATACTATATTTGTTAAGTTTGTATTTGACAGTGTTTGTAGCATACCAAAGAGTATCCAAATTATTTATATATATATATATATATATATATATATATATATATATATATATATATATATATATATATATATATTATGATTCCTCTGAGCAAACCCCATGCATAAAATCACAAATAATAATAATAATAATTTTGTAGAGTAATATTACACATAAAAATCAAATTATTTTTTATTTATTTATATATATATATATATATTTTTTTATGATTCATCTGAGCAAATCCCATGCATAAAATCTGAAATAAAAATAATAATTTTTGTAGAGTAAATATTACACATAAAATCCAATTATTTTTTATTCATTTATATATTTTTTTACGATTCATCTGACCAATTCAATGCATAAAATAAAAAATAAAAAAATGATAATTTTGAGTAAAAATTACACATAAATGCACCAGAATGCAGGAAATTACACATATACATTGTTCAACCCCCTCCCAAACCCCCTAAAACACTTAAATAAATCCACAAAGCCCACATGAATACAAAATGTAACATGTTATCTAATAGCTGCAACTACTTTTACATTAATTTATGAATGACTTTGTCTCATTGCTTGTAAAAATGCATGGTTCTTTCTGATTTTCATTTGGTTTAAATTGGGCCAATGTGGCTCTTTTGCTGTTAAAGGTTGCAGACCTCTGTCATAGAAACTAATGAGTAAACTCTATAGGACTTTCAGAGATTGTGGATTATTGTTGTGCACCGGGATATACAGTACACATAGATATGCTAAAAGAAAAGCTAGAAAGAAGCCTGAGCTGTCTAAGCCTTTTACCGGATTTACAAAGCTCTAGATTGACGATAGAAGTGGATTTTTGCAGCTAAAAATACTAGTAGCTAATCAAGCCTTACATTAATTAAGCTGTCGATGTATTTTTATATCGATATTGTCTTTTTAAAATTTGTCTTTATTGGAACGATTCTACGACATAGTCTCATAATGATTCAAAAAACGTTTGTGGTCGATTAACAGTATAGTCTATTGATTATTCTGAGAGAGAGGAGTTTGAAAAGAAACGATCCCAGATGCTTTTTGCTTAACACTATTTGCTTAATGTTGTTAACTGATTGCTTAGAAATGTCAGTTGTAGAAAATAAAACCACAAACTAAAGTCAAATCTATGTTTTTGTTTGTTTATTACAGTGACATGAATGAATTATCTGCTAATAGGCTACAAGATCTGCACATTAGGTAGAGCTCATTGTGTTTTCAACATCTCATCAATTTCACATAATTTAAATTGTCAGTGTCAGTAAATGTTATAGGTACACAGTTTTATAATAAAGTTTATTTTTCACAAACATCTCCAGGGACCTTTTTGATGATATAAGAAGATGAAAAGAAAACCAGATGTATAGCGCAGAGTTAAGGATTTATACTCTTAAAATCACAGACATGCCAGGACACTAATGTTTAATTGGATTAATTTTAAGATAAATCAGTGTCTACAATTTCATTTAATGACAAAAAAAAAAACTCCAAAAGCAACTTTGTGCCATTCATTACTGCTAATTCACCCCTGCCAATATGGCGTCCTTGTCAACATGGGTGCAGGAGCTCTACTGATATTGTATAGGATGGACTTTTGTATTGGGGAAACTGCCACCTGCCTGTCTCCATGGAGATGTTAATGCTACGCCTGGAATGTAAACAGTATTTCATCATTTAATGCAGAGGTGCCCAAACTTGTTTTTATTGAGGGCCACATCTCAAAACATATTCGATGCGGAGGGCCGCAGACCAGTGATCAGCACAGTACAGTGCTTTAAACACAGCTTTGACAGAGCCGTTGTGTATTAATAAGGCTTGAAACACATTCATTTTAGGTCTGTATCACAATGAAATGTGACATTTGAGATTATAGTGGCAGAAATAGTTAAATTTGCTGTTAAAAGTACTGCTTATGATCAATTGGGCTGGTTCAGCAGGAGGTCTGAGGGCCAATAAAAGCTGGTTTGAGTGCTGCATTTGGCCCCCGGACCATAGTTTGGACACCCCTGACCTAATGGCATCACCTGCTTGTCTCCATTAGGACAAGTTTAAAGCTTTACACTAATGCCCCTTTGAAGCTGATCAGTGTCATGATGTCTGTATAACATTCCATTTAAAGGTCCTATATTACACAAAATTGACTCTTGCGTGCTTTAAGTCATGTTAGAATGTTGTCACCTCCTCAAAAACATACTTGGAGTTGTGTTTTCACTCATGTTTGAGTACTCTGTTTGAGTACTTTACTATAACTCTGACAACATCTCCAAAACTCAAAATGCGTTGTTCCACCTTGTGATGTCATGTAGTGGTAGTTTTCAAGTTAGCATCTACGTTTTGCCTTTAGTTCAGTAGGGTTTAGCAGGTCTGAAATCATCCAAATGATTCTAGTGAAGGCGTATGGAGTTTAGAACATTGCCATTACTGCATGGCATCACAAGATGTTTTCTGTTTGAGAGGAGAACTGAGAGAAGCCTAAATTTGCAGAATTTGTTTGTTAAACATGTGTGAATGAAACAAGACACAACTCCAGGTACTCAATGAGCCATAGAATTCGATCAAGTAGGTGACCTTGGTGCATATTTAAGGTTGCATTGGATGTTGCTTGATTCATGTTTTGGACTAAACTAGACTAAGACAAACCTTATTGATCCACAAGGGAAATTACAAAGCAGTTGCTCTTAGTTCTGAATAACAAAGAGGAAAACATATGTTAAATATAAGTAATTATGAAATATGCCTGAGGTACAAGAGGTATAAGAAAATACTTTAACATGTTTTTGCACAGCTTTTTGGAGTAAAATATGGATGTAATCCTGCATTGTTCACTGTGGGAGAAAAAATTGCAGCTACCAAAACTCAAAATTAAATGAAGGACTAATCGTGAGGTTATTTAAGGTTTTTATATATTGAGAGCCAGATCAAATGAAAAATACATGGGTCAAGTATTGGTGTGGTGCAAGTTGTTTTTCTGCTCGTTTCAGAGTAGGTGGTCAAAGTGTCCAAGACAGAGCACCAAATAAAGATGCTCAACACTCTGCCACCATTTTCATTTCTGTTTTCAAGGTAATAACTTCTCGAGGAGACTGAAGCATTGAGAACAAGCTGCTAGTTGTCTATTCATCACTATGGCTGATTGCCAATAGGCTCTTTTGGACTTCTTTGCTATTGATTTTTGGGCCATTTCAGCCACCGTAACACTAAAAGAAGACTGATGTAGAACATGAGATAGTAAGAGGTGCTGTTTTCCAGAGTGCAAATGGAGCTAAAACCTTTACTCTTTCACAACAGCAGACAGATAAGACGTATGTTCTTTTAATATGACGTTTGGACTAGCCAAAATGCATTAGATTATCCACCCTGCACCAACAAAAACTTTAGACCACGGACCATGACTTGAAACAGCTTATTCAATAACTCTTCAAGAATGTTTTGTTTTTTGTTTTTTTTACATTTCACACCTGCAATACATTTTCAACATTTTATCAAACTCCAAATATAACCCTAATGGTACTATTGTTAATAGTGTTGTGTGAGCTGGTATTTATCACAGTGTGGGCAGTACACACACCTGCCTGGGGGCCTGCCTCCCTTATGGGCAGGTCATTCCTTTATGACTAGATCAGCAACATGATTTAAAATTCACCTTCAGAGCACAGTCACAACACAACGCATGCATGCCACTAATGAAACTGCTGCACAGCGCATCAGGTATGTCAAGATGCTGTGTAAAGGCTTGTGTCATCTTTTAAGATTTATGGAGAAATGTCGTGTTGGAGCATGGGTTGGAGCACAGAATTTTACAGCTAGCCATAAGGTGGGTTGAAATAGGGCCCGGGAGAGATTGCTGAATTACTCAAATGTGCATGGATGACATCTAAAACCTCTTCAGGCATGTTTTTAATGAAGGGATAATGTTATAATATGGTAGAAACCTACAAAAATTATATATTTTGCATCATACTCCCTCTTTAATGAAAAAAATAAGTAAAGAATAATTTGGATTTTATCTTTACTATTGGTCATAATTCACTTAACTTCATTTCGGTTTAATATTCAACATGTTATTGTATTTTTCTTTCCTCTCTTTTCTTTTTACAGTGTATCTGCCCTCATGTGACCCCTAAGGGAATCCGAGCAAACAGAAGTATTTATGTTATGTTGCGGAGGTGCATGCTCCTTATGCACTTCTTTTATCCTGCTGATGGTAAATCCTTTATGTATGCATCAGACCAGCGAAAGTAAGCTGCCTTTGTACTGCTGTTTCTTTATAAACACAACTCTGACCCTAAAGAACTCTAATGCTTTTCATTGTCTAAAGACAAACACTTGGGTAATAAGAAAAGTATATAGGGATATAAGCGGTTTATCGTTTTGTTTTAGTTGACAGGCTCTTTAACCTTTTTAGCGGAGGCAAAATAGATCAGATTTACATACATTTCATATATAAAATTATCTGGTGCTAATCCTTTTGTTTAAATCCTTTTGATACTAAGCAGGACATTTACTTATGGTGTGAAACAATTTTGAATGAAAAAGACTACTTTGCATATTTATAATCCTAACAAAATATACCAAAAATAAAATAATACATAAAATAAAATGCTTTTTTTGTTGTGGAACTTAAAAAGTTTATTGTGGGATTTTACTGGTCTGTCGGTGTCTGCTCCTGACAGGTTGCCCCAGTGGCGTTGAAGGATGGACCAAATGCAGAGCACAAATTTCCCTACAGGGACAAACAAGTATACCTTAACCTTATTCATTCTTCAATACTCTATTGTTATCACGAGTTAGTGACCTGCAGAAGTCCGAGTCTAGACATTCCATTCTTATTTTGTTTTCTTCATATCACCAGACTGCATACCATATCACTCACAACGCTGAAGAGAACGCTGTTGTCTGCATTGTTCAAAGTAAACCCATCTAGACACAGGCACATTAGGGAGCAAGTTATTTTTGAATTAATTGGCAATTCTATGTGAAGTTGCTTTGAGACGCTCATATATCAGTGTGGATCTCAAAGGTACAGCAGTCAACTTGGATAATTCCCAATAAAAGCAGAGTTAATGTCCCCGCGGCCAGCCTGCACCGCTCTATATCCCTCACACATCCTGCACCGCTGATCTTTTCTCTTTAATTAGAGCTGAGACGCTTCACAAGGACTGGGCTCGGTACCAAAATCTCCGCACTTCACTTAAATCTCTCCAATCAAATCAAAGTCCCCGAGTGTGTTGGTGACCTTATGTGAACTGTGCCCTTTTAGCATTATGTGTGTGTGGGAAGTTGTGCGTTAAAAAGCAAACCTGTGTGATGGTGTATGCTACATAAAAGTGATTAAATGTGTTAATAATCACAAGACAGCAAAAACTGGAGACTAGTTTAATCATTAAAAAGTTTTTATCTAACAGTATCTCGGCCCATTCCTGCTCTTTGAACATTTTCAATCTGGTTTGTGCTCACAGCACAGCAATGAAATAGCCCCAGTCTCCCCCTCTCCCCCTGACACAATATATCTCCTGAGATCACTGTAAATCCCACAATTCCCTTTCCTACGGGGCACCCCAAGGCTCAGTACTAGGCCCTCTCCTTTTCATTATATACATTCTATCCCTTGGTCAAATCATTCATCACTATGGTATACAGTACAGCTTTACCAAATACATCAAATATGTCACCTCAGTCATTCTCTCCACCATCCCAATGTCTGACAAAAACCAAAATACTGTAGTGTGTCAAATTAAATTGAATTCATATTGATACTGCCATACTACGATTTTGACTGATTCTTTTTTTTTTTTTTTTCCCCTGCTACTTTCATTTTTATAGTCACCAAAAATGTAGGGGTGGTCATTCCAGAAAAGAATATTATGTAAAATGTGATGAATGTATCTCATCTCTCCCCAGAAAAGGTTACAGGGGGCTAACCTGAAAAAAGCTGATGATTTGAATTCCTCATCCGATGCACGGCTTTGAGTTGACAGCCTTGACTCAGATCTTCCCAGTTCCATTTTAATTCAACAGGACAAAGATGATCTGTGTGTTAATATGTTTTAGGACCAAGCAGCACTTGAGCGGATTAGAACCGAAAGAGTAATAAAGGAAGATGCTATGGAGTGAGTGGGGAGAGAGGGGGGCTGAAGAAGTTGGAGCAGAGAGAGACAGACGGGTGAGTGATTAGGAGTGGTGGTGACGCTCTGAGCTCGCTAATCTCCCTCTCCCAAAGGTGCCTGAATTTCACCACATCACAAGCTAGCACTGCGGTCAGGCCCGACACAGCATCAGCAGCTAAGGGAGCCAATCAATACGACACAGGGATAGGAGGATGGACGCACAAAGTTATTATTTTGTTTGTCGGACAGGAAAATATACTGTTGAGAGTAGCAAGGACATGAACATTACAAAGATGTTTTTAGACTTTGTTCTGTTACTGCAATAATGACTACCACCCTGTTTTTGCTGGTTATGGTGAAAGTTTAAACTATGCAACAATTTTCTCTGATTCACTAGTGCAATAGGTAGTGTTCATGTTCGACTTTGATGAGGTAATAATAAAGGAGAGGGGTGTTAGGAGTTGAGTCCATAAACTTGCCATGTTAATCTTTAGTGTATAATCAAGAATAATGGCAACTATTTCTAAAGATTTTATTAAAAAAAACAAAAAAACACTGAACTTTGTGCTGTTCTTTTACTTTCTTGTGGACAGGTGGTTTCAGTAGCTGCAGTGATATCAACAATAAACCAGGAAAACTAATCTGCAATTTGTTTTAACAGCAAATTCCACCATAGAATTCTGACCTGGTCTGACTATAACCAGGAAGTACAAGCACATACTGTAAATCCTGTTCTCAGATCTCTACACTGGCTTCCTGTGGCTCAGAGAATAGACTTTAAAGTAGCTCTGCTTGTGAACAAGTCTCTCCATGGCCTAGTATCAAAGTACGTCTCCAACATGTTAGTGCCGTATGAACCATCTCGCCCTCTGAGGACTTCAGGGACTGGCCTCCTGCTGGTGCCCGGAGTGAGGAGTAAACATGGGGAATCACTGCTTCAGTATTATGCAACTAAATCTCGGGAGCAGTCCGCCTGAAGATGTGAGACAGGCCTCTACTTTGACAGTGTTTTTAAATCCAGGCTCAAAACGGTTCTGTTTAGCCGTGCATATGACTGAAAGCTTTTTACTCTGCACTTTTCTCTTTTAATGTTAATTTTATGATGATTATTTATGTTTTGATTTGGTTATATTGTGATTTTAATGTCTTTCTGTATTCTGTAAAGCACTTTGAATTACTTTGTGTACGAATTCTGCAAGACAAATCTCCAAGTATTCAAGAATGTGGAGATGTTACACGAAGCCAACCTATTAACTACAGAAAAGGAATCTGTTCTAATTCATCTTACAGGGTCTGGGGATCCGATTTAGCACATTTTTGGTCACTGTCGAAAGTGTAGCCAATCTACAACTGTGACCCCTTCTGGCATTTTACTTTTCCATTTATTGAAAATTGAATTGAATCTATTAAAACTCCAAATTTACTCTTACTCTTGCTAAAATCCATTCAAACTTTTAACCATATCCGTTTATCCCGAAGTCTTACTCCTAGTAGGAAGTCCACATTGTTTGGAGCTTTGTGGCTGTAAAGTTGAAGGTGCTGACCTCATACTTCACAGTGCACTGCCCCTGACTGCGCTCCGGGGGTCTCGCTTCAATGAACAAGTCAAAGTCCCTCATCAGCAAAAAGCCCCTCCGTGCTCCCCAGGTCAACAAATTGGCTCCACTTCTTGGCCACTGGCTTTTCATCCCAAAAGTGTGTGTAAATCCCTCATTTTAATCAGTCTATGGTCAGGCGTGACTTAAATAACTTTGACCACGCTGAACTCCGGTGCACAGGCCTGGGGACTGAGTGCTGCTTTGTTCTGTATCCATTAATAGTTGGGATGAATAGTGTATGTGTCACTATATTGAGGTGGTTCCAAGCAGTTCCATAAGGGAGACAGAGAGGCAATGTCACGGTGACTTTTGCCATAAAGCACAGCAGTTGTACTCGGTCAGCATTTTAACATTTCTACATTTGCATCTGTGCAATAATAGGGGCAACACAAAATACACATAAATATGCACCTTGAGGCATCAGTGTAGTAGTGTAGTAGTGTTAGAGTCCTATTCTTTTGCCTGTGTTTTGCGTGGCTGAATACCAGTGGTGGAAGAAGTACTCAAATCTGTTACTTAAGTAAAAGTACAGATACAGGAGCAAATGTCTGTGTTATCCCTCTGTTGTCCAGGTTCAATCCATGGCGAAGTTTAAGTCTGTCAAGTGGGCACTCCTACAACAATTTGTCCAGTTGACAGATTTAAACTTTATCTTTTGCTATGCCGAAGCAAAAACAAATAGTCGAAAGTAAAAGTATCACATGAAAAAATCTATTTACGTAAAAGTACCTGTTTAAAATGTACTGAAAGAGCAAAAAGTAAAAGTATTTCTCACAGATTTTGAGATTGATAATAAAGCTTCAAATATAGTGATTTTGATTACAGATTTGTTTTTATTTTAATTATAATATGTAATTTGTTTGGTCAAATTATGAAGTTGATAAAAATAAACCCCGCAGCCTTTTCAGCAGGTTTGAAACAGCATAAAAAAAAATACTTTTACTTTTCAGTCCAGGTCAAAAATGTAACGGAGTAGAATGTACAGATACCTGCTCTCAAATGTAGTGAAGTAAAAGTAAAAAAGTATCCGCAGTATACATTATTATATTTACATTAAGTAAAGTAAACTTAAGGACAGACACCCAAAACTTTGACTTAGTACTTTACTACTTATACTTCGTTCCCACCACTGCTGTATACATGTTCTGTACTGTAGCATTCTATGACAAATACAGTTATCAATTGATGACGCTTGTGCACTACTTCACACAGTATCTTCCTCCTTTCTGATACATTGATAAGATGATACATGAAAATGCCCTGATCAAATGAAAAACATTTAACAATAAAATGAAGCATGACTTTAATGCATTCAGATGGTAATGTGGGAGAAGTGCCTTGCCCAACCAGTCAACAATCTAAACAATACAATGCAAGGTTGAGAAGGTCTCATAAGTGTCCAATTTCAAATGCAAGATGCATAATTCATCAATTATTCATGGGTTTCAGGCAAAGAATTCCTTCCTGAGTTGAAGGTTTTGAGAGGGTAGTCTCCCTTTCAAATGATAGAATATTTTGATCCGCATTGCTTAATTGCTAGGGTGGTGGATGGCCATTGCTATCTTGAAACCCATGAATAAATAAATGTACTCTTCACCAACTTTTGGATTTGATATGTTGAATTTTGGTTCCACAGTTTCCCTTTTCAACAAGTTTTGGGCCTCTTTTTGACTGGGGTGATTGATTCCTAAACTGTCCTCAGCGGGGCATTGCCACTTGTCCATCCAGTACGTGTCTGACCTCAACATTACACCCAGGTTTCATCATTGCATTCATTTTCCATTTAACAGGAGGTCTTGTGAGCGAAGGTGAAAGTTTAAACCGTTAACTTACTGGATATAAAAACTTTGTGCGATAGTGCTGAACTGTTTGAGTTGCAACATGCTGTGCAAAATGGTGACCTGATAGAGAAGAGTAATACAATGTAAGTGACGTTAGCACGTTTATATGTTTGTAGCTTTATAGGCTTAATATATTCGCCAAGTTCCCAATCATTGCTCCAATGGATTCAGTTGAATAGCATTTACACGACTGTTTGCTTTTCCAGACTGCAGAACTTTTGTGCTTATGCCTTGGCTTTTTCTGCTTCATTGAGCAGAAACAAAACATGCATTTACAATATTTACAAGTCAAACTTGCCATTATTGCAGCTTGGTGGTAGGCAAAGACAATCCTATGGGTACAAACGATGAAAGTAATTAAATAGTGGAAAACACATGGACATTGTTATGAATGAGTAAACTTGACACCTACACAAATAACTTCAAAATGCTGTAAATGTACGTTTTGCTGTGATAGTGCTTTTGTTGTATTCACATATTGTCACACAGTGCTTTATGTTTTTTATATTACAATTCTGTTTACAGCGGAACTAAACTCTAAATGAGCTTTTTTGCGAAAGTCAAAAGCTGAGAATGTGTGTCCTGTTGCCACTGCAATTCCAAGTAGTATGTGACATCACCAAGGACTATCCTGATTAAAGCCAGGCGTTTCTGATTACAAACGTTTGGCTGCCGCGGCAGAGTTGGACAGAAGTGTGGGGATCTGTTACACCAATCACACTGTTCCTTACGTGTCCAGACTTCATCCTTCCTCTCATCTTGCTCTCTTCTTTTGTCCTCTAGGTACTTCTCAGTTTAGCCACTCTATTTTCAAAGTGGTTGTGGTCAGGATTTAGGTGTTTATTCCCATTTTAACATTTTTCCCAATAGCATATCCTACAAAAAGTTTAAAATTTGGTCATTGTATCAGACATAGCAAAGCACTACATGTCAGCTGGCTTAATTTGGATTTTAGAAACTTGTGCCACTGCAAATAAGAACGTTTCCAAAACAAAACAGACTTCTCCTGGTTCAAAGAATGAGACACACTTTTGTTAAGTCAGACTTCAATACATATTTGTTTATTCCCCAGTGGAACCAAAGAGAAAGTCTTAATAGTCACAGTATCTGTCAATCTGCCAGTAATTTGTATTAAAATAATAGCACATGGCAGTAACAGTATTTCAATAGTATTTTACATATCAAATGTGTAATGAGCCATTTGGAGTCAAATTAGAGAAGCCTAGACCCACATAGTTTATTAATATTTGTATATAATGGGCTGTATTTGTGAAGTGTAATGCACTTACTATATAAAATGTACATTCATGGAGAGATACTAACAACAACATTGCACTGGTCAAACAGGTGCACTGGTCAGACAGACGCACCGGTCAGACGGGTGCACCAGTAAGACAGGGGAACTGGTCATACAGATACACTTATAATACAGCTTCATGTGTCATAAACATCCCCTTAGACACAGTGCTCACACTCACCTCTCACAGATGCAAATCAAAACCACATCTTTCCTGAAGAAACGTGCTGTATTTCACTGAAGCGGAGCGGGTCTAGAACAGCCACATGTTTCTCCACACATGTGTAATAGTCCTGTTATTCCACCAACACTGTCACTTCTTCATTAACACACAGGTCACAGACCAGATGTCTCCTACCAGACTGTGGCTCCCAGCTGCATCAGCCCCTGTCACTCCACTGCTCTGTATTTTTAACTAACATGTGATCATTACAAACACTAGCCACTTGTGTGGAAATAGCTGCTGTTGGAGAAAAAAAGAAGGCTATCACTGCTCTAGCTGACACGGGAGATGCACACTGATCCTGAACTCAGCTGATTATGAGGCTAAGGTGAACAGTGACACTACAACCTATGAATTACTGAAACGAGACTCTAGTAGTGGGTACGAGAACAAGATCATAGACTGCTTACAGAAGCTGGAGAAGGTAGAAGTCATTGATTGAGACCTCTATTACAGACTCTATCCTGGTGACTCCATTCCTTGCATTTATATCCTCCCAAAAATCCACAAACAGGGAGTATACTTCAGCCCCATTGTATGTAGCACAGTGTCCATCATATACAATGTGGACAAACATCTGAAGACCATTGTGGCTCCTCTGGTGGGCAACACAGAGCTCCATATTGAGAACACAGCAGAATTTGTGAGCAAAGCCAAGCATCTCCAATTTTATTCAGATGAGACTGTGGTTTCATTTGATGTGACTTCTCTTTTCAGTTGTGTCCTCACATCAGTAGTGGTGGAGGCAGCAAAGAGGAGACTACTGCAGGAGACTTAGCTAAAAGAGCAAACTAAACTATCACCTGACCAACTCTTTAAATACCACATATTTCCAGTTTAGAGGAAACTTCTACAGGCAAATCCACGTCTGTGCCATGGGCTCATCGGTCTCTCCTATTATGGAAAACTTATATATGGAACAATTTGAAAAGGAGGCATTGGTCTCATTTCCAGACACTCCACCCACACAATGGTATTGATACGTGGATGACAACTGGACTAAAATCAAAATTCAAGATCTGTAACCTTTTACTGCATGCATTAATGCTGTGGATCCAAACATCACACGAGAAGAGGCCAAGGAGAACAAACTGGCCTTCTTATATTGTGCAGTAACCCACACACATTGACCAATATCTGCTGTTTGACACATTAGGGGCTTGAATGATTATGCTAAGTAGAACTCAGGCACCAACAGAAACTGTAAACAATAGGTGTTTTAGTTTCAGTGCAGTTAGCTCCTCCTTTCAGATAGATATAAAGCAGTGTCCACCAGTAATCTGACCTGACCAGAACTGAAGAAGCGGCTTGGATGATCAGCAAAACATCTTCACTCCTACAATTGTTTTTGTCCAGTTGACAAATTTTATATTTTTCTTTTATTGTGGATCAGACCTGGACGACGGAGGGATTAAACACATATCTTCAGATGTAGTGATTTTGATACAGATTTCTGCTGAATTTTGAAACAATCAGAAACAATATCTTTTTTTTTTCCCTTGCTGGTTTTATATTTTTGTTTGCTCATGAACTTGTTAAAAATAAACCCCACAGAATAAGAATCATTAATTTTTTTCAATAGAGGACACACAGGTATTTTTTCGAAGGGCAAGGTTAAAGTTTCCTGCTGAGATACAATTTTTGACTAATATCCAGAACAAGAAGAGTGTTTAATATTAATCAAATTTAAATGACGGTGTAAATGATCAGTGATGATGGACTGGTGTTTTTATGTGTATAGCCACTTGAACCTGGAAACCGAATGTACCACTAGAAGTATATGGAAACTAGATGCATAGTTTTCCTCGAATACCACACCAAGATACTCCACCTCTGCCCTGTTGACCCCAGAATATGCTCTATAACCTATTTATCAAAACATATACTTGAGACATGCAACCCACACATTTCCAACAAAGATTATGGATGCGTGGGGTTACATACAGACCATGGACTCTCATTTTAATACAAGAGAGGAGCCCGGTACCATCTGACTCTCAGTCTAATATAGACAAGAACGGTTTTACATTACATTGGTGATATTGAGTTAGCTTAACCATTTCATCTTCCCTCTATAACACAAGCTGTACAAAGTTCACATCACATACAATTTTTCAGTAAGCCATGATTCTTTAGCTCCATGTACATTGGTAAATAACCACACTAGCCAGGATAATAGCGCTATTGAAGGCAGACGTCATAGGGTCACCATTTCAAGTTTACAAGACTGAAGGCGCTTCCATATACCTTATAGTGAGTCATAAATAACTATTAGAGCCATGTCCTCAGGTTGTCACACATCCTGACCACTTCTTATTCATCCTCAAGCCGGAAACTGTGTAAAAGCCTCTGCTTCTGAGCCAGGTTACTGCTGTACATGGCATCATTACATTGCCTCACCTCAGCTCCAAGCAAGCTTAGGAATAAATCTTAGTACTGCAGTCATCAGACAGGTACAGGACTTTACAGAAATACAGAAATGTGAGCGTATTTCAAAAAAATAAAAAAAAATAAATAAAATAATAATAATAATAATAATAATAATAATAATAATAATAATAATAATAATAATAATAATTAATAATTAATAATAAATAAATAAATATATTTTTGTTTTAATGGCACTTTCAACTTTTTTTTTTTTTTGCAAGGGAATGTAATACCAAAACTTGAACAATAATTCCCTTACTATGTATTAGCATTGGTTTTAGTAGTAGTAGTAGTAGTAGTAGTAGTAGTAGTAGTAATAATAGTAGTAGTAGTAGCAGTAGTAGTAGTAGCAGTAGTAGTCAAAGTGACATAATTAAATGACATCTTACTCTTTTTTCATTGTAAGCTACAGTGGGTGGAGATAGAGGGTGGGTGAAAACAGGACTTTTTCTGTTTTCACTCAATTCTCAAATGCAGGACAATACAGGATTACACCAACATGCTGTTATGGACCCAGGCTTTACGCTCTTTCCATTTTACAGTATCGGTCCTATGTTTTGTGTGCATGTTTGATTCTCTCCCCTTTCCCCATGTAATCATGTCTGTGTGAGTCCTCACTGCGGATTGAAAGACTATTTTCCCACCTGGCCAATCCTGTGGCTCACCTGTAGCTGCCTCCCCCATTTAAGGAGCGCACACCTGCTCAGGGCTGCTGGCTTTTGTGGCCAGTGTGCCATTTTGTATGTGTCTCTTGTTTGTCATGTCACTAATGTGGAAGTGACTCTGTGTTTGAGACAGTCATTTGTAGTTATGTAAATGTGTCTCTTGTTTTTTCTGTCACAACTTTTTCTTTTGCATTCCTGTTCATTAAATTACTTCTTTATTTTACATTTTTTCCATCTGTTTTTTTTGTTACTTCACTGACAAGCTGGTATCACATTCAGAAATCACATAAAATACAACTCTGAGTAAGATAACGATGGGGAAAAAGCATGATATAGTTAAAAGCTCTTAAAAGTCAAATTTTAATAATATATCCCCTTTAAAGTTATTTATTGATCAAATCAGTGGCAAAACAATATTGCAATGATGGAGCCATGTTAAAAGCCTTCTCTTTCCTACTCCAGCCAATGCCTCGTCTCTGGGCTTAGCTCCTGTACATTGCGCCAGTGCATTACCTTTAGCTCTGAGCACAAGTGGGATAAATCTTCGCAGTATCACATTCTGGGTGAGTCTGGCACATGACGCAGAGGAGATGTGTGTCCCTGTGCACTGGCCACATGTAGCAGATGTAAACAGCAGCATGGCCCCCGGGTGCTCCACCTGCTTCATTACAGTGAGATGATAAAGCTCCTCGGTAGTGGCCTATGAGCTCTCCCTCCAGCCCATGTTTTATGCATGGACTGTGCACCGGGAGCTTGGGAACGCTGCCACTCCACACCGCGTCAGTCCTGCTCAAAACAGCCTCCTGGCACCCACCCCAGAGCCCAGAGAAGACACAAGTCCAGGAAATAGAAGCGACTGGCTAACAGGAACAGGCTATGTGCATTATAGTGACTGCAGGGCATCTAACTCACAAGGGCTTTTTGTCAAAATCATTCAAAACATGACAAAAGGTACAATGTTTCTTAAAGTTACAGTATGTAGCCTGCACTTGTACATGTTTTTCAAAAAGGTATGACAATCACAACTGAACTTGGGTTGCAATTAATATATTATAGCTAGATTAATATATTTTAGGGTCAATATTTATCATTTGTACAGTTTCTTTGCAATAGTGGGGACATGTTTTGTTAATTATTGCTTTATTCTGCTATTTATTTCTTGTAGCTCATGTCTTTTAATGATGCTGTCTATTCACCAAATATACTGCTCTGTTCCTATCGCGTCAGAGGCATAAAATCATTTCAGTATCATCGTTTATCGTAGTATATCTCTGTTGCAACTTATCACGCTTCAAAATTTGTTACTGTGACACGTCTACTGAGCAAGCAACTTTTTTTTTATTCTCAGTATGTGGACAAGCCTCAACATTACAATTATTATCTGATATGGCTACATGTCATGATGGGGGTGCTGGGGTTTCATTTTACATACCGTTCCTTTTAAAAATGAACAGGGTATTTCTTATGGTGTTTTCTATGACTTGTTGCCAAATACTAAACTCGTCTTCTGTCCTGTTGTAAGTTGTCAAAGTGATTTCATATTCCGTGTCATTTATGAAGTGTATCAAAGGATGATTCTGAAAATGGACTAAAATCTAATTATAGCTTTGTTTGTTCAGTTGGGAAGTGTATCAAAGGGTGTATAAAAGGTGCTTATTTTGACAAGAAGGTCTGACTCTTTTATCATGAATGGGAACATGTAAGGTGAGTAGAGCAGGTGCTAAAATTAGAGAGATATCAGGGGGAAAAAAAAACACCTAGGAATTGTTGCAAGCATAAAATGTCCTTGGCTCACCAAAAGTGTGAAACCCATTTTATTTGCTGAACAAATCTATAATTTTGCAAAAAAAAAAAAAAAAAAAATAGGACCCACATCTACAACTCTGCAATTCATTTTAAGAGAATTAAAAGCAAATTTACCTTAAACGACCTATGAGCGATTTGAACTCTACACGTTGTCCTTTTTATTTGGCAGATTTCTGAACCATAACGGATGATTCATGTCTTTATCAGAAGCAATTACCGCATAAGAAGTGTACCTTACGACAAAAAGCAGCTGACTCTACATAATTTCCGTTCTTTATTTGATTTATAAAACACTTCTATTTTATTCTTTTTTGGCCTGGATACAAAAAAATCATATTCTCTGTCAACTGAGAAATACTGGCACCATGTGTACTTGAAAGCAGCGTCTTAATCCAGCTATTAAATCCACAGGTCTGCTTTAAGGTGGGCATAAAAGCTAATCGCCCCACTAACTCATTATGACTGTGGATTTCTATGCAGTTTTGCACCATAGAGGGCGCAAATGGAGTAACTTGTGAGTATCTGTAGTGTGCTGGAGACTGTTATGCCTGTGTAATATCCAACAGTGAGGGTTTTGCTGAACTTGGCCCAGAACTGGCAGTGTAGAGAGGCTCGCCGCAGAGAGAGAAAATGCAAAAGATCCAAAGTAGAAACATCACAGCCAGTATAGGTCATTCAATCTGCTTTGATCAACTCCACTGACCTGACCAGCAAGTTTTCCATGCCAGGTCTTATATTGTATTTTCTGCTAAGAAGAAAATCAAATACAAAAACATGCTTTCGTTTTTGCTTTTTGTTCAGACTCAACTCGGCAAAATAGGCCTTATGTGAGTTATCTCGACATCTGGGTCAAAATATACATTTTTATTTATATTTCGGTGCAGTATTGACGTTATCCTTGTATCTCAAGAATTCTTTTCTATTTTGCTATTTTTTGGCAGTACTAAGACTGTCTATATAAATGGACATAGCTACCGTGCTAGCTGTTACATACAAAACAGGATCATGGGCGCACTTCTGGCTCCATCGACTTTGGCTCCAATTCATTTTACATTGGACAACTGCTGCCCCTCTCTCTGTAACTGCTGCAGTGAGCAGCAGAGTATTTTTATTTTACTATTATGTCTGTAAATCAAGATATGAACACACAAATAAGGGGTGCTCTTTCCCCAAAGTGGCTCCTGCTAACATTAGCAACAGGTTTGAGTGACGGCATTGCCAAGTTCCCGCTCCCTGCTAAAACATTACCTTCAACGGTCTCGCTCTGGATTGGCTCTTTGGTTTTTCGCAGTTGGAAATCCTCATATGAAACTTGGCTCCAAATTATATCCTATAACTGATCTCGATGAGCTTCATTTGGCTGGAGCCGAACTGACATCACACTCACTCAGTCCACTTCTTTATACAGTCTATGTGCTTATTATAGAAATACTGGTACAGTATATATATATATATATATTTTAAAAAATATGTGTATGAATGTAAAAATGGTTTGCGCAATGTAACTTTTCTGATATAGGGTCCGCCACCTGCTCATCTCCATGGAGATTTTCTTTAAGAATATTGAACAAGAATAAGCATTTTCAGTGGGAGTGTTAGCATTAGCCACCAAACATCACAAACTATGAAATAACAGGGCTGTTTTGGCAAATGACAACAACTCAATTAACACCAGAGCCTTAGCAATTAGCATCAAAGTTAGCATACACGCTAACGACCACGTGGGCTTAATAAACATTTCTTAAATCTAACATTACACTGGACATTAATGCACCAAAAATATAGAGGGTCTTAACTTTTTCACCTTTACATTTTTCTTTTATTATACAAATCTTGCATACATTTGTGAACTTCAGATACTGCAGCTGAAAGGTAGATATTGGCTGTTATTACTGAGAATAGTAAAAGAAATCCTAATGACTTACTTGCATGAAGTTGAAACATTAACCTTTAGATTCTAAAAGTGGGAATGAAAGAACTTGTCCAATTACCACAGAAAACCATAGGCTAAGTGAGAAGTGTGCGGTTGCCAGGTTGTTGCTGCAAAACGGCCTGATCTTAGCAGAGTATTAGCTCGATTCTTTTCATCTAAACGTCCGCCCTTGAAAACAGACTCTGTTAATTGGGACTGCCGGTCTTGTGTGGGGTCAGGGTCAAAACTTGCAATTACTTATAATGAAAAGATAAAGGAGAGAGACTATGCACATGTATCACGAGAAGCTGCCTGATTGTTGTCTCCTGGTTTTCTGTAGTTTAAAGAAGCACTGTGTAACTTTTTTGGTGGGAGTATACCTGTCTAGTTTAGTTTTTCATTAATTTCATTCCTAAAAATACCTTGAAAAACAGGCCTTCTTGTGTGAGTGGGATTCATTTATAATGCTGTTTTTATATATAGCCAGTGCATATTGTTATTATGTACTTTACGAACATGTGTACTTCAATGAAAGTAGCACATGGTGGTTGCATCAGTTGTAAAAAGGGAAAAAAAACCCATACAAATCAATTAAAATAAGAAAAACGTGAACATACAATATTTCCTCGACTACAAATTGCTCTGGAGGAATTTTTGGGGAAATTTATTGTACAAAATCCGAGACCAAAAACAGACATTTTATCTTTATAATAATAACAATAAAATGGAAAACACTGTACTTTATTGCAAAGCTGTGTCTATGTATGTGTGCAATCTATTTAAAGGTGCAATGTGGAGCTTTTCTGTTTTGGGATAAACCACCAGACTGTCTCCATGGAGATGTTATCGCTTTTGTCGGAATGTTCCACGCTCGTATGGGATTACATTATCGTGTTTTTTGGTTCTTTTTATCGCTCTCCTCGCCACAGATCTGACTCGAAACTCAGCTTGCTTGCTTGTCTCCATGGCGACTGAAATGCTGCACTGTCACATTTATTGAGCAGTTTACTTTTATGTTTACCGCCTCGGCAGTCCATGTGCGCGACAGAGGGTTCGGGTTCAGCCTTATACCTCCTTTTAAGTCACATGATATGAAAGCGTTCGTTTTTATCGGCTTTTGCGCGTTTGCTCTGACACACTGTCCTATTACACGTTCTTAAAAAAAAAAAAAAAAAGGGGGGGGGGGGGGGAATCAAAGCGCAAGTTTAAAAACACAATTTGGAGCGTGGCATAAGCTCGTATTGTGGAAGACATCAAAGCAAACCCTCGCGGTGTATCTCTAACAGGCAATAGACATAAGTGCAACATGAGAAGAACAGTACGAGCAGGTCAGTGGAATAATACGCACATAAAAGACATGTGGACACCCTATGGCACCCGCTTTATGGAAATTACAGCTGTTTTTTGTTTTTTTTACAGTAGGATAAAGAAAACAAGTGCATCAAGCTGAGTTTTAGCCTCAAACCCGTCTCCGCTTTGAAATGTGAATGCAGCTACAATCTCCCGCTTTAGAGGAGCTGAGTGGAAGCTTTGTGTGGGTCAGTAAAGGATCCCGCTGTTTACTGATATATCGGGATCACCTGCGAATCTGAGTGGTGAAAATTGTAGCGTTGAGCGTTGAATGGCGTCGGACGTCAGCTTCCAAAGAGCCGGGGTTTTTATTTGACGAAAGGCGCGACGGGAGGCGACAGGACGGTGTATGAAAAAGAAGTCGGGGGAGGAGGGACATCAGGGGGAAGCAGCAGATGGTTGTCAGTGTTGTTGGATAGTGCGGTCTCAGTTATAATGGCATGCACTTTACGTTTGATGAAAGATGAAATTTTGTTAAAGTAATTGTGCCAAGATAGCATGGTTTATATGCCCGAAGACAAATGTAAAAGAAAAGTTCTTGTAAACTATGTTGTGCATCACTTGTAGGCTATTAACGTACTCTGATTTGTGGGTTTCAGCTTCATTTTGAGGACTCTGATTTGAAATATATAGTGTTTTAAATTGTTAATTGCTTTGTCCTAAAGTTGTATTATTCTGAAACTCATCGATACATGTTGGGACTTAACCTGAAATTAGATCTGAACTAGACCAGGACTAGACCAGGACTAAACCACGACTTGACCAGGACTAGGCCAGGACTAGACCAGGACTAGACCAGGACTAGACCAGGACTAGACCAGGACTAGACCAGGACTAAACCAGGACTAAAACAGGACTAGACAAGGGCTAGACCAGGACTAAACCAGGACTAAAACCAGGACTAGACCAGGACTAGACCAGGACTAAACCAGGACTAAAACAGGACTAGACAAGGGCTAGACTAGGACTAAACCAGGACTAAACCAGGACTAGACCAGGACTAGACCAGGACTAGACCAGGACTAGACCAGGACTAAACCAGGACTAAAACAGGACTAGACAAGGGCTAGACCAGGACTAAACCAGGACTAAACCAGAACTAGACCAGGACCCAAAGCTGGGCTCAGTTATAAAGAAGAAAAAAAAAACAATATGGTTACTATTATTATTATTATTATTATTATTATTATTATTATTATTAATAATAATAATAATAATAATAATAATAATAATAATAATAATAATAATAATAATAATAATAATACATTAATAAATAAATCTAACAACAAAATTTACTACTGTATTTTCCTAATTGCATAGCAGATCTCAAACTCTTAGTGAAATCCAATGACCTTGAAAAATTAGAACAGCTAACTTCAAAGATAAGGATGCTAATTGTGCTGATACAGGTGTAGCCTTGATAAGAAGAGGCTCTAACAAAGTGTATCCTTTCAAAGTCAGCAAAAGGAAGATATGCACATTGTGATCCACCTCAAATGTGATACTTCGTTAGAATAGCCAGTGCATTTCTTCTGTTATCTATTTTAAGCGGGGATTGAGGCTGGATGCAATTAAAGTTGATTGTCAAGAATTGGAAAATGTCAAGTATGCAAAATGCAGCATATTCTCACGGGCCACACTTCTCACTCCCTAAGGATGGTGTTAACGTGCCACTTGTCTCTGTATTATGGCAGCTTTGGGCTGAACGTTTCACTAAACACACGGTGATGCACTGTCATGGAATAAGATGGGTGTTTTCAGGCATTGCCATGGCAACACCGTCCAAAATACAACATTAGCCCCAGACTTTTTTCATGACAGTGACCTAAAGAGTCATTGTGTCAAATTTCACATTCTTCGGTCGTGCTAATCAGTTGTTGCATTACTTTGAAGTTTAGGAAATGTTGAAAAATTTCCCATAAGAATAAACTTTGCCATGGCAACATAATGCATGGAGATGGAAGGAAGAGTTATTAGACCCAATTTCACATTATTCCATGATATTAATTATTTGAACATTAGTGGAAATTTTGGGGAGTACTCTCATGAGAATAACATGGGCACCTGCACGCATCACCATGGGCAACATAGTTAATAATACAATGGTTTTCATTGACTTGTTTCATTCTGATTAGAAAATGGAATGTGTGAAATTTTACAACATTTTGAAAAAAAACAAAACAAAACAAAAAGTTTTTACAAATGATTCAAATTTGAGCAAATCAGACTTTGTGTGTGAAAATGGGAGCAAATTTTTGAAAATTAGAAAATTTCAAAAATTCGCTATGAAATTTGTGGCTTTGCTGCATTTAAACCTTGATAGTTATTAAAACGATCTGGACAACTTTTGATGCCCCACTTGTCTGGATGGTGGACAGTGATTTTGAGCCTGGTGAAACACCCTTAAAGGAGAATCAGAAGTTTCAATCAAAGATGGCTGACTTTCGGTATATCAGGGGCATGGCCATAATAATACTTTTTGTTTCCCTTCACATGACGCACCAAACACACGCACCAAACACACGCACCAAATTTCGTGGCTCTATGACAAAGTTTACATTGGGCTGTAACTTGACTTTTGCAAGTTTTTTTATTCACCCACTCTGATAAAATATAATGAGAAAAATAAATAAAATTTTGAATGTAGAAACAAAAAAATAATGAAAAAAACTAAGCATTTTGTACTGCTGCTCTTCCGTGAGTTTCCATTTGAATGAAACGTCTCCCGTGCAGCTCAGCCCGTGACACATGAGAAATTGAACAATTGATATTTCTGACAGCAAGTCAATAAATCCCACAGCCATTTGTCCACACAGTAATTCAAGCACACTCTCTGCTGGACAAAACAGAGTGTCCATTTGTCAAACCTACTTTCACAGAAGCATGCAAAAGTTGTTCCAAATGCAAGTACGGAGGTTGTGTTTTTATTAAGGTCTTATCGTGCCGCAGTAAATGATAATAAAAACATGGTGTGTAATGTTCATTTTGGGAGTCCAACCGTTCTATTAAGTTGTTGTCTAAATCCATATTTCATTACCAGGAGTGAGGCGGACAAAATTAGTTGAGAATAAAAAACTAAATCCGCTGAAATATAGAACAGGGTTAAGAAGGGACAGGAGGACAAACTTACCCAAATGTCAAATCAAAAAGCGGCCTGCAGTGAAAAGCATTTTAAGATAAAGCCGTAATTAAATGTATTCAAACAACAATGTAATCCTCTTAATGAAGAACAGTGACATTTTACATAATATTATTTTAAATGCTTCATTTTTGGAACTTTTTGTTTTGCTGTGCACATGTACCTGAGGAAGAGACTGCATTTCTGTGCTGTGCCAGCCCCACACTGCCAGCTCAGTCATTTTGACCTACTTTTTTTTTTTTTTATGCGTATTTATTACTTTCTACATTTTAGATACATACGGAAGACCTCTAATATATCGTGCAAGATGTATGGAATTATGTAGTAAAGACAAAACGTGAAATAACTAACTTACATTTTTGATTCAGATTCCTTTCTTCTGGTAACAGCGCTGCAAACTCTTGGCCTTCTCCCAATGAGCTTCATGATCGTCACTTCACAGATGTGCCTTGTCACAGTTCATTAGTGGAATGCCAAGTGTCTAAAGTAGTGATGTCTTCAGAGATAATCTACAATGTAAATAGTCACGAAGATAAGGAAAAAAAACTAATGAAAAAGAGTGTCCAAAGTTTTGACTGGTGTATGTCATTACAGCGATAATACTCCCTACAACAGAAGCATAGCCTGACTGGATGAGATACTATCACAGTGTCTTGAAGGCTCATGTCTCCAGGTCTAGTACTGATGTTAAATAAACTTCTCCTGTGTTAAAACTTCAGCCTCATGCCTCTTTTTACAATTTATTCTACGGGAGTACCAATAATGGGCAACATCACTGTTGCCACCAGTCACACTTAAACCTATTGAACCACCCGAGCCATTCCTTCATTCTACTATTTTAACTTATTGTGCAGCCATCTGTTTCCAACCAGCAGTCACCTTAGCCTCGCCATCTTCTCCTCTTCTCCTGCACTTTTTGGGGCACTTACAGATGATGTGCCGTGGTAAATGGTGTCATTGTTATATAGCACTTTTCCACCTTCACAGCACTTACATCACATGTGTCAAACACAAGGCCCGTGGGCCAAATGTGGCCCCCCATGTCATTTTATGTGGCCCGCAACAAAATAAATTAAAAGGTGTGACTGTCTTAAAATATCAGTTATCAGTCTTAAAATATCAGTTTATCAGTTACACACATTTTTTCATACCTATGCAAATCCATATGCAATATTTGTAACTTGAATAAATAATACATCTACAAACGGTTAATTAACAAGATAAAAAGTAGTTGCATTTATTTTACATTACAGTTGGTTACATTTAGTTACATTTATCTTACAATTACATCCAGCCTTTTGAGAGCAACCATTTTGTTGATGGGGCCCTCTGTGAAAATGACTTTGACACCCCTGACTTACATCATTCACCCATTTACAGACACATTCATACACCAGTCGCAGACACGTTGCCCAAGGACACAACAACAGCATTCATCTGTGGGACACAACTTCACAACATACTATGTCGTTAACACACAGTGCGGACGCCGCCATTTACAGTACTTTAAAGCAACAGAGATATAAAAAATAAAATATAATTATTGCCTCTCAAGAACAGTGAGTTTGTTATCTCTGTTCAATAGCTTGATAATAGCCTGCCCTACAGTATATATTGAAATTCCATATCTTTTTAACAGCTGTGCAATGTGACAATCGATACCACACAAAATATTTAGTGTAGTGTCATTTAAGTCTTATTATATAATTTTTTATGCAGTATTGATTCATTATAACCATAAACTTTTACTGGTCTGGTGGTAAGTATAACAAAAGTAAAAACAGATGTACTAGCTGCCTATTGGACCAAATCATGTTAACATTAAAAAACAGTAAAAAAAAAAAAAAAAAAAGAAAGAAAAAGACTAATCACTGACTTCCCGTGCCCCGCTGTGCAGCACAACTATTTCTGGGTCCCCGATCTCATAATCCCCTCCACGCCAACAAAGCATTTTCAAACTCATTTCCTGAGAGCATCGCGTTAGCCATAAAAGCACAAATGGAGCAGTAAATAGCCTAATAATGCACAACACTATCTTTTTACGGCCTCCCACGCTCCTTTACCATACTGGACAGCAGCCGGCGTTGACTTTAGCTTAAGGGAAATCAGCTATCAGAGCATAGAATGAGCTCCTGATTCAAAATGCTAGATGGCACACTTGAGAAATGAAAACTTATGGGGCTATATATTTGTGTTATAGTTTTTATAGTATTTTTATTTATTTATTTATTTATTTTTTCAGATGTAAAGTTCCACTACGAAACTTTTTTGGTGGTGGTGGGGGGAGTCTGTCACCTGTTTCCATGGAGATTGTATTGCTTTGCCTGGAATCTTACACAGTATAGCATTAAACATATATATCTAGCACTTCAATTTAATTTGTGTGTTTTATTGGTTTGTTCGTTTAGATCATGGATCTATTAAAATAACTGGATAGGGTAATGTTAGCTTAGAGCTGTCTTGAGTTGGATTATTGGGCACTCATTGGTACTACAATAAAAAAAAAAGAAAAAAAAAAGTCCTTCCTGCACAGAAAGGATTTTTCTCATACAGTGCAATGTCATCACAAACTGCTCGTGTTCAGCTGACAGTGCACCTACAGCTTTCACAAAGGTCGACTTTTGTGGAGATTTTTACCTATTTTCAGATCATAAACTTTTTATCAGCTCAAAATCCATCTGTTGTCTTAGAAATCGCTTTTTAATGGTTAGCTTTGGCTACGCTCTATGTCCGCTCTCGCTAAGCCCAAGCGCTGATTGGCCAGGTCAAGTGGTACGACATGAACGAGCATGTGAGCGATGTGAATGAGCCCACTGTGGTGAATGAGCCACTGGTTTAGAACATGGTTCAGAAGCGCCCTGGAAGCATAAACATTATCATTTACAATTTTTTTATTTTTTATTATTCCCTTGCCTCCTTCACTTCACTCCGCTCACTCTCACCATGTAAAGTCTCATGGAGTTTAGCTCAACTGTGCATGGTCGATGGGCAGGGCAGGACTGGATGTAGCCGCTAAAAGATAAACTCGCAAAATGCGCCATTGAGCACAGCCCATTGACTTCAATGGGCGGCCATGTTAGGCCCTGGGGTCTGGTTTAGATATGTTTATTGTCATATGGAACATTCTTAGCTAATTAATGACATCTCCATGGAGACAAGCAGGTGGCAGACTCTCCACCAAAAAACATATGAAGTGCATGCAGTGTATACTAAATGATATACTACAAAGTTTTTGAGTTTTCATCATGTCAAATTTGGGAGGCCAGTGACTCAGTGGTTCAAAGGTTCAGTCTAACCTGAAGGCTGACGGTTTGGGGGGGTTTGGACTTTGAAATTCAAGCATGCAGTCTATTTCACTAAGCCTTCAGTGAAACCATGAGAATTTCAAAACAGTGAATATCCTGGCTAATAAAAAACAGGTTTATGCTCCTGGATTGAAGCAGTAACATACATTAGGTCATACAAAGGAGGTTTCTGTATTTTCTAGACTGGCAAATGGGCTCGACAACAGGACAGTGAGGGGACATTATTAAAATGTTATTTTTAAGCTTTTTCCTAAAGAAAAAAAAAAAATTCCAGCCCAGCAATTTGGAAGTTGGAGTTGGTCTGACAGCCCATACAGTACAGACAGTAGTAATTGTGATCTTATATTGTACTTTGCGAAAACTTTTTCTACTATGGTGGGGGGGAAAAGTCTTTTAAAACTTTTTATTTTGAATGGAATTCTCAGTAAAAGTGTCACATTAATATCAAAGATTCCCAGATATGCACTAGTCAGGTTAGACTAGTCATGTCACTAAAACATAATAAACACACTTCACTCATTATTATTTAAGATTTTTTCTCATAATGTTGCTTAGTTTTAAAAATGTTGGTGAAGTTTCTAATTTTACTTGATATGACAGACGTAGACATCATTTCATAACTGTTACCAAAAACTGAAGCTTGGGATGAGCAGCGAAACGTCTTCACTCCTACAACTTTATGTCCAGTTGACAGATTTGAATTTTTTCTTTTACTATGTTACCTAGAAACCGTAATGTGAAGGGCAAAACTTAAAATTGCAAGAGCTATGATTAGACTTTTGGAAAGAATTTTCAGTGTTGACAACATATATGTATTTCATTTTACAACGCACTGCTACTTCCTATAGGCTATTATTCAACTTTTCTTTTTTTTTTTCACAAACATTTGGCAGATCTAAAACAATGATAGATATTTACCCTTGATCCTATCCCACCAAACCAAGTAATAATTGCAAAAATATTTAAACCTGTCATATATACTGTAATAATCTTATATAATTGACATCTTTTGTTGTTCTTGTAACTGTTTATATCTTGTTGTTAATGTAACTGCTTTTGTATGTGGCACTTGGTTGCTATGCCGACAAGCTGATGTATAGGTTCTATTCATCAGTTACTGGTCTGTTTTGAAGACTAGGAGTTAGGACTGCTGTTTTTGCTCTTGTTTTGGCGTGGGAGTCCCTGCTTAGACTGCTGCCCCCGCGACCCGGCCCCAGATAAGGGGAAGAAAATGGATGGATGGATCATGTAGAGTGGGTTAATACGAACATTTTAAGACCAAAATGACGAGCAGCTGTTATGGAGAGAGGGGTGACAGTTTTCTAAATAAAAATTGGAGCCAGAGTTGATGGAGCCGGAAGCGAGCCCATGCTCACTTATATTATTTGGCTATTTGGCGGAAGTGGAGGCTAGCAGGTTTGCTATGTCCATTTGTATATACAGTCTGTGGTTACAGCCTACAATAGCTTTTGTGTTCAGAAAATAAACTACCAGAAAAAAAGAAAAAAAATGCCATGTTTCCAGAACACTACAATACTTTAAACAATGTCTATGTCTGTATTGGGTAGCTGTATAAACTTTGGCACTTGTGTGATTCATTACTGTCAAAGTTTACGGAGGACTGCAGATTCACTCGATATGTATTCATGATGGCTCCTCTATAAACAGCATGTGTAATGTGCTTATTGATTGTAGAGATGTTTAGAAATGCTGACTGTACTGGCACATGGCTGTATAGAGCCAGCTGAACACAAAAAAAGGCAGCAGGAAAGCTCAAACTTCACCAGAGCACACTGAAGCACAAATCGATCACACTCACAATTACAATCAAGGTCTCATTAAATATTTAATCATCAATCAATGGTCATCTTCAGTGCTGCTGTTTCTGCTTCACAAAAGTAAAGTTTAAACTTTGGTTTTTCACATTTCCTCTTAGAACTGAAATACCACAATCCTATAAATTATTCATTTAAAAACGGTCAGTGGTCCAGACTTATTCCTCACTTTCCTAACGCATTCCTAACTTCCTTATTATTCACCATGATGAGTTAATAAGAGAAAGTTTTAACCACTTTCAAAGGCCGTAAGGGAGTTTTGCTGCAAGACCACTGCTAACAACAACTAGGATGCTAACAGTGTACTAGTTCACTGACAAATAAAACACTGTATATCTAAAAGAGCACACCGTGGTCTCAATTGGACCCTAAGAACTGCTTCTATTGTTCTCAGCATGGACAAAAATCGTGTTTAGCCAATTAAAAAAAAAAATCGTGATTGTTGAAGTAAGGCGCGTTTGGGTTCCTTTGGAAGTTTATATGTCCTTCCTGTTTGTTTATTGTTATCATTTTATTGAATCCTGATTTGTTTGTTTCGATGTTAATGCAAGACTGAGAAGCAGCTATTAAAACCCAAATGTAAGTGTTTCTTGCCTGTTGCGCATTGAATCTGCTAATTGCTCCTCTTCCCACCTATCTGGCCTCTCTCTTTGACTTTTACAGCATGCAGAATATCAAAGACAATGTGACTACAAAGGGTGATGTCAGAAGTTTACCATGCTGTGCACATTTTCAGCTTTCTGTACGACCAGAGGCTCTGGTGACAAGGTTCAAGTATTTCCAAAGCTCAAAGAAGTGAAGCAAAAAACAATTAAGTTCCTGGCACCTGCAGAGGAGAGTGTTCACACACTGGCAAATGTAAAGGATTTCTTCAAACATGCAAAGACACACTCTGTTCCCAACAGAGGACATGGTGCAGCTAAGTACACTGTATAGTTTCAGCACCATGCTACAGTGGACAGCTCCGGCACATACTGAGCAAAAACACCCAATGGAGAAAATGGTTACACTTTACAATAAATACGTCTTAAAGTGATAGTATCTAGCTTTCTGAGGGTGGGAAGCCAACTGCATGATTCCATGGAAATAGGAGGTTAAAACCATACTTTGGAACATTCTCCATGTAGATAGATGTGTTTTATGTCATAATGTGGAATATAGTTAAAGGAAAGGAAGTTTTGTAGAGATGCAAGCTCACTCAGAGTATTATGCATGCTTTTTCTGTTTTTCAGTGCACTAAACATCCATAATAATGATAACAATAATAACAATAATTATCCCTTTATCCCTTTATATCCTTTCCCCTTATAGAATATATTGTAAAAGCTCCACATTGTGACAAAATGAGATTGCTACCAATATTTCTTACCGCCCTGGAAGTAAGTACAGAAAGCAGGGTTCTAAAGCAGGGCTCTGAAGCAGATCTCTGAAGCAGATCTCTGAAGCAGATCTCTGAAACAGGGCTCTGAAGCAGGGCTCTGATTGGCTACGCACCCCAGTTTCACTTCTCCCACTGAAAAAGCTGTTCTATGTATAAACAGTGTGCCAAAGGGTTTGTGAGGTGTGAAAAAAAGGTAGTTCAAGTTGTTTCTAAGTCTGAACCATTCTTAATAAAATATTTGTTCATTATGAATTAGTCTTACTTACCTGTATTATTAAGGCTAATTATTATATAATGTTACTGAGTAGTTTCACATTCTCTTCCAAGTCATCGTATGTTTTCCTGTTTTTCACAAGCTATAGTTGCGTAAAATGGCTTACAGAGAGGTCAGATATGTTCAAATACATAGACTTTACTATATGCATAAACAATAAAAGGCACATTACAAGCTGAGGACAACTGTACAGATGTTTACCAGTCAGTATTTACACAGTGAACACAAAACTCGACTATATCTACTGTATTATTTGTTACGCTTACCCATAGTTACTTCTCATGCATCATTTTTGTAGAATTTACTTTTAGAATTGTACTTTGATTATATTTTATTCTTTAAACCAAATATTTTAAATTATTTAGTGAGACACTCTCCTTTTATAACTTGATTTATTCTATGCCTATTCATATTCTACTCCTGCTTCACTTTTTATTGTCCATTTTGGGAAGAATAAAAGTTTTCTCATTTAATCTTATCTTAAATCATTTTTGGGGGGGAAATACTCCCTCACAAGTAAAAGAAAAGGGACTATATTGTAGAGAAACTTTGTGGTATTAACTTATCACAGGAAATATGAAGCAGGCAGCACTATTGGCATTTCTATTTAACTGACAAGGCAACTGAACATAAAGCACAACTACAAAGCAACATCTACTATATATTTTTTTCTATTTTTCTACATTACACAGTAGCCTAGGATGATATATATGTATAGTACTGAGGTTATATTCAAAGGATTTCTTATAGACCTACATAATAGAGTCATAATACAACCGAGCCAACGCTATACTGTTCAAATCAAAGCAGTTTTATACCTTCATTATGGCTAAATCTGTGCTTAACGCAGTTCATCTATAAGCAGCAGTCCTTGAAACCAGGCCAAAATCCTTCATTGACATCACATATTTTCTCAGTGGCCCCTCCCTCTCTCAGACACACAAACACACGTACACACAGATACACACACACACGCACGCAGACACACATACACACATTTGGTGGCTGATCAGACTGAATGCATTTAATCATTTATGAACCTTGGGCGCTGCTAATGCTAACAGCTCACCACTGCCCACTTAATAATTAAAAGGGCTGTATTGATTGTGGCATTACGGAGCTTGCGTTGAGGGACATTAGTCAGTGCCTGTGATGATAATGACACTGCTGATTTAGAGGTGCTTTAATTCAGCAGGTGAACTACGGCGGGCCCAGCCAATAAGGAAATAAAGGAGGACGACAAGTGGGACCTTGAGGGACTGATGTAAAGAGCTGTGGTAAGTGAATAGATAAAAGTTATGGATTTGATAAAATGGGCATCACGACAATGCCTGTCAATGGCAATACCATACTGCGTCGTGAAAATGGACCGCACCAGGAATGGGAACTGGTATATTCTGGAGAAGGCTCATGAAATTCAGAACAGTAATAGAGCTCCATGAGGCAAGCTAAAGTTGAATTGGAGCACTAACCCTATGATGGACAGAAAGTCGGCCGTATTGGTGTGTGTGGCACTCCGACGCACCAGCTGTTTGGCTGGGCAGTAGTGTTTTTTGGCAGAGGTAATTTACTTGCATCTCCTCCTTGCGGTCTCTCATCTCTGACGTCTGCACACCTGGTAGGCTGCCGTTGAAGCAGAGCCCCGCCAGCCCTCAAAGTTTGTTTGATCAAACCACATCAAACACTTTGAGTCTCTGTTTCAATGACATAACTTTCTTCTCGTTCATGTTCG
>JAIEZT010001198.1:0-54537 GCA_019594935.1 Periophthalmus modestus | reverse complement strand
TTTAAGCTAAAATAGGCCTTAAAACATGCACACTCTCATTCCACACCTACAAAGTGATGGCAGTTGAAGCTTCAGAAGTCCATAAGACAGTTACAGAAGTGACTGTGTACGGACAATGGAAATGCTTAATGCCACACACGAACGCAGAAGAACAGTGTAAAAAAAAAAAAAGGAAGAGGAATTGAGAATTTTAACCAATATGAGGAGTGAGCACAAAAAAAACTAACACCTGTAACACTTTGGAGCTGTAACGCAGCACAGGAGGCGCGCTAAGATCAGCTGAGTGGCAATTACACACAGACAAAACTAGGGTTATCGAATGAACCAACATACACGCAGGGAGTAACCACGAAGCGCCAGCAATCGAACATGAACGAGAAGAAAGTTATGTCACTGAAACAGAGACTCAAAGTGTTTGATGTGGTTTGATCAAACAAACTTTGAGGGCTGGCGGCTCTGCTTCACGGCAGCCTACCAGGTGTGCAGACGTCAGAGATGAGAGCAAGGGGAGATGCAAGTAAATTACCTCTGCAAAAACACTACTGCCCAGCCAACAGATGTGCGTGCCACTACACAATACGGCCCGACTTTCTGTCCATCATAGGGTTAGTGCTCCAATTCAACGTTAGGCTTGCCTCATGGAGCTCTATTACTGTTCTGAATTTCATGAGCCTTCTCCAGAATATACCAGTTCCCATTCCTGGTGCGGTCCAATTTCACGACGCAGTATGGTATTGCCATTGACAGGCATTGTCGTGATGCCCATTTTATCAAATTTTATGGTAGGCCAGTTGATCCTAGACTTTTCAGCGATGTTTAGGGGTCAAAAATGTGATTATTTTGGGGGAAGATGAAACCATAATGCCTTACAGTTACTTACTCGAAAAAAAAAATATACGAACCACTCTTTTTCCAAAACACAAAAACCTTACATATAGTCCCCCATAACTTTTATCTATTCACTTACCACAGCTCTTTACATCAGTCCCTCAAGGTCCACTTGTCGTCCTCCTTTATTTCCTTATTGGCTGGGCCCGCCGTAGTTCACCTGCTGAATTAAAGCACCTCTAAATCAGCAGTGTCATTATCATCACAGGCACTGACTAATGTCCCTCAACGCAAGCTCCGTAATGCCACAATCAATACAGCCCTTTTAATTATTAAGTGGGCAGTGGTGAGCTGTTAGCATTAGCAGCGCCCAAGGTTCATAAATGATTAAATGCATTCAGTCTGATCAGCCACCAAATGTGTGTATGTGTGTCTGCGTGCGTGTGTGTGTGTATCTGTGTGTACGTGTGTTTGTGTGTCTGAGAGAGGGAGGGGCCACTGAGAAAATATGTGATTGTCAATGAAGGATTTGGCCTGGTTTCAAGGACTGCTGCTTATAGATGAACTGCGTTAAGCACAGATTTAGCCATAATGAAGGTATAAAACTGCTTTGATTTGAACAGTATAGCGTTGGCTCGGTTGTATTATGACTCTATTATGTAGGTCTATAAGAAATCCTTTGAATATAACCTCAGTACTATACATATATATCATCCTAGGCTACTGTGTAATGTAGAAAATAGAAAAAAATATATAGTAGATGTTGCTTTGTAGTTGTGCTTATGGTTCAGTTGCCCTTGTCAGTTAAATAGAAATGCCAATAGTGCTGCCTGCTTCATATTCCTGTGATAAGTAATACCACAAAGTTTCTCTACAATATAGTCCCTTTCTTTTACTTGTGAGGGAGTATTTCCCCCCCAAAAATGATTTAAGATAAGATTAAATGGAGAAAACTTTTTATTCTTCCCAAAATGGACAATAAAAAGTGAAGCAGGAGTAGAATATGAATAGGCATAGAATAAATCAGTTATAAAAGGAGAGTGTCTCACTAAATAATTTAAAATATTTTGGTTTAAAGAATAAAATATAATCAAGTACAATTCTAAAAGTAATTCTACAAAAATGATGCATGAGAAGTAACTATGGGTAAGCGTAACAAATAATACCAGTAGATATAGTCGAGTTTTGTGTTCACTGTGTAAATACTGACTGGTAAACATCTGTACAGTTGTCCTCAGCTTGTAATGGCCTTTTAGTTGTTTATGCATATAGTAAGTCTATGTATTGAACATATCTGACCTCTCTGTAAGCCATTTTACGCAACTATAGCTTGTGAAAAACAGGAAAACATACGATTGAACTTGGAAGAGAATGTGAAACTACTCAGTAACATTATATAATAATTAGCCTTAATAATACAGGTAAGTAAGACTTAATTCATAATGACAAATATTTTATTAAGAATGGTTCAGACTTAGAAACAACTTGAACTACCTTTTTTTCACACCATCCAAACCCTTTGGCACACTGTTTATACATAGAACAGCTTTTTCAGTGGAGAAGTGAAACTGGGGTGCGTAGCCAATCAGAGCCCTGCTTCAGAGCCCTGTTTCAGAGATCTGCTTCAGAGATCTGCTTCAGAGATCTGCTTCAGAGCCCTGCTTTAGAACCCTGCTTTCTGTACTTACTTCCAGGGCGGTAAGAAATATTGGTAGCAATCTCATTTTGTCACAATGTGGAGCTTTTACAATATATTCTATAAGGGGAAAGGATATAAAGGGATAAAGGGATAATTATTGTTATTATTGTTATCATTATTATGGATGTTTTAGTGCACTGAAAAACAGAAAAAGCATGCATAATACTCTGAGTGAGCTTGCATCTCTACAAAACTTCCTTTCCTTTAACTATATTCCACATTATGACATAAAACACATCTATCTACATGGAGAATGTTCCAAAGTATGGTTTTAACCTCCTATTTCCATGGAATCATGCAGTTGGCTTCCCACCCTCAGAAAGCTAGATACTATCACTTTAAGACGTATTATTGTAAAGTGTAACCATTTTCTCCATTGGGTGTTTTTGCTCAGTATGTGCCGGAGCTGTGTCCACTGTAGCATGGTGCTGAAACTATACAGTGTACTTAGCTGCACCATGTCCTCTGTTGGGAACAGAGTGTGTCTTTGCATGTTTGAAGAAATCCTTTACATTTGCCAGTGTGTGAACACTCTCCTCTGCAGGTGCCAGGAACTTAATTGTTTTTTGCTTCACTTCTTTGAGCTTTGGAAATACTTGAACCTTGTCACCAGAGCCTCTGGGTCGTACAGAAAGCTGAAAATGTGCCAGCATGGTAAACTTCTGACATCACCTTTGTAGTCACATTGTCTTTGATATTCTGCATGCTGTAAAAGTCAAAGAGAGAGGCCAGATAGGTGGGAAGAGGAGCAATTAGCAGATTCAATGCGCAACAGGCAAGAAACACTACATTTGGTTTTAATAGCTGCTTCTCAGTCTTGCATTAACATCGAAACAAACAAATCAGGATTCAATAAAATGATAACAATAAACAAAACAGGAAGGACATATAAACTTCCAAAGGAACCCAAACGCGCCTTACTTCAACAATCACGATTTTTTTTTTTAATTGGCTAAACACGATTTTTGTCCATGCTGAGAACAATAGAAGCAGTTCTTAGGGTCCAATTGAGACCACGGTGTGCTCTTTTAGATATACAGTGTTTTATTTGTCAGTGAACTAGTACACTGTTAGCATCCTAGTTGTTGTTAGCAGTGGTCTTGCAGCAAAACTCCCTTACGGCCTTTGAAAGTGGTTAAAAACTTTCTCTTATTAACTCATCATGGTGAATAATAAGGAAGTTAGGAATGCGTTAGGAAAGTGAGGAATAAGTCTGGACCACTGACCGTTTAAAATGAATAATTTATAGGATTGTGGTATTTCAGTTCTAAGAGGAAATGTGAAAAACCAAAGTTTAAACTTTACTTTTGTGAAGCAGAAACAGCAGCACTGAAGATGACCATTGATTGATGATTAAATATTTAATGAGACCTTGATTGTAATTGTGAGTGTGATCGATTTGTGCTTCAGTGTGCTCTGGTGAAGTTGAGCTTTCCTGCTGCCTTTTTTTTTGTGTTCAGCTGGCTCTATACAGCCATGTGCCAGTACAGTCAGCATTTCTAAACATCTCTACAATCAATAAGCACATTACACATGCTGTTTATAGAGGAGCCATCATGAATACATATCGAGTGAATCTGCAGTCCTCTGTAAACTTTGACAGTAATGAATCACACAAGTGCCAAAGTTTATACAGCTACCCAATACAGACATAGACATTGTTTAAAGTATTGTAGTGTTCTGGAAACATGGCATTTTTTTTCTTTTTTTTCTGGTAGTTTATTTTCTGAACACAAAAGCTATTGTAGGCCGTAACCACAGACTGTATATACAAACAACATAGCAAACCTGCTAGCCTCCACTTCCGCCAAATAGCCAAATAATATAAGTGAGCATGGGCTCGCTTCCGGCTCCATCAACTCTGGCTCCAATTTTTATTTAGAAAACTGTCACCCCTCTCTCCATAACTGCTGATCGTCATTTTGGTCTTAAAATGTTCGTATTAACCCACTCTACGTGATCTATCCATCCATTTTCTTCTGCTTATCTGGGGCCGGGTCGCGGGGGCAGCAGTCTAAGCAGGGACTCCCACGCCAAAACAAGAGCAAAAACAGCAGTCCTAACTCCTAGTCTTCAAAACAGACCAGTAACTGATGAATAGAACCTATACATCCGCTTGTCGGCATAGCAACCAAGTGCCACATACAAAAGCAGTTACATTAACAACAAGATATAAACAGTTACAAGAACAACAAAAGATGTCAACTATATCAGATTATTACAGTATATATGACAGGTTTAAATATTTTTGCAATTATTACTTGGTTTGGTGTGATAGGATCAAGGGTAAATATCTAGCATTGTTTTAGATCTGCCAAATGTTTGTGAAAAAAAACAAAAAACAAAAAAAAAAGTTGAATAATAGCCTATAGGAAGTAGCAGTGCGTCGTAAAATGAAATACATATATGTTGTCGACACTGAAAATTCTTTCCAAAAGTCTAATCATAGCTCTTGCAATTTTAAGTTTTGGCCCTTCACATTACGGTTTCTAGGTAACATAGTAAAAGAAAAATTCAAATCTGTCAACTGGACATAAAGTTGTAGGAGTGAAGACGTTTCGCTGCTCATCCAAGCTTCAGTTTTTGGTAACAGTTATGAAATGATGTCTACGTCTGTCATATCAAGTAAAATTAGAAACTTCACCAACATTTTTAAAACTAAGCAACATTATGAGAAAAAATCTTAAATATTAATGAGTGAAGTGTGTTTATTATGTTTTAGTGACATGACTAGTCTAACCTGACTAGTGCATATCTGGGAATCTTTGATATTAATGTGACACTTTACTGAGAATTCCATTCAAAATAAAAAGTTTTAAAAGACTTTTCCCCCCACCATAGTAGAAAAAGTTTCGCAAAGTACAATATAAGATCACAATTACTGTCTGTACTGTATGGGCTGTCAGACCAACTCCAACTTCCAAATTGCTGGGCTGGAATTTTTTTTTTTTCTTTAGGAAAAGCTTAAAAATAACATTTTAATAATGTCCCCTCACTGTCCTGTTGTCGAGCCCATTTGCCAGTCTAGAAAATACAGAAACCTCCTTTGTATGACCTAATGTATGTTACTGCTTCAATCCAGGAGCATAAACCTGTTTTTATTAGCCAGGATATTCACTGTTTTGAAATTCTCATGGTTTCACTGAAGGCTTAGTGAAATAGACTGCATGCTTGAATTTCAAAGTCCAAACCCCCCCAAACCGTCAGCCTTCAGGTTAGACTGAACCTTTGAACCACTGAGTCACTGGCCTCCCAAATTTGACATGATGAAAACTCAAAAACTTTGTAGTATATCATTTAGTATACACTGCATGCGCTTCATATGTTTTTGGTGGAGAGTCTGCCACCTGCTTGTCTCCATGGAGATGTCATTAATTAGCTAAGAATGTTCCATATGACAATAAACATATCTAAACCAGACCCCAGGGCCTAAACATGGCCGCCCATTGAAGTCAATGGGCTGTGCTCAATGGCGCATTTTGCGAGTTTATCTTTTAGCGGCTACATCCAGTCCTGCCCTGCCCATCGACCATGCACAGTTGAGCTAACCTCCATGAGACTTTACATGGTGAGAGTGAGCGGAGTGAAGTGAAGGAGGCAAGGGAATAATAATAAAAAAAAAAAAAATTGTAAATGATAATGTTTATGCTTCCAGGGCGCTTCTGAACCATGTTCTAAACCAGTGGCTCATTCACCACAGTGGGCTCATTCACATCGCTCACATGCTCGTTCATGTCGTACCACTTGACCTGGCCAATCAGCGCTTGGGCTTAGCGAGAGCGGACATAGAGCGTAGCCAAAGCTAACCATTAAAAAGCGATTTCTAAGACAAACACAGATGGATTTTGAGCTGATAAAAAGTTTATGATCTGAAAATAGGTAAAAATCTCCACAAAAGTCGACCTTTGTGAAAGCTGTAGGTGCACTGTCAGCTGAACACGAGCAGTTTGTGATGACATTGCACTGTATGAGAAAAATCCTTTCTGTGCAGGAAGGACTTTTTTTTTTCTTTTTTTTTATTGTAGTACCAATGAGTGCCCAATAATCCAACTCAAGACAGCTCTAAGCTAACATTACCCTATCCAGTTATTTTAATAGATCCATGATCTAAACGAACAAACCAATAAAACACACAATTAAATTGAAGTGCTAGATATATATGTTTAATGCTATACTGTGTAAGATTCCAGGCAAAGCAATACAATCTCCATGGAAACAGGTGACAGACTCCCCCCACCACCACCAAAAAAGTTTCGTAGTGGAACTTTACATCTGGGAAAAAAAAAAATATATATATACTATAAAAACTATAACACAAATATATAGCCCCATAAGTTTTCATTTCTCAAGTGTGCCATCTAGCATTTTGAATCAGGAGCTCATTCTATGCTCTGATAGCTGATTTCCCTTAAGCTAAAGTCAACGCCGGCTGCTGTCCAGTATGGTAAAGGAGCGTGGGAGGCCGTAAAAAGATAGTGTTGTGCATTATTAGGCTATTTACTGCTCCATTTGTGCTTTTATGGCTAACGCGATGCTCTCAGGAAATGAGTTTGAAAATGCTTTGTTGGCGTGGAGGGGATTATGAGATCGGGGACCCAGAAATAGTTGTGCTGCACAGCGGGGCACGGGAAGTCAGTGATTAGTCTTTTTCTTTCTTTTTTTTTAACTGTTTTTTAATGTTAACATGATTTGGCCCAATAGGCAGCCAGTACATTTGTTTTTACTTTTGTTATACTTACCACCAGACCAGTAAAAGTTTATGGTTATAATGAATCAATACTGCATAAAAAATAATATAATAAGACTTAAATGACACTACACTAAATATTTTGTGTGGTATCGATTGTCACATTGCACAGCTGTTAAAAAGATATGGAATTTCAATATATACTGTAGGGCAGGCTATTATCAAGCTATTGAACAGAGATAACAAACTCACTGTTCTTGAGAGGCAATAATTATATTTTATTTTTTATCTCTGTTGCTTTAAAGTACTGTAAATGGCGGCGTCCGCACTGTGTTAACGGCATAGTATGTTGTGAAGTTGTGTCCCACAGATGAATGCTGTTGTTGTGTCCTTGGGCAACGTGTCTGCGACTGGTGTATGAATGTGTCTGTAAATGGGTGAATGATGTAAGTCAGGGGTGTCAAAGTCATTTTCACAGAGGGCCACATCAACAAAATGGTTGCTCTCAAAAGGCTAGGATGTAATTGTAAGATAAATGTAAACTAAATGTAACCAACTGTAATGTAAAAATAAATGCAGCAACTACTTTTTATCTTGTTAATTAACCGTTTGAAGATGTATTATTTATTCAAGTTACAAATATTGCATATGGGTTTGCATATGTATGAAAAAAATGTGTGTAACTGTGTATCTCCTGATAAACTGATATTTTAAGACAGTCACATCTTTTAATTTATTTTGTTGTGGGCCACATAAAATGACATGGGGGGCCACATTTGGCCCACGGGCCTTGTGTTTGACACATGTGATGTAAGTGCTTTGAAGGTGGAAAAGTGCTATATAACAATGACACCATTTACTACGGCACATCATCTGTAAGTGCCCCAAAAAGTGCAGGAGAAGAGGAGAAGATGGCGAGGCTAAGGTGACTGCTGGTTGGAAACAGATGGCTGCACAATAAGTTAAAATAGTAGAATGAAGGAATGACTCGGGTGGTTCAATAGGTTTAAGTGTGACTGGTGGCAACAGTGATGTTGCCCATTATTGGTACTCCCGTAGAATAAATTGTAAAAAGAGGCATGAGGCTGAAGTTTTAACACAGGAGAAGTTTATTTAACATCAGTACTAGACCTGGAGACATGAGCCTTCAAGACACTGTGATAGTATCTCATCCAGTCAGGCTATGCTTCTGTTGTAGGGAGTATTATCGCTGTAATGACATACACCAGTCAAAATTTTGGACACTCTTTTTCATTAGTTTTTTTCTTTATCTTCTGGACTATTTACATTGTAGATTATCTCTGAAGACATCACTACTTTAGACACTTGGCATTCCACTAATGAACTGTGACAAGGCACATCTGTGAAGTGACGATCATGAAGCTCATTGGGAGAAGGGCCAAGAGTTGCAGCGCTGTCACCAGAAGAAAGGAATCTGAATCAAAAATGTAAGTTAGTTATTTCACGTTTTGTCTTACTACATAATTCCATACATCTTGCATGATATATTAGAGGTCTGTATCCGTGTAGAAAGTAATAAAATGCAGAAAAAAATAAAATTAAAAAAAAAAAAAAAAAAGTAGGTCAAAATGACTGAGCTGGCAGTGTGGGGCTGGCACAGCACAGAAATGCAGTCTCTCCTCAGGTACATGTGCACAGCAAAACAAAAAGTTCCAAAAATGAAGCATTTAAAATAATATTATGTAAAATGTCACTGTTCTTCATTAAGAGGATTACATTGTTGTTTGAATACATTTAATTACGGCTTTATCTTAAAATGCTTTTCACTGCAGGCCGCTTTTTTGATTTGACATTTGGGTAAGTTTGTCGTCCTGTCCCTTCTTAAACCTGTTCTATATTTCAGCGGATTTAGTTTTTTTATTCTCAACTAATTTTGTCCGCCTCACTCCTGGTAATGAAATATGGATTTAGACAACAACTTAATAGAACGGTTGGACTCCCAAAAATGAACATTACACACCATGTTTTTATTATCATTTTACTGCGGCACGATAAGACCTAAATAAAAACACCAACCTCCGTACTTGCATTTGGAACAACTTTTGCATGCTTCTGTGAAAGTAGGTTTGACAAATGGACACTCTGTTTTGTCCAGCAGAGAGTGTGCTTGAATTACTGTGTGGACAAATGGCTGTGGGATTTAATTGACTTGCTGTCAGAAATATCAATTGTTCAATTTCTCATGTGTCACGGGCTGAGCTGCACGGGAGACGTTTCATTCAAATGGAAACTCACGGAAGAGCAGCAGTACAAAATGCTTAGTTTTTTTCATTATTTTTTTGTTTCTACATTCAAAATTTATTTATTATTTTCTCATTATATTTTATCAGAGTGGGTGAATAAAAAAACTTGCAAAAGTCAAGTTACAGCCCAATGTAAACTTTGTCATAGAGCCACGAAATTTGGTGCGTGTGTTTGGTGCGTGTGGTTTTGGTGCGTCATGTGAAGGGAAACAAAAGTATTATTATGGCCATGCCCCTGATATACCGAAAGTCAGCCATCTTTGATTGAAACTTCTGATTCTCCTTTAAGGGTGTTTCACCAGGCTCAAAATCACTGTCCACCATCCAGACAAGTGGGGCATCAAAAGTTGTCCAGATCGTTTTAATAACTATCAAGGTTTAAATGCAGCAAAGCCACAAATTTCATAGCGAATTTTTGAAATTTTCTAATTTCAAAATTTGCTCCCATTTTCACACACAAAGTCTGATTTGCTCAAATTTGAATCATTTGTAAAAACTTTTTGTTTTGTTTGTGTTTTTTCAAAATGTTGTAAAATTTCACACATTCCATTTTCTAATCAGAATGAAACAAGTCAATGAAAACCATTGTATTATTAACTAGTTGCCATGGTGATGCGTGCAGGTGCCCATGTTATTCTCATGAGAGTACTCCCAAAATTTCCACTAATGTTCAAATAATTAATATCATGGAATAATGTGAAATTTGGTCTAATAACTCTTCCTTCCATCTCCATGCATTATGTTGCCATGGCAAAGTTATTCTTATGGGAAATTTTTCAACATTTCCTAAACTTCAAGTAATGCAACAACTGATTAGCACGACCGAAGAATGTGAAATTTGACACAATGACTCTTTAGGTCACTGTCATGAAAAAAGTCTGGGGCTAATGTTGTATTTTGGACGGTGTTGCCATGGCAATGCCTGAAAACACCCATCTTATTCCATGACAGTGCATCACCGTGTGTTTAGTGAAACGTTCAGCCCAAAGCTGCCATAATACAGAGACAAGTGGCACGTTAACACCCATCCTTAGGGAGTGAGAAGTGTGGGCCCGTGAGAATATGCTGCATTTTGCATACTTGACATTTTCCAATTCTTGACAATCAACTTTAATTGCATCCAGCCTCAATCCCCGCTTAAAATAGATAACAGAAGAAATGCACTGGCTATTCTAACGAAGTATCACATTTGAGGTGGATCACAATGTGCATATCTTCCTTTTGCTGACTTTGAAAGGATACACTTTGTTAGAGCCTCTTCTTATCAAGGCTACACCTGTATCAGCACAATTAGCATCCTTATCTTTGAAGTTAGCTGTTCTAATTTTTCAAGGTCATTGGATTTCACTAAGAGTTTGAGATCTGCTATGCAATTAGGAAAATACAGTAGTAAATTTTGTGTTAGATTTATTTATTAATGTATTATTATATTATATATTATTATTATTATTATTATTATTATTATTATTAATAATAATAATAATAATAATAATAATAATAATAATAATAATAATAATAATAATAACATATGTTGTTTTTTTCTTCTTTATAACTGAGCCCAGCTTTGGGTCCTGGTCTAGTTCTGGTTTAGTCCTGGTTTAGTCCTGGTCTAGCCCTTGTCTAGTCTGTTTTGTTTTAGTCCTGGTTTAGTCCTGGTCTAGTCTGGTCTAGTCCTGGTCTAGTCCTGGTCTAGTCCTGGTTTAGTCCTGGTTTAGTCCTAGTCTAGCCCTTGTCTAGTCCTGTTTTAGTCCTGGTTTAGTCCTGGTCTAGTCCTGGTCTAGTCCTGGTTTAGTCCTGGTTTAGTCCTGGTCTAGCCTTGTCTAGTCCTGTTTTAGTCCTGGTTTAGTCCTGGTCTAGTCCTGGTCTAGTCCTGGTCTAGTCCTGGTCTAGTCCTGGTCTAGTCTGGCTAGTCCTGGTCAAAGTCGTGGTTTAGTCCTGGTCTAGTCCTGGTCTAGTTCAGATCAAATTTCAGGTTAAGTCCCAACATGTATCGATGAGTTTCAGAATAATACAACTTTAGGACAAAGCAATTAACAATTTAAAACACTATATATTTCAAATCAGAGTCCTCAAAATGAAGCTGAAACCCACAAATCAGAGTACGTTAATAGCCTACAAGTAATGCACAACATAGTTTACAAGAACTTTTCTTTTACATTTGTCTTCGGGCATATAAACCATGCTATCTTGGCACAATTACTTTAACAAAATTTCATCTTTCATCAAACGTAAAGTGCATGCCATTATAACTGAGACCGCACTATCCAACAACACTGACAACCATCTGCTGCTTCCCCCTGATGTTCCCTCCTCCCTCGACTTCTTTCATAACACCGTCCTGTCGCCTCCCGTCGCGCCTTTCGTCAATGAAAAACCCCGGCTCTTTGGAAGCTGACGTCCGACGCCATTCAACGCTCAACGCTACAATTTTCACCACTCAGATTCACAGGTGATCCCGATATATCAGTAAACAGCGGGATCCTTTACTGACCCACACAAAGCTTCCACTCAGCTCCTCTAAAGCAGGAGATTGTAGCTGCATTCACATTTCAAAGCAGAGGCGGGTTTGAGGCTAAAACTCAGCTTGATGCACTTGTTTTCTTTATCCTACTGTAAAAAAAACAAAAAACAGCTGTAATTTTCATAAAGCGGGTGCCATAGGGTGTCCACATGTCTTTTATGTGCGTATTATTCCACTGACCTGCTCGTACTGTTCTTCTCATGTTGCACTTATGTCTATTGCCTGTTAGAGATACACCGCGAGGGTTTGCTTTGATGTCTTCCACAATACGAGCTTATGCCACGCTCCAAATTGTGTTTTTAAACTTGCGCTTTGATTCCCCCCCCCTTTTTTTTTTTAAGAACGTGTAATAGGACAGTGTGTCAGAGCAAATGCGCAAAAGCCGATAAAAACGAGCGCTTTCATATCATGTGACTTAAAAGGAGGTATAAGGCTGAACCCGAACCCTCTCTCGCGCACATAGACTGCTCAATAAATGTGACAGTGCAGCATTTCAGTCGCCATGGAGACAAGAAAGCAAGCTGAGTTTCAAGTCAGATCTGTGGCGAGGAGAGCGATAAAAAGAACCAAAAAAACACGATAATGTAATCCCATGCGAGCGTGGAACATTCTGACAAAAGCGATAACATATCCATGGAGACAGTCTGGTGGTGTATCCCAAAACAGAAAAGCTCCACATTGCACCTTTAAATAGATTGCACACATACATAGACACAGCTTTGCAATAAAGTACAGTGTTTTCCATTTTATTGTTATTATTATAAAGATAAAATGTCTGTTTTTGGTCTCGGATTTTGTACAGTAAATTTCCCAAAAATTCCTCCAGAGCAATTTGTAGTCGAGGAAATATTGTATGTTCACGTTTTTCTTATTTTAATTGATTTGTATGTTGTTTTTTTCCCTTTTTACAACTGATGCAACCACCATGTGCTACTGTCATTGAAGTACACATGTTCGTAAAGTACATAATAACAATATGCACTGGCTATATATAAAAACAGCATTATAAATGAATCCCACTCACACAAGAAGGCCTGTTTTTCAAGGTATTTTTAGGAATAAAATTAATGAAAAACTAAACTAGACAGGTATACTCCCACCAAAAAAGTTACACAGTGCTTCTTTAAACTACAGAAAACCAGGAGACAACAATCAGGCAGCTTCTCGTGATACATGTGCATAGTCTCTCTCCTTTATCTTTTCATTATAAGTAATTGCAAGTTTTGACCCTGACCCCACACAAGACCGGCAGTCCCAATTAACAGAGTCTGTTTTCAAGGGCGGACATTTAGATGAAAAGAATCGAGCTAATACTCTGCTAAGATCAGGCCGTTTTGCAGCAACAACCTGGCAACCGCACACTTCTCACTTAGCCTATGGTTTTCTGTGGTAATTGGACAAGTTCTTTCATTCCCACTTTTAGAATCTAAAGGTTAATGTTTCAACTTCATGCAAGTAAGTCATTAGGATTTCTTTTACTATTCTCAGTAATAACAGCCAATATCTACCTTTCAGCTGCAGTATCTGAAGTTCACAAAATGTGTGCAAGATTTGTATAATAAAAGAAAAATGTAAAGGTGAAAAAGTTAAGACCCTCTATATTTTTGGTGCATTAATGTCCAGTGTAATGTTAGATTTAAGAAATGTTTATTAAGCCCACGTGGTCGTTAGCGTGTATGCTAACTTTGATGCTAATTGCTAAGGCTCTGGTGTTAATTGAGTTGTTGTCATTTGCCACAACAGCCCTGTTATTTCATAGTTTGTGATGTTTGGTGGCTAATGCTAACACTCCCCACTGAAAATGCTTATTCTTATTCAATATTCTTAAAGAAAATCTCCATGGAGAAGAGCAGGTGGCGGGACCTATATCAGAAAAGTTACATTGCGCAAACCATTTTTACATCCATACACATATTTTTTAAAATATATATATACTGTACCAGTATTTCTATAATAAGCACTTCTGTATAAAGAAGTGGACTGAGTGAGTGTGATGTCAGTTCGGCTCCAGCCAAATGAAGCTCATCGAGATCAGTTATAGGATATAATTTGGAGCCAAGTTTCATATGAGGATTTCCAACTGCGAAAAACCAAAAGAGCCAATCCAGAGCGAGACCGTGGAAGGTAATGTTTTAGCAGGGAGTGGGAACTTGGCAATGCCGTCACTCAAACCTGTTGCTAATGTTAGCAGGAGCGACTTTGGGGAAGAGAAACCCTGATTTGTGTGTTCATATCTTGATTTACAGACATAATAGTAAAATAAAAATACCAGGATCATGTAGAGCGGGTTAATATGAATATTTTAAGCTCAGAATGATGAGGCTCACTGCAGCAGTTACAGAGAGAGGGGCAGCAGTTGTCCAATGTAAAATGAATTTGAGCCAAAGTCGATGGAGCCAGAAGTGCGCCCATGATCCTGTTTTGTATGTAACAGCTAGCACGGTAGCTATGTCCATTTATATAGACAGTCTTAGTGCTGCCAAAAAATAGCAAAATAGAAAAGAATTCTTGAGATACAAAGATAACGTCAATACTGCACCAAAATATAAATAAAAATGTATATTTTGACCCAGATGTCGAGATAACTCACATAAGGCCTATTTTGCCGAGTTGAGTCTGAACAAAAAGCAAAAAACGAAAGCATGTTTTTGTATTTGATTTTCTTCTTAGCAGAAAATACAATATAAGACCTGGCATGGAAAACTTGCTGGTCAGGTCAGTGGAGTTGATCAAAGCAGATTGAATGACCTATACTGGCTGTGATGTTTCTACTTTGGATCTTTTGCATTTTCTCTCTCTGCGGTGAGCCTCTCTACACTGCCAGTTCTGGGCCAAGTTCAGCAAAACCCTCACTGTTGGATATTACACAGGCATAACAGTCTCCAGCACACTACAGATACTCACAAGTTACTCCATTTGCGCCCTCTATGGTGCAAAACTGCATAGAAATCCACAGTCATAATGAGTTAGTGGGGCGATTAGCTTTTATGCCCACCTTAAAGCAGACCTGTGGATTTAATAGCTGGATTAAGACGCTGCTTTCAAGTACACATGGTGCCAGTATTTCTCAGTTGACAGAGAATATGAATTTTTTGTATCCAGGCCAAAAAAGAATAAAATATAAGTGTTTTATAAATCAAATAAAGACGGAAATTATGTAGAGTCAGCTGCTTTTTGTCGTAAGGTACACTCCTTATGCGGTAATTGCTTCTGATAAAGACATGAATCATCTGTTATGGTTCAGAAATCTGCCAAATAAAAAGGACAACGTGTAGAGTTCAAATCGCTCATAGGTCATTTAAGGTAAATTTGCTTTTAATTCTCTTAAAATGAATTGCAGAGTTGTAGATGTGGGTCCTATTTTTTTTTTTTTTTTGCAAAATTATAGATTTGTTCAGCAAATAAAATGGGTTTCACACTTTTGGGTGAGCCAAGGACATTTTATGCTTGCAACAATTCCTAGGTGTTTTTTCCCCCTGATATCTCTCTAATTTTAGCACCTGCTCTACTCACCTTACATGTTCCCATTCATGATAAAAGAGTCAGACCTTCTTGTCAAAATACCCACCTTTATACACCTTAATCCTACTGAACAAACAAAGCTATAATTAGATTTTAGTCCATTTTCAGAATCATCCTTTGATACACTTCATAAATGACACTGAATATGAATCACTTTGACAACTTACAACAGGACAGAAGACGAGTTAGTATTTTACAAGTCATAGAAAACACCATTAGAAATACCCTGTTCATTTTTAAAGGAACGGTATATAAAATGACCTGTGCCCCCATAGACATGTAGCCATATCAGATAATAATTGTAATGTTGATTTATTTTGAGTTATGATGGCAAGGTTATTGGTGTTTTTGGGTCTCAAGAAAATTATCCAGAAAGCAGAATTAGCCTCACATGAACCTCACCTAAAGGGACACCCTTATTTGAATCGTCACTATCTAAACCCCAGCACCGACAGCCAATCATGAATCAGTGCAAGTGCAGCCTCTGCAGCTCAGCAAGTGAATTCTGGGGGTTCTGGGCTTTGACTTGAGGCTTGTCCACATACTGAGAATTAAAAAAAAGTTGCTTGCTCAGTAGACGTGTCACAGTAACAAATTTTGAAGCGTGATAAGTTGCAACAGAGATATACTACGATAAACGATGATACTGAAATGATTTTATGCCTCTGACGCGATAGGAAAAGAGCAGTATATTTGGTGAATAGACAGCATCATTAAAAGACATGAGCTACAAGAACTAAATAGCAGAATAAAGCAATAATTAACAAAACATGTCCCCACTATTGCAAAGAAACTGTACATATGATAAATATTGACCCTAAAATATATTAATCTAGCTATAATATATTAATTGCAACCCAAGTTCAGTTGTGATTGTCATACCTTTTTGAAAAACATGTACAAGTGCAGGCTACATACTGTAACTTTAAGAAACATTGTACCTTTTGTCATGTTTTGAATGATTTTGACAAAAAGCCCTTGTGAGTTAGATGCCCTGCAGTCACTATAATGCACATAGCCTGTTCCTGTTAGCCAGTCGCTTCTATTTCCTGGACTTGTGTCTTCTCTGGGCTCTGGGGTGGGTGCCAGGAGGCTGTTTTGAGCAGGACTGACGCGGTGTGGAGTGGCAGCGTTCCCAAGCTCCCGGTGCACAGTCCATGCATAAAACATGGGCTGGAGGGAGAGCTCATAGGCCACTACCGAGGAGCTTTATCATCTCACTGTAATGAAGCAGGTGGAGCACCACCGGGGGCCATGCTGCTGTTTACATCTGCTACATGTGGCCAGTGCACAGGGACACACATCTCCTCTGCGTCATGTGCCAGACTCACCCAGAATGTGATACTGCGAAGATTTATCCCACTTGTGCTCAGAGCTAAAGGTAATGCACTGGCGCAATGTACAGGAGCTAAGCCCAGAGACGAGGCATTGGCTGCAGTAGGAAACAGAAGGCTTTTAACATGGCTCCATCATTGCAATATTGTTTTGCCACTGATTTGATCAATAAATAACTTTAAAGGGGATATATTATTAAAATTTGACTTTTAAGAGCTTTTAACTATATCATGCTTTTTCCCCATCGTTATCTTACTCAGAGTTGTATTTTATGTGATTTCTGAATGTGATACCAGCTTGTCAGTGAAGTAACAAAAAAAACAGATGGAAAAAATGTAAAATAAAGAAGTAATTTAATGAACAGGAATGCAAAAGAAAAAGTTGTGACAGAAAACAAGAGACACATTTACATAACTACAAATGACTGTCTCAAACACAGAGTCACTTCCACATTAGTGACATGACAAACAAGAGACACATACAAAATGGCACACTGGGCCACAAAAGCCCGCAGCCCTGAGCAGGTGTGCGCTCCTTAAATGGGGGAGGCAGCTACAGGTGAGCCACAGGATTGGCCAGGTGGGAAAAATAGTCTTTCAATCCGCAGTGAGGACTCACACAGACATGATTACATGGGGAAAGGGGAGAGAATCAAACATGCACACAAAACATAGGACCGATACTGTAAAATGGAAAGAGCGTAAAGCCTGGGTCCATAACAGCATGTTGGTGTAATCCTGTATTGTCCTGCATTTGAGAATTGAGTGAAAACAGAAAAAGTCCTGTTTTCACCCACCCTCTATCTCCACCCACTGTAGCTTACAATGAAAAAAGAGTAAGATGTCATTTAATTATGTCACTTTGACTACTACTGCTACTACTACTACTGCTACTACTACTATTATTACTACTACTACTACTACTACTACTACTACTACTACTACTAAAACCAATGCTAATACATAGTAAGGGAATTATTGTTCAAGTTTTGGTATTACATTCCCTTGCAAAAAAAAAAAAAGTTGAAAGTGCCATTAAAACAAAAATATATTTATTATTAATTATTATATTATTATTATTTATTATTATTATTATTATTATTATTATTTATTATTTATTTATTTTTTTGACTTAATACGCTCACATTTCTGTATTTCTGTAAAGTCCTGTACCTGTCTGATGACTGCAGTACTAAGATTTATTCCTAAGCTTGCTTGGAGCTGAGGTGAGGCAATGTAATGATGCCATGTACAGCAGTAACCTGTCTCAGAAGCAGAGGCTTTTACACAGTTTTCCGGCTTGAGGATGAAATAAGAAGTGGTCAGGATGTGTGACAACCTGAGGACATGGCTCTAATAGTTATTTATGACTCACTATAAGGTATATTGAAGCGCCTTCAGTCTTGTAAACTTGAAATGGGACCCTATGACGTCTGCCTTCAATAGCGCTATTATCCTGGCTAGTGTGGTTATTTACCAATGTACATGGAGCTAAAGAATCATGGCTTACTGAAAAATTGTATGTGATGTGAACTTTGTACAGCTTGTGTTATAGAGGGAAGATGAAATGGTTAAGCTAACTCAATATCACCAATGTAATGTAAAACCGTTCTTCTCTATATTAGACTGAGAGTCAGATGGTACGGGCTCCTCTCTTGTATTAAAATGAGAGTCCATGGTCTGTATGTAACCCCACGCATCCATAATCTTTGTTGGAAATGTGTGGGTTGCATGTCTCAAGTATGTTTTTGATAAATAGGTTATAGAGCATATTCTGGGGTCAACAGGGCAGAGGTGGAGTATCTTGGTGTGGTATTTCGAGGAAAACTATGCATCTAGTTTCCATATACTTCTAGTGGTACATTCGGTTTCCAGGTTCAAGTGGCTATACACAAAAAAAACCCAGTCCATCATCACTGATCATTTACACCGTCATTTAAATTTGATTAATATTAAACACTCTTCTTGTTCTGGATATTAGTCAAAAATTGTATCTCAGCAGGAAACTTTAACCTTGCCCTTCGAAAAAATACCTGTGTGTCCTCTATTGAAAAAAATTAATGATTCTTATTCTGTGGGGTTTATTTTTAACAAGTTCATGAGCAAACAAAAATATAAAACCAGCAAGGAAAAAAAAAAAGATATTGTTTCTGATTGTTTCAAAATTCAGCAGAAATCTGTATCAAAATCACTACATCTGAAGATATGTGTCTAATCCCTCCGTCGTCCAGGTCTGATCCATAATAAAAGAAAAATATAAAATTTGTCAACTGGACAAAAAAAATTGTAGGAGTGAAGATGTTTCGCTGATCATCCGAGTCTTCACTTCTGATCAGGTCAGATTACTGGTGGACACTGCTTTATATCTATCTGAAAGGAGGAGCTAACTGCACTGAAACTAAAACACCTATTGTTTACAGTTTCTGTTTGTGCCTGAGTTCTACTTAGCATAATCATTCAAGCCCCTAATGTGTCAAACAGCAGATATTGGTCAATGTGTGTGGGTTACTGCACAATATAAGAAGGCCAGCTTGTTCTCCTTGGCCTCTTCTCGTGTGATGTTTGGATCCACATCAGTAATGCATGCAGTAAAAGGTTCCAGATCTTGAATTTTGCTTTTAGTCCAGTTGTCATCCACATATACCAACGTTCCATATATAAGTTTGCCATAATAGGAGAGACCGATGAGCCCATGGCACAGACGTGGATTTGTCTGTAGAAGTTTCCTCTAAACTGGAAATATGTGGTATTTAAACACATTTCCAGCAGTTTGCAGAGTTGGTCAGGTGATAGTTTAGTTTGCTCTTTCAGCTAAGTCTCCTGCAGTAGTCTCCTCTTTGCTGCCTCCACCACTACTGATGTGAGGACACAACTGAAAAGAGAAGTCACATCAAATGAAACCACAGTCTCATCTGAGTCAAATTGGAGATGCTTGACTTTGCTCACAAATTCTGCTGTGTTCTCAATATGGTGCTTCATGTTGCCCACCAGGGGAGCCACAATGGTCTTCAGATGTTTGTCCACATTGTATGTGATGGAGTCTGTGCTACATACAATGGGGCTGAAGTATACTCCCTGTTTGTGGATTTTTGGGAGGATATAAATGCAAGGAATGGAGTCACCAGGGTAGAGTCTGTAATGGAGGTATCAATCAATGACTTCTACCTTCTCCAGCTTCTGTAAGCAGTCTATGATCTTGTTCTCGTACCCAGTACTAGAGTCTCGTTTCAGTAATTCATAGGTTGTAGTGTCACTGTTCACCTTAGCCTCATAATCAGCTGAGTTCAGGATCAGTGTGCATCTCCCGTGTCAGCTAGAGCAGTGATAGCCTTCTTTTCTTCTCCAACAGCAGCTATTTCCACACAAGTGGCTAGTGTTTGTAATGATCACATGTTAGTTAAAAATACAGAGCAGTGGAGTGACAGGGGCTGAGGCAGCTGGGAGCCACAGTCTGGTAGGAGACATCTGGTCTGTGACCTGTGTGTTAATGAAGAAGTGACAGTGTTGGTGGAATAACAGGACTATTACACGTGTGGAGAAACATGTGGCTGTTCTAGACCCGCTCCGCTTCAGTGAAATACAGCACGTTTCTTCAGGAAAGATGTGGTTTTGATTTGCATCTGTGAGAGGTGAGTGTGAGCACTGTGTCTAAGGGGATGTTTATGACACATGAAGCTGTATTATAAGTGTATCTGTATGACCAGTTCCCCTGTCTTACTGGTGCACCTGTCTGACCGGTGCGTCTGTCTGACCAGTGCAATATTGTTGTTAGTATCTCTCCATGAATGCACATTTTATGTAGTAAGTGCATTACACATCACAAATACAGCCCAATATATACAAATATTAATAAACTATGTGGGTCTAGGCTTCTCTAATTTGACTCCAAATGGCTCATTACACATTTGATATGTAAAATACTATTGAAATACTGTTACTGCCATGTGCTATTATTTTAATACAAATTACTGGCAGATTGACAGATACTGTGACTATTAAGACTTTCTCTTTGGTTCCACTGGGGAATAAACAAATATGTATTGAAGTCTGACTTAACAAAAGTGTGTCTCATTTTTTGAACCAGGAGAAGTCTGTTTTGTTTTGGAAACGTTCGTATTTGCAGTGCCGCAAGTTTCTAAAATCCAAATTAAGCCAGCTGACATGTAGTGCTTTGCTATGTCTGATACAGTGACCAAATTTTAAACTTTTTGTAGGATATGCTATTGGGAAAAATGTTAAAATGGGAATAAACACCTAAACCCTGACCACAACCACTTTGACAATAGAGTGGCTAAACTGAGAAGTACCTAGAGGACAAAAGAAGAGAGCAAGATGAGAGGAAGGACGAAGTCTGGACACGTAAGGAACAGTGTGATTGGTGTAACAGATCCCCACACTTCTGTCCAACTCTGCCGCGGCAGCCAAACGTTTGTAATCAGAAACGCCTAGCTTTAATCAGGATAGTCCTTGGTGATGTCACATACTACTTGGAATTGCAGTGGCAACAGGACACACATTCTCAGCTTTTGACTTTCGCAAAAAAGCTCATTTAGAGTTTAGTTCCGCTGTAAACAGAATTGTAATATAAAAAACATAAAGCACTGTGTGACAATATGTGAATACAACAAAAACATTATCACAACAAAACGTACATTTACAGCATTTTGAAGTTATTTGTGTAGGTGTCAAGTTTACTCATTCATAACAATGTCCATGTGTTTTCCACTATTTAATTACTTTCATCGTTTGTACCCATAGGATTGTCTTTGCCTACCACCAAGCTGCAATAATGGCAAAGTTTGACTTGTAAATATTGTAAATGCATGTTTTGTTTCTGCTCAATGAAGCAGAAAAAGCCAAGGCATAAGCACAAAAGTTCTGCAGTCTGGAAAAGCAAACAGTCGTGTAAATGCTATTCAACTGAATCCATTGGAGCAATAATTTGGAACTTGGCGAATATATTAAGCCTATAAAGCTACAAACATATAAACGTTGCTAACGTCACTTACATTGTATTACTCTTCTCTATCAGGTCACCATTTTGCACAGCATGTTGCAACTCAAACAGTTCAGCACTATCGCACAAAGTTTTATATCCAGTAAGTTAACGGTTTAAACTTTCACCTTCGCTCACAAAGACCTCCTGTTAAATGGAAAATGAATGCAATGATGAAACCTGGGTGTAATGTTGAGGTCAGACACGTACTGGATGGACAAGTGGCAATGCCCCGCTGAGGACAGTTTAGGAATCAATCACCCCAGTCAAAAAGAGGCCCAAAACTTGTTGAAAAGGGAAACTGTGGAACCAAAATTCAACATATCAAATCCAAAAGTTGGTGAAGAGTACATTTATTTATTCATGGGTTTCAAGATAGCAATGGCCATCCACCACCCTAGCAATTAAGCAATGCGGATCAAAATATTCTATCATTTGAAAGGGAGACTACCCTCTCAAAACCTTTCAACTCAGGAAGGAATTCTTTGCCTGAAACCCATGAATAATTGATGAATTATTGCATCTTGCATTTGAAATTGGACACTTATGAGACCTTCTCAACCTTGCATTGTATTGTTTAGATTGTTGACTGGTTGAGCAAGGCACTTCTCCCACATTACCATCTGAATGCATTAAAGTCATGCTTCATTTTATTGTTAAATGTTTTTCATTTGATCAGGGCATTTTCATGTATCATCTTATCAATGTATCAGAAAGGAGGAAGATACTGTGTGAACTAGTGCACAAGCGTCATCAATTGATAACTGTATTTGTCATAGAATGCTACAGTACAGAACATGTATATAGCAGTGGGTGGGAACGAAGTATAAGTAGTAAAGTACTAAGTCAAAGTTTTGGGTGTCTGTCCTTAAGTTACTTTACTTAATGTAAATATAATAATGTATACTGCGGATACTTTTTTACTTTTTACTTCACTACATTTGAGAGCAGGTATCTGTACATTCTACTCCGTTACATTTTTTTTGACCTGGACTGAAAAGTAAAAGTATTTTTTTTTATGCTGTTTCAAACCTGCTGAAAAGGCTGCGGGGTTTATTTGTATCAACTTCATAATTTGAGCAAACAAATTACATATTATAATTAAAATAAAAACAAATCTGTAATCAAAATCACTATATTTGAAGCTTTATTATCAATCTCAAAATCTGTGAGAAATACTTTTACTTTTTGCTCTTTCAGTACATTTTAAACAGGTGCTTAAGTACTTTTTACGTAAATAGATTTTTTCATGTGATACTTTTACTTTTGACTATTTGTTTTTTTGCTTCGGCATAGCAAAAGATAAAGTTTAAATCTGTCAACTGGACAAATTGTTGTAGGAGTGCCCACTTGACAGACTTAAACTTCGCCATGGATTGAACCTGGACAACTGCGGGATAACACAGACATTTGCTCCTGTATCTGTACTTTTACTTAAGTAACAGATTTGAGTACTTCTTCCACCACTGGTATTCAGCCACGCAAAACACAGGCAAAAGAATAGGACTCTAACACTACTACACTACTACACTGATGCCTCAAGGTGCATATTTATGTGTATTTTTGTAGAACGGTGTTGCCCCTATTATTGCACAGATGCAAATGTAGAAATGTTAAAATGCTGACCGAGTACAACTGCTGTGCTTTATGGCAAAAGTCACCGTGACATTGCCTCTCTGTCTCCCTTATGGAACTGCTTGGAACCACCTCAATATAGTGACACATACACTATTCATCCCAACTATTAATGGATACAGAACAAAGCAGCACTCAGTCCCCAGGCCTGTGCACCGGAGTTCAGCGTGGTCAAAGTTATTTAAGTCACGCCTGACCATAGACTGATTAAAATGAGGGATTTACACACACTTTTGGGATGAAAAGCCAGTGGCCAAGAGTGGAGCCAATTGTTGACCTGGGGAGCACGGAGGGGCTTTTTTGCTGATGAGGGACTTTGACTTGTTCATTGAAGCGAGACCCCCGGAGCGCAGTCAGGGGCAGTGCACTGTGAAGTATGAGGTCAGCACCTTCAACTTTACAGCCACAAAGCTCCAAACAATGTGGACTTCCTACTAGGAGTAAGACTTCGGGATAAACGGATATGGGTTAAAGTTTGAATGGATTTTAGCAAGAGTAAGAGTAAATTTGGAGTTTTAATAGATTCAATTCAATTTTCAATAAATGGAAAAGTAAAATGCCAGAAGGGGTCACAGTTGTAGATTGGCTACACTTTCGACGGTGACCAAAAATGTGCTAAATCGGATCCCCAGACCCTGTAAGATGAATTAGAACAGATTCCTTTTCTGTAGTTAATAGGTTGGCTTCGTGTAACATCTCCACATTCTTGAATACTTGGAGATTTGTCTTGCAGAATTCGTACACAAAGTAATTCAAAGTGCTTTACAGAATACAGACAGACATTAAAATCACAATATAAACCAAATCAAAACATAAATAATCATCATAAAATTAACATTAAAAAGAGAAAGTGCAGAGTAAAAAGCTTTCAGTCATATGCACGGCTAAACAGAACCATTTTGAGCCTGGATTTAAAAACACTGTCAAAGTAGAGGCCTGTCTCACATCTTCAGGCGGACTGCTCCCGAGATTTAGTTGCATAATACTGAAGCAGTGATTCCCCATGTTTACTCCTCACTCCGGGCACCAGCAGGAGGCCGGTCCCTGAAGTCCTCAGAGGGCGAGATGGTTCATACGGCACTAACATGTTGGAGACGTACTTTGATACTAGGCCATGGAGAGACTTGTTCACAAGCAGAGCTACTTTAAAGTCTATTCTCTGAGCCACAGGAAGCCAGTGTAGAGATCTGAGCACAGGACTTACAGTATGTGCTTGTACTTCCTGGTTGTAGTCAGACCAGGTCAGAATTCTATGGTGGAATTTGCTGTTAAAACAAACTGCAGATTAGTTTTCCTGGTTTATTGTTGATATCACTGCAGTTACTGAAACTACCTGTCCACGAGAAAGCAAAAGAACAGCACAAAGTTCAGTGTTTTTTTGGTTTTCTTATTAAAATCTTTAGAAATAGTTGCCATTATTCTTGATTATACACTAAAGATTAACATGGCAAGTTTATGGACTCAACTCCTAACACCCCTCTCCTTTATTATTACCTCATCAAAGTCGAACATGAACACTACCTATTGTACTAGTGAATCAGAGAAAATTGTTGCATTGTTTAAACTTTCACCATAACCAGCAAAAACAGGGTGGTAGTCATTATTGTAGTAACAGAACAAAGTCTAAAAACATCTTTGTAATGTTCATGTCCTTGCTACTCTCAACAGTATATTTTCCTGTCCGACAAACAAAATAATAACTTTGTGCGTCCATCCTCCTATCCCTGTGTCGTATTGATTGGCTCCCTTAGCTGCTGATGCTGTGTCGGGCCTGACCGCAGTGCTAGCTTGTGATGTGGTGAAATGTCAGGCACCTTTGGGAGAGGGAGATTAGCGAGCTCAGAGCGTCACCACCACTCCTAATCACTCACCCGTCTGTCTCTCTCTGCTCCAACTTCTTCAGCCCCCCTCTCCCCACTCACTCCATAGCATCTTCCTTTATTACTCTTTCGGTTCTAATCCGCTCAAGTGCTGCTTGGTCCTAAACCATATTAACACACAGATCATCTTTGTCCTGTTGAATTAAAATGGAACTGGGAAGATCTGAGTCAAGGCTGTCAACTCAAAGCCGTGCATCGGATGAGGAATTCAAATCATCAGCTTTTTTCAGGTTAGCCCCCTGTAACCTTTTCTGGGGAGATTGAGATACATTCATCACATTTTACATAATATTCTTTTCTGGAATGACCAACCCTACATTTTTGGTGACTATAAAAATGAAAGTAGCAGGGGGAAAAAAAAGAATCAGTCAAAATCGTAGCATGGCAGTATCAATAAGAATTCAATTTAATTTGACACCACAGTATTTTGGTTTTGGTCAGACATTGGGAATGGTGGAGAGAATGACTGAGGTGACATATTTGATGTATTTGGTAAAGCTGTAACTGTATACCATAGTGATGAATGATTTGACCAAGGGATAGAATGTATATAATGAAAAGGAGAGGGCCTAGTACTGAGCCTTGGGGTGCCCCCGTAGGAAAGGGAATTGTGGGATTTACAGTGATCTCAGGAGATATATTGTGTCAGGGGGAGAGGGGGAGACTGGGGCTATTTCATTGCTGTGCTGTGAGCACAAACCAGATTGAAAATGTTCAAAGAGCAGGAATGGGCCGAGATACTGTTAGATAAAAACTTTTTAATGATTAAACTAGTCTCCAGTTTTTGCTGTCTCGTGATTATTAACACATTTAATCACTTTTATATAGCATACACCATCACACAGGTTTGCTTTTTAACGCACAACTTCCCACACACACATAATGCTAAAAGGGCACAGTTCACATAAGGTCACCAACACACTCGGGGACTTTGATTTGATTGGAGAGATTTAAGTGAAGTGCGGAGATTTGGTACCGAGCCCAGTCCTTGTGAAGCGTCTCAGCTCTAATTAAAGAGAAAAGATCAGCGGTGCAGGATGTGAGGGATATAGAGCGGTGCAGGGCTGGCCGCGGGGACATTAACTCTGCTTTTATTGGGAATTATCCAAGTTGACTGCTGTACCTTTGAGATCCACACTGATATATGAGCGTCTCAAAGCAACTTCACATAGAATTGCCAATTAATTCAAAAATAACTTGCTCCCTAATGTGCCTGTGTCTAGATGGGTTTACTTTGAACAATGCAGACAACAGCGTTCTCTTCAGCGTTGTGAGTGATATGGTATGCAGTCTGGTGATATGAAGAAAACAAAATAAGAACGGAATGTCTAGACTCGGACTTCTGCAGCTCACTAACTTGTGATAACAATAGAGTATAGAAGAATGAATAAGGTTAAGGTATACTTGTTTGTCCCTGTAGGGAAATTTGTGCTCTGCATTTGGTCCATCCTTCAACGCCACTGGGGCAACCTGTCAGGAGCAGACACCAACAGACCAGTAAAATCCCACAATAAACTTTTTAAGTTCCACACAAAAAAAAAAAGCATTTTATTTTATGTATTATTTTATTTTTGGTATATTTTGTTAGGATTATAAATATGCAAAGTAGTCTTTTTCATTCAAAATTGTTTCACACCATAAGTAAATGTCCTGCTTAGTATCAAAAGGATTTAAACAAAAGGATTAGCACCAGATAATTTTATATATGAAATGTATGTAAATCTGATCTATTTTGCCTCCGCTAAAAAAGGTTAAAGAGCCTGTCAACTAAAACAAAACGATAAACCGCTTGTATCCCTATATATACTTTTCTTATTACCCAAGTGTTTGTCTTTAGACAATGAAAAGCATTAGAGTTCTTTAGGGTCAGAGTTGTGTTTATAAAGAAACAGCAGTACAAAGGCAGCTTACTTTCGCTGGTCTGATGCATACATAAAGGATTTACCATCAGCAGGATAAAAGAAGTGCATAAGGAGCATGCACCTTCGCAACATAACATAAATACTTCTGTTTGCTCGGATTCCCTGAGGGGGGTCACATGAGGGCAGATACACTGTAAAAAGAAAAGAGAGAGGAAAGAAAAATACAATAACATGTTGAATATTAAACCGAAATGAAGTTAAGTGAATTATGACCAATAGTAAAGATAAAATCCAAATTATTCTTTACTTATTTTTTTCATTAAAGAGGGAGTATGATGCAAAATATATAATTTTTTGTAGGTTTCTACCATATTATAACATTATCCCTTCATTAAAAACATGCCTGAAGAGGTTTTAGATGTCATCCATGCACATTTGAGTAATTCAGCAATCTCTCCCGGGCCCTATTTCAACCCACCTTATGGCTAGCTGTAAAATTCTGTGCTCCAACCCATGTTCCAACACGACATTTCTCCATAAATCTTAAAAGATGACACAAGCCTTTACACAGCATCTTGACATACCTGATGCGCTGTGCAGCAGTTTCATTAGTGGCATGCATGCGTTGTGTTGTGACAGTGCTCTGAAGGTGAATTTTAAATCATGTTGCTGATCTAGTCATAAAGGAATGACCTGCCCATAAGGGAGGCAGGCCCCCAGGCAGGTGTGTGTACTGCCCACACTGTGATAAATACCAGCTCACACAACACTATTAACAATAGTACCATTAGGGTTATATTTGGAGTTTGATAAAATGTTGAAAATGTATTGCAGGTGTGAAATGTAAAAAAAACAAAAAACAAAACATTCTTGAAGAGTTATTGAATAAGCTGTTTCAAGTCATGGTCCGAGGTCTAAAGTTTTTGTTGGTGCAGGGTGGATAATCTAATGCATTTTGGCTAGTCCAAACGTCATATTAAAAGAACATACGTCTTATCTGTCTGCTGTTGTGAAAGAGTAAAGGTTTTAGCTCCATTTGCACTCTGGAAAACAGCACCTCTTACTATCTCATGTTCTACATCAGTCTTCTTTTAGTGTTACGGTGGCTGAAATGGCCCAAAAATCAATAGCAAAGAAGTCCAAAAGAGCCTATTGGCAATCAGCCATAGTGATGAATAGACAACTAGCAGCTTGTTCTCAATGCTTCAGTCTCCTCGAGAAGTTATTACCTTGAAAACAGAAATGAAATGGTGGCAGAGTGTTGAGCATCTTTATTTGGTGCTCTGTCTTGGACACTTTGACCACCTACTCTGAAACGAGCAGAAAAACAACTTGCACCACACCAATACTTGACCCATGTATTTTTCATTTGATCTGGCTCTCAATATATAAAAACATTAAATAACCTCACGATTCATCCTTCATTTAATTTTGAGTTTTGGTAGCTGCAATTTTTTCTCCCACAGTGAACAATGCAGGATTACATCCATATTTTACTCCAAAAAGCTGTGCAAAAACATGTTAAAGTATTTTCTTATACCTCTTGTACCTCAGGCATATTTCATAATTACTTATATTTATCATATGTTTTCCTCTTTGTTATTCAGAACTAAGAGCAACTGCTTTGTAATTTCCCTTGTGGATCAATAAGGTTTGTCTTAGTCTAGTTTAGTCCAAAACATTAATCAAGCAACATCCAATGCAACCTTAAATATGCACCAAGGTCACCTACTTGATCGAATTCTATGGCTCAATGAGTACCTGGAGTTGTGTCTTGTTTCATTCACACATGTTTAACAAACAAATTCTGCAAATTTAGGCTTCTCTCCTCTCAAACAGAAAACATCTTGTGATGCCATGCAGTAATGGCAATGTTTTAAACTCCATACGCCTTCACTAGAATCATTTGGATGTTTTCAGACCTGCCAAACTCTACTGAACTAAAGGCAAAACGTAGATGCTAACTTGAAAACTACCACTACATGACATCACAAGGTGGAACAGAGCATTTTGAGTTTTGGAGATGTTTTCAGACTTATAGTAAAGGAGTACTCAAACATGAGTGAAAACACAACTCCAAGTATGTTTTTGAGGAGGTGACAACATTCTAACATGACTTAAACCACTCAAGAGTCAATTTTGTGTAATATAGGACCTTTAAATGGAATGTTATACAGACATCATAACACTGATCAGCTTCAAAGGGGCATTAGTGTAAAGCTTTAAACTTGTCCTTATGGAGACAAGCAGGTGATGCCATTAGGTCAGGGGTGTCCAAACTATGGTCCGGGGGCCAAATGCGGCACTCAGACCAGCTTTTATTGGCCCTCAGGCCTCCTGCTGAACCGGCCCAATTGATCATAAGCAGTACTTTTAACAGCAAATTTAACTATTTCTGCCACTATAATTTCAAATGTCACATTTCATTGTGATACAGACCTAAAATGAATGTGTTTCAAGCCTTATTAATACACAGCGGCTCTGTCAAAGCTGTGTTTAAAGCACCGTACTGCGCTGATCATTGGTCTGCGGCCCTCCGCATCGAATATGTTTTGAGATGTGGCCCTCAATAAAAAAAGTTTGGGCACCTCTGCATTAAATGATGAAATACTGTTTACATTCCAGGCGTAGCATTAACATCTCCATGGAGACAGGCAGGTGGCAGTTTCCCCAATACAAAAGTCCATCCTGTACAATATCAGTAGAGCTCCTGCACCCATGTTGACAAGGACGCCATATTGGCAGGGGTGAATTAGCAGTAATGAATGGCACAAAGTTGCTTTTGGAGTTTTTTTTTTATTTTTGTCATTAAATGAAATTGTAGACACTGATTTATCTTAAAATTAATCCAATTAAACATTAGTGTCCTGGCATGTCTGTAATTTTAAGAGTATAAATCCTTAACTCTGCGCAATACATCTGGTTTTCTTTTCATCTTCTTATATCATCAAAAAGGTCCCTGGAGATGTTTGTGAAAAATAGACTTTATTATAAAACTGTGTACCTATAACATTTACTGACACTGACAATTTAAATTATGTGAAATTGATGAGATGTTGAAAACACAATGGGCTCTACCTAATGTGCAGATCTTGTAGCCTATTAGCAGATAACTCATTCATGTCACTGTAATAAACAAACAAAAACATAGATTTGACTTTAGTTTGTGGTTTTATTTTCTACAACTGACATTTCTAAGCAATCAGTTAACAACATTAAGGAAATAGTGTTGAGCAAAAAGCATCTGGGATCATTTCTTTTCAAACTCCTCTCTCAGAATAATCAATAGACTATACTGTCAAACAGTTTTTGAATCATTATGAGACTATGTGGTAGAATCATTCCAATAAAAACAAATTTTAAAAAGACAATATCGATATAAAAATACATCGACAGCTTAATTAATGTAAGGCTTGATTAGCTACTAGTATTTTTAGCTGCAAAAATCCACTTCTATCGTCAATCTGGAGCTTTGTAAATCCGGTAAAAGGCTTAGACAGCTCAGGCTTCTTTCTAGCTTTTCTTTTAGCATATCTATGTGTACTGTATATCCCGGTGCACAACAATAATCCACAATCTCTGAAACCCCTATAGAGTTTACTCATTAGTTTCTATGACAGAGGTCTGCAACCTTTAACAGCAAAAGAGCCACATTGGCCCATTTTAAACCAAATGAAAATCAGAAAGAACCATGCATTTTTACAAGCAATGAGACAAAGTCATTCATAAATTAATGTAAAAGTAGTTGCAGCTATTAGATAACATGTTACATTTTGTATTCATGTGGGCTTTGTGGATTTATTTAAGTGTTTTAGGGGGTTTGGGAGGGGGTTGAACAATGTATATGTAATTTCCTGCATTCTGGTGCATTTTATGTGTAATTTTTACTCAAAATTATCATTTTTTTAATTTTTTATTTTATGCATTGAATTTGGTCAGATGAATCGTAAAAAATATATATAAATGAATAAAAAATAATTCGATTTTATGTGTAATATTTACTCTACAAAATTATTATTTTTATTTCAGATTTTATGCATGGGATTTGCTCAGATGAATCATAAAAAAATATATATATATATATATATATATATAAATAAATAAAAAATAATTTGATTTTATGTGTAATATTTACTCTACAAAATTATTATTATTATTATTTGTGATTTTATGCATGGGGTTTGCTCAGAGGAATCATAAATATATATATATATATATATATATATATATATATATATATATATATATATATATATATATATATAAATAATTTGGATACTCTTTGGTATGCTACAAACACTGTCAAATACAAACTTAACAAATATAGTATGCCCCAAAAATATTTTTCTTCAGGAGCTCTAACGTTGCATCTCACACTTACAACAGTATACAATGTTGCTGTGTTATTCAGTTTACTACATCTCACACGTCTGCAGGTGTCAAAATGATAATGTTATTGTGTTATTCTCTGCCAGTGGTCTGTCAGAATCTTCTTGCTGCGTCTTTGTTCCGTTGCTCGCCAATGTCATATTACCTCCCCTTTATGTTACCTCAATATATTTCCACTGTAAACACAACCTCTACACTCTCACTGCTCCCGTGCTCTCTTATGTAATTAGACTAATGGCTTCAAATCAATGCGGAGGTAATATATTTAATGCTCTGATGTCGTACCTGCCGTCTTCGTGCCAGTCATTCAAATAGCAGCTGGATTTAAGCCTGGGAGAAGCACACTCGGGATGAATACTGAATCTCCAACTCTCCTGCGTATGACCGTGAACTTTGACCTCCCAACACAGCAAGAAGCGAGTCCCCCTCCTCACAACGCAGACGCAAAGTTAAACAACAGATGTGAAAGGGGAAATGCTTTGAATTAGGTCATGTTAGGTTTAACGTGTTTTAATAAATTCCGTGTGGTTTCATTTGTACATGTTTGCACTTCACTGTGATTCATGAAGCTCCTCCTTGTTTTTAAAGTCCACACACGGGCCCCTTATCATGTTATCTTGATACAAACTAATTTTCAATACACCAACAGAGGTAATACTAGCGCCCTCTGTTGGTGCTGTGACAAACTTTATGCCAACTACAGCTTTGAGGTATTCCAAAACACATCCTTAATTTGAAGTTATACAGGGTGGCCCAAAAGTCACTGACACTTGAAAAACATTCATAACTCTTTTGTTTCTAAATATTTTTATTTTATCTTTTCAAAGCATTTAGAACTACCCTTCTGACATTAATATGAGCAAATATAGCACCGAGGAACAAACCCTCATTGTACAGTGGTATTTTGAGTCACATGGGTCAAATTCAGAAACCCACATTTGAATACCAGAGTGCCCCAAGTGTAAGTCCCATTAAAGGAATAATAAGTCATTTTCAAAGACAGGGGGCAGTATGTGATCTCCCGACACCTGACTAGTCCCGGTTTCTTCCTGTGGGGCTATCTTAAAGAAAAGGTGTTTGTGAATAAACCTCAGACAATAAACGACTTCAAACGTAATATCGAGGATCAAATAAGAGCCATTAGCCTGGAAATGCTTTCAAATGTTATGCAAAGTGTGTTGGATAGAGCTATTCAGTGTGAAACTGAAAATGGTGGACACTTACAATACATTATTTTTTAAAATTTGGTCATTTTTACTTCCCTTAGTTTAAGTAGTGATAAGTTCAAGTGTAAGTGAACAATTATAACCGTGTATATTGCCAAAAATCTCTGAAGGTTCAGTTTACCTACTGCTAAAATTTGGTGAGTATAACTAAGAATTATAGGAGCTACTGAAGATTTAAAAGTGTCCGTGACTTTTGGACCAATCTGTGCAACTCCAAACATAAAGATGGATGTGCCCAAAGTACTCTTAAAAGCGCAGCTATACCTTACGTCCTGGGACCTTTAATCTCACAAGCAAATTTACGTAAACATATTAAATGTACCCTTTTGTTTACTGGGTATATTTTTGCTTCTATAAATAAGGGCTGTGTTTAAATAGTGTGTTCCTGCACAGCATGGGGGCATACATAGAGCCTATATAAAGGCACTGGGAATTACACCCTCACAGTTAGATAGAGCTACGTAAACAGAAATGCAAGTGCTAAATACGAGCAGCAACAAATATTCATTCTCTGGTCCTCAGCCAAAACTTGCTTCTGCGCTCCACTAATCCTCCATTTTGCGTGTACTCAGAAGCGTATATAGTTTTATTTTTTGTAATTATTTGCATGAGGAATTGCATTATGTTAGCGTTTGATTGTTTGTCCTTAGATCCCAAACACTTAAAATAATCTATCTTGGCCTCGTGGTGGGATTAAAAGTTGTTTTCTCCAGATTTAATGGCATATATTTTTGTTATTTGTCATTCTAAGGGAGCTTATATAAAACCAGGCGAATGAAAATGTTACACCAATTGAATAGGAATGAAGCAAAGATAATATAGCGTGTGCATTAGTAATGTGAGGAGTCGGCTCTTTTGAACGGTTCTTTAAGGTGAATGGTTGGGACTGGATCTGTTTTTTTTAAAAGAGCCAAATCTAGTTTTTTATGCAGTTTTATAGTGATTAATGTTGAAAAAACTGTATAATAACTATCTAGCCTATTTAGCCTTAATAAAGCATGAACAAACACTTAATTAATAATGAAGAAACACTTAATTAATAATGAAGAAACACTTAATCAATAATAAAGAAACAATTAATGATAAAGAGACACTTAATAATGATTTATGCTTAATAACTACTTAATTACAACCTTAATGAACACTTAATTAGCAATTCATTGGCTTGTGTTGTATACAGTTATTCATATTTATTTCACACTTAGTTACTACTTAAATATGCATTTACAAATACACATACAAATGGTTAGTTAAGTATCAACTCAAACACTTGTTAATTAAGTGTTAATTAAGATTGTAATTAAGTAGTTATTAAGCATGAGTCATTGTTAATTAAGTGTTTGTTCATGTTTTATTAAGGCTAAATAGGCTATAGTTATTATAAAGTGTTTCCAACTTAGCATAGAAGCAGAGAAGACAACATGATTGAACCATTTTAAATTAATCTTAGCCTTGGTCATTTCTCTCTGCGATTAGTATCTATTCTATCTATAACTATTTATGATTTAATTCTGGCCTCAATGACCACCACGGAGTTGAATGTTTTTTTTGTAGTTGTTTTGATTTTTTCATAAACAGTCACAAATGAAAAGACATAAAAAATACATGAACTCCTCAAACCACTCAACAACGGGGCACTAAAGGGTTACCATGCTGGAGATGAGATATTGATTGATATTTTTCTTCCAGAAAGTGGGAGCAGGTGGAAAGAAAACTGTGGCCCTATACAGAGAAGTCATCTCGTACAGCTCGGTGTGAATGTGATTTGACAGTGCTACACGAAGACACAGCGTAGACTACCGATCTGAGAAATGATGACAAATGTGACCTGTTGGTTTGTTTTATACCAGTTTGCATTGGCTATGTTGATGTGGTCATATTAAGTATTTTCTTTTAAGAACAAAGCAAAAAAAAAAAAAATGTATGATGAAAAAGTACAGAGTTGTGAGTGGAGACGTTTGGTGAATTTTCTATGCACAGCAGCCTCAAATACAGGAGAATACGGGATGACTGTAAAAGAAGACTGTAAAACATTTAGCATTTTTCTAGTTTATAGTTAGAATCTACACTGCCTATATGGGGCCTGGATTTAACTAAGCAAATTGGTCCGATCCTCCTCCAGTTGGTCAGGTCTAGGTTCAGCAACAGTCTGTGCTCAAAGACTGAGGTCAGCTGATTATCTGAAAATACCGAATGACCAGGTTATTCCATCAATGGATTTTTTCTTCCCTGATGGCACGGGTATATTCCAACATGACAATGCCAGGATTCATCAGGCTCAAATTGTGAAAGAGTGGTTCAGGAAGCATGAGACGTTATTTTCACACATGAGTCCAGACCTTAACCCCATTGAGAATCTTTGGGATGTGCTGGAGAAGCTTTATGCAGCGCTCAGACTTGACCATCAATGCAAGATTTTGGTGAAAAATTAATGCAACACTGGATGGAAATCAACCTTGCGACATTGCAGAAGCGAAATCGAAACAATTCCACAGTGTAATCAAAGCTAAAGGGGGTCCAACAAAAGGGTTAAGTGTGTGACTTTTTTTTGCCAGGCACTGTATGACACCTGTGGATCATTATCATGGTATTGCCTTACTAAAAGAAACAGAGTTGATTTACACCTGTCACTATAACGTTATCATCACAAAAGACCATGTTAACCCCGCTTATGGATAAATACTCAAGTGAACTGTGGATTTTGTGTTTTCATTTATGCTAAAATGGCTATGCAGCGCTGTGGGACCATTTTCAAAAAAAAAAAAAAAATACATAAATTTAAGAACAAAGTAAGTTTAGAGCAGTGAGTGTCAAAGCACTCTAAATCAGTTTAAGAAAGTTAATGATAAGAGGAAATCATTATGACATGGTTAAAAACTCCTAAAAGTCTATTTTGCATAATATGTCTCATTTAAACATGCACACATCATAAAAAATAAAACTAAGCGTATGATGAGGGAAAAACATTATAATATGAGCTTATTCATTAAAGTGAATTTTATAAAAGCACAGATTGCATTCAAAAGTAGCAACCACAACAACACACTTTCAGTCCCATGCAGCGTCCATTTGAGTGGAATTCAAACAATGATCTTGCCACTTTTATGAACCTTTTTCCACACAATTGGGACTAGATTTTCATTTGCTTTTCATGATGAGTCGTTTTGCACCATCAGCTCATTTCTGCTTGTTTGGAGAAACCTTGACTTCCCACATGCAGCGTGAAGAATGAAGATTCACTTAACACTGTGCCAAACAACAACATGGACAGAAAACATCGTTTACATACTGCAGCCATTTTGCACTACAGCCAAATCCAGAAAGCCCTGACCTTTTATCTGAAGGCAAATCAGACGCGTCCAAAGTTCAACCTTCACAACGCATGCATAACATTGTTCTCATTTACTTCAGTGCACTGTATAAAAAGGTTATTTCTCGGCCGAACATCAATGACACTGACAAACGTATAAATCGCAGTAGGTCACTTGAGGACATGGGGTCTAGAGTCGCTTGTCTGGTGCTGAGATTTCTTGTGAAATGTTTAATTCATTTACTCGGCCATCCAAGGGCAGAGGCTGACAATTGAGTTTTGGGTTGTTTGTTTGGCCTGCGGTACTATTGTTTGGATAGACCCCTGAGTGCGTGGCGGGAGTGGTCTCCAAACACCATCTGTTACATAAAGACCCACCTGTGAGGGCAGCAGCACCATCTGACAGGATTAAGATTTACTCTGTCTTTGAACGGACAAACAACGTGGTCACTTTATGAACTGCATCAATAGTGGACAGACAGGAGACATGATACCGTTAAAAAACAGCAGGTTCCAGTGGTGTCAGCAGTCCCACTACACTGAATTTACGTCTGTTTACTTCTCTGTTAAGTTGGTCCTTATTCACACTCACCCCAAGCATCATTCACCCCAAACGTCTCACCATGAACCATGACAGAGGACATCAGTTGATTGCCAAACGAATTTCCATGACAATGAGCTTCAAGCAACAGAGGCCCATGAATACGCACGCACACGCTCACTTCCCTGGTACATCTGCTGTGGTCTTTTCTTTCACATAAATACACTGAGGGCGATGTGCGCTGGTGGCAGCAGAGAAAAGGCACAAACAGGAAGCAAGGTTGCAAGGTTGCAAAAAAAAAAAAGTGCCTTCATGAAATATATGTGATCTAACAACTTTTAGCACGGCCTGCATGGTGAAAGTAGGTCGGCCCGAGGTCAGCCGCTTCCATATCACTCTCACTCTGCTCCAGGACAGGAGTCGCTCTGAGACCACCTGTTTCGGAGCGGCCGTTTACGGATATCCAGAATGCGATTGTCGGGTTCAGACAAGTGCACCGTTCTTAGATCAAATTCACTTTTCCGTCAAAATAACTACTGAAAAATGACCCGAGACTCACGCTACTGTACTAGTACTCCACCAAGTTACATTTCTTCAATAAACAACAATGAACCTAAAATTTAGAGTGGATCAATACCTGCTATAACTGAATATTTCCATCCAAGTTCTTCTTATGCCATGTTGGCTACATCTTACAGGGCCGTGTGTGTGTGTGTGTGTGTGTGTGTGTGTGTGTGTGTGTGTGTGTGTGTGTGTGTGTGTGCGTGTGCGTGTGCGTGTGAGAGTATTGAATTAAAATAAACAGGGCTTAATTTGAGCCGGAACAAGCCAAAACAGGATCCGGCAACTGTTAGAGTGCATTTCTGGTGAGCCAGTAACTAGACTAAAGTTATGTCTATATGTTTAGGGTCTTGAATAATATAAACACAGATGTGGATTTATATTATATTTATAGTTATTTTTTAGATGAATTAAGCCCATATGCTTGTGAGCCATAATCAACAGCTCATCTCCTCTGCTCGGCTCTCATAGCACAGAGATATGTCCCCTTCTGTGAGAGTGGTCCACCCCTCTCCTGAGCCTCCCAGGCAGCGCGGGAGTTCTGAATCTAAATTAAAGGCAGCTCACTTTTTTAACCAGCCAAAGCGGCAAAATGGGATTAATTTGTTCACAATATTAAATGCACTTTGACGACAGTGAGGACAGACGAGGATGAGAGGGAATCCGACATCGCAGCGTTAGGGCTAAATACAGGTAAAGTCAAACGCTTTAGGCTACGGTGTGAACAGCCTTATGGACGAGCAGCTTGTACAACTTTTTATTCCAATTACTGTAGATCAGTGTCAGATTGAGCAGATACAAAAAGCAAACGAGGGGAGGGCTGCGCTCTGATGCGGGGTCGGGGAGCAAGCGTGTGGGAGGGCATCTGTCAGAGTGTTGTAGTGTTGTAAACAGCCTTGTGTGAATGAGCAGCTTTTGCACCAATCCAGATCTGATTCCAAACTGTAGCAGAGTCGGACTGAGCCGATGCAGGGCGCAGGAGAGGGAAGGGAGGGAGGAAAGTGAGCACCTAGGAGGACATCCGGGTGGCATGATTACAGCAGCAGGTGCCACTGTGACTTGAGTTAGAATGAATTAATATGCATAAAAGATAGCAACATTAGCTCATTTGATGTTTGTCTTCTGGTCCGAAGTTGGGCAGTTCAAATTCCGTTCCAGTTCTAAACACAACTGCGGGACTGTTACAAGTTGGTGGTTCGATTCTTGCTCCTGCCATTGTGTCCTCGGGCAAGACACTTAACCTCCTCACCCCTAGTGTCTTTGTACACTGATATTTGAACGGGTAAGTGGTTCCTTGCTCTAAAGCTCTTTCAGTGCCTTGGAGGTGGAAAAGCGCTTTGTAATGTGACCATTCTAAAAAGATACAATGACATTTTTACAGTTTGTTCCTTTGACTTTTGTCTTTCACTGTCCTGTAACCTGCAAATTGTTAGCTTTGGGCTGGTAAATAAAGAGTATACCATTTCCCTTATAAAAGTGGAGGGAACTGTGCGGAAAACCCGTCAAAATGAATAGATGTAAGGAGTGACTGAAGCAGAAATCCAGTCGATCTATCAAAGTAATCGCGTGGCCGTGCTGATGTGCGTTTGTGCGTTGCGTGTTTGTGTGTTCAGGGTTCACGGGGAGGTCAGCGCTCTTATCCCACACCAGCTATTCAATCTGCCATTTAAACTCATCTCTAATTATCAGAGTGCTAATTACACATGGGTAAAGCCGTACGTGTGCATGTGACAGTGCATATTTGTGTCTGTCTTAAGGTGATGCTCCACATAATGAGATGGAGAAAGGCCTGTTAATGCCTCACGGAGCTGCCTGATGGATGTGGGACCGGCGGCTCGGTACAAAAGCTCACGGAGAGAAAGAGAATAGCATCAACTCCAACTCCACTACAATTATTATACGACACACACTCCTGCGCAAGGGGGATAGAGAGAGAATGACAACAGCAAGTCAAGATGGCTTCCAGGTGCAGGTAAAAGACAAATGTATGAATGAAGCAAAAAAATCTGAAAATATATTGGTAATAGTAGTTGACATGACCCATTTCGGCCCATTGATCGTGGATACAAGAGGCCGAAATGGGGTTCCTCTGTAGGGTGGCTAGGAGCTCCCTGAGAGATAAGGCAAGGAGCTCGGTCACACAGGAGGAGCTCGGAGTACAGCCGCTGCTCCTACACGTCGAGAGGAGCCAGCTGAGGTGGCTCAGGCATCTGTTCTGGATGCCTCCTGGAGGCCTTCCTAGGGAGGTGTTCCCACCGGGAAGACGCCCCGGGGAAGACCCAGGACAGGCTGGAGGGACGATGTCGGCTGGCATTGGGAACGCCTTGGTGTCCCACTGGAGTAGCTGGAGGAGCTGGAAGACGTGTCTGGGTTGAGGGAAGCCTGGGAGTCCCTGCTTAGACTGTGGCCCCTGTGACCCGGCCTCGGATCAGTGGAAGAAAATGGATGAATGACAAAAATGTACACGTTATGTCAGGTGCCTATTCTGTAATTGGATGTGTAGAAAGAACTGCCTTGCATTTTGGTTTGCATTGACATTTAGTTAATTACATTTAATTCATAATGGAGCATCCAGTACCTATCCAGAGGTACCACGTGATGTTAATGTAAAGGAAAATAAAATATTGTGTGATTATTTTATCTTTTAGAAACTCACTTGGTCTAAACACATTTGGTTCAGTAGACAAAAGTTTGAATGAGTTTTGCTGCTCATCCAAGCCGCTTCTTCAGTTCTGGTCAGATTGCTGGTGGACGCTGCCTTATATCTATCTGAAGGGACGACCTAACTACACTGAAATTAAAATAAGTCATGATGTATTTGTAATGTATCTGAATATAGAAGCAATCAGATCAAACAGCTGCTTTTCATACTTCTCTCCTTTGAAGTGTATCACACCCTGTATTGTTTTTACTCCACACGTTTCAGCCTGAGGTGAACCAGCTCATGCACTGGGAGCTCGTCTGGCCATACCTCAGAAGGAGTTGTCACATTTTCACTTTGAAATGTATGTCCTTTGATCATCTAGAGTATATAAACTTGGTGTTTTGTATCCTTCGGGGTCTGACTTTGGGGGAAATGCTGTTGGTTGTTCTGTTGGACCTAATTCTTTGTCTTTGCTTCAATATCACAGTTTTTTTACATTACATTTTTACAACATTAACAAGCATTTATTTTTATATGTATATGTATTAATTATTTCAAAAGCAATGACTATTATATCTAAATGTTTGAAACTTTTATATCACTAACTGTTGTCATTTTGACATTCTGCAATAAAAGTGTGTTTGTATTTAATAACCTCTGGAAGAGAAATTGAGCTGGGATCTAGAGGAGCCGTGAACGGTAGACATCTCCTGGACGTCTTAATACAGGGGAATAGGATGTTTTACACTAAATAGTAAAAACTGACAGTTCAGTAAATGTAGTTTTATTGTGTGTGTGTGTTTTTTATTTCCATGGTTTAAAAAATAGATTTTTACACAATTACAAATGCATACCTCACTGCACACCTCAATCTAGAATAAATTAAATTACTCCAATTACGCCATCAGTATGGGACCGTCACGACATTGTGGGTATTGATCATTCCAGTCAAGTCTAGTTCAGTCGTATTATTCTTCCATTGTAGGGAGTATTATACCGCTATGACGCAGGCCAAGATAACAAGGACTAAGCTGACGGTCTTGGGTTGGTAGAGCACAGAAATGGAATTTTTCAGCCTACTATACCCCCATTTAGTCTCAGTATAAACACTGTAAATGTTAAATGATTGTCAACATAGAAGCACAAATCCCCTTTGTCAAAATGATTAGTGTGTTTGATGGTTTGCCCACATCCATGCAAATATAATAATCCACCAGCCTTTTCGCTCTTCATATCACAGTTAAGGCCTTGCTTTGTTGAGCCATATTTCAACATCAACAGTTTTTCTTGGGGCAGATAAGAAGAGGTTCTGGCCCGGCCCAGTTCCCGTGGTTAGTGAACACGTCTGTCTATGTTCTGATCACCCTGAGATCACCCCTCTTCTTTTGTTGTGATATTCAACTTGTTTGATTTCCCACCGGACCAGAACAAGTCAAACAGAGATTTGAGAAGACCAAAGATGGAGGATGAGACCTGAGGAAGTGAAGAGTGACACAGATGAAAAGAAGAATGAAAAAGCATATGGATCAAACAAGAGGACTGCCTGTGTATGTGCGTGTGTGTGTGTGCGTGAGTGTGTGTGTCCATATGTGAACAAAATTGAACTTTCTTTCAGTGTCTTCCATCCCTTTTTCTGTCCAGCTCTGATTGAGAGGTGCATTCACAGTTTGGTCCCTTTCTTGTCCTGGTTTAGTCCTGGTGTGCAAGTGTGAATGTAAATGAAATATATCTTGGTATATTCATTATTTCAGTGGGTGATAATAGTGCAGACATGGACAAACTACAGCCCAGGGGCTACATATGGCCCTTTGGGCTTATTAATCCAGCCTGCTGAATGTAACCAAATTATTTTTAAATAGGTAAGGGTAAACCTTGTTCAATTTACCTTTTCAACAAGCTGTTGATCTTTTGGCACTTGATAACACTGAATGTGAGTTTTGTCTGCTGTGTTTATTTAACTGAAATTGAATAATTTAATTATTCATTTCATTAATACATTTGGAAAACAATGTTACAGGCCAACATGTTACAGGCCAAATCTCTAATGTAATATATACATATATATATCCTGGTCCGGCCCCTCTGTCAAACTTTAGGACCCATTGTGGCCCTTGTGTCAAAAAGTTTGCCCACCCCTGCCATAGAGATATTTAAATAGGGTCTTCTTTAAATTGTAGAAGGAGACCAGAGCACCAGAACCCCCAAAGGATATCCACCCAGACCCATAGAGAACATCCATTGCTCACTTTGTTTTGATGAACCCATTCTCTTGTTTGACAATCACTGTTAGAGGGGATTTAGTGCTTATGAATGAATTTGGCACAGTTTACGTAAGAGGCTTGTTTGAATTCCACAGATGTGCACATTTGTACATCCACAAACACCGGCTCATGTCTGCAAACACATTTCAGAACAACAAAGAAATCAAAAGTGACAACTATTTCAACAATAAGGAGTGTATTTGTAATGTCAGTGTTTGATAGACTCACAATAACCGCGACAAAAGCAACCACTTGTATGTGTCATTTGTTTATAATGGGAGTTATTTCATGGAAGTCAGTGGTAAAATGTTCAGTTTACTTGAGTCAATAGTAAAACTTGCAGTTGCAGATATGAAAGTAAAAGCAATCATTTCATAATCCGGGACAAATTAACTGAATGTTAATTTTAAGTCAAACGGTTGGAGACTTGAAACAAGATAGTTTTATCAGAGAGGTGATAATACAAGAGGTTTTGGAGTGACTGCGCTCAGACAGCAATTGGTGATGGATTTTGAATGTATTTTCATAGAAATGCTTAACACTGAATGTTACACAGTATGGCATTAAATGGATCTAACTTTCTTTTATTGGTGAACAAAAATAACTTGAAAACATGTGTAACTTGGCACCACTCGCTTGTGTCCATGATAGCTAAGTTTAAAGGGCCCATATTATGTTGTAATGTTGTTACCCTGTATTATTGAGTTCTTCTCTCAAACAGAAAACCCTGTTCCACCTTGTGATGTCATGAGGTAATACTGGAAATGCCCCACTGTGTTTTTAAACTCTTTACACATTCCGTAGAATCATTTGGATGATTTCAGCCCTGGAATTGCCGATCTCTACTGAACTAAAGGTAAAAGGTAGCTGTTAATTTAAAAACTGCCACTTCATGACATCACAAAGTGGAACAGAGCATTTTGAGCTTTGAAGATGTAGGCAGACTAATAATAAAGGATTACTCTTATGTGTGAATGAAATAAAACACAACTCCAGGTATGTTTTTGATGAAGTAACAACATTATAAGGTAGCTTAAAAGTTTGCTTAATATAAACTCTTTAAATCTTAGCAAATCAATCACACCTCCACGTCAAACTCTCTCCACTTAAAAAGTTAAATCACAACTCAATGAAGAAAACACACAGCTAATCTATCAGAAATCCATAATGGCTGACAATCTGATTACCGCAAAGTAAGATACAAATTACACCTGCACAAATGTTGTTTTCCACATCCATATCTATGTAGTAAGATGTGCCAATCATAGTTAACCTCCTGGAAGGCATTTAGTTTGTTATTCAAATTCCCACTTAGTCTCATTCATTTGCACAAACAGCTTGTAAATGAGGCTTAAAGCAGAAAAAGCTGTTACCGCGGGCAAGCTTTTTTTCCCAGGTATAATCGCTAACGCACATTCATTTGTAATTCAGCATTTCTCATCTGGCGGCTCAAACAGTGATAATTATGAGCCCGCACACAGAGAGGAGAAGAGGCTGATTGGGAGTGCGTTCTCGTCTGCACCCAAAGGCTCCCGTGCACCTGATGCTACGCGAAATAGCCAACACGGGGATTACAGGTTATACACGGAGCATTGTCTGAGCTGAGAAATAACCAGACCAGGGCGACAGTTCTACTTTTAATGGAAATTTGAAATGAAAACTTTTTGTAAATTATAGATTCTGAAAAATTGGTTTTATTCAGTTTGGGGCTGTTATTTTGCAAGATGTTTTGAATTGGTAATGTTAGAAAATACAGTTACAATGCAAGATACCAACTCTAATCATTAGGAGTCAGTAGGTGAAATCACTTTTTAGAGTAGTATTTATGTCTGAAGTGCATGTGTATGGGCCTGTAGAATTAGCGACTCGTTTTGTTAGACAGCAGCGTTTAAATATTTCGGGTACTTCCTGTGGTTTTCCTCGGAAGCGTCACGTGATGGTGCAGTGATGTCTTGTAGGCTCCCGTGTGTGATAAGGTGTATACCCCCTCGTCTTGATTCATGCTCTTTGGACCTTATTTGTGGACCTGAACAGCTTCTGGTCCATTTGTTGTTTTCAGCACAGAAAGGCCCTGGCGTTGTTACAGTCCATGAAGTGGTTTTGTCTCTTGCAGTGGTCAGATATGGCCGATTTCAGATTTTCCTGCTCTGCTTGTTCTTTTATTGCACTTGTCTGTTGGCCGTTTCTTTTTCACACTGTTTTTGATGTTCTTTTTTCCCCTGTTCTAAATGGTCTTCCTGTTTAGATAGACACGATATCTGGTTGTATTCTGTCCTTTTGGTGGTTTGACCAGTGTATATGTTGTGTTTCTTCATAACTGTTGCGTTTGGGTTTTTTTGGTATTGTGTGTTCTTTTTCTTCCTTTTTCTGTTTTTCTCTGTCATTTGTGCCTCTTTTTTATTGCCCATTGTAGGTACTGATAGTTGGTGTGTGCGTTGTGTATATGCGCCTCCTCCTCTCCCTCCCTGTCTTGAGTATCTGTGGTGACGGTGGCCCGGGTTGTACAGTTTTCTGAATTCCTACATTTGGTGTTCTGTTGGGTGTTCACATATCCATAGTATGTATTGGTAAAATATCACATTGCATACTGATATTCGGTATTATTCTTATGCTTCCGTCTTCTTTGTTTAATTCCTCCTTGTGGCCTGTTGATGATTTTGGTCCAACAAAAAACAAAATTGTACATTTTTGTGGTTGTTTCATGATGTATGTCTTGGGGAGGCGCTGTCCGTCGAATCTGTAATGGGTCGGTCAAAAAAAATCTCACACAATTTAGTTTTTTACTTGACTCCTTGGATGCTACGGCTGTCCTAGGCCAGTAAGAGGCCAGATAACATCGACCATCTTACAAAGATCAAATAAGTCAAAAGAAAACTCGACAGTATGATGAAAGTTCTTGTGCATTCATCAAACTACTGCTAGAAAATGTTACCAACCAGTAGTTTATTTTGGCACAGACTTAATACTATACAAATTATGAGCTTGATAATTAAAACACTAAAATACTTGTATTCATTATTAATATTGATTGCTTTTGTTCGAGTTCAGACTGACTTCTCTTTTCAAAGCAGCTTTCATCATAGTTGGACATTGACTTTTATTTCAAAGCACATTTATAGATTATATTTTTAGATGCTTTATAATTGCTCCGATCTGACCAAACACTATATTTTTAGATTTTGTGCAAAATGGAGGATGGGCCAGGTCTTGTTTTCGTATCACTTTTACTGACTCTGAGTCCAAAGTGTAGTCTTTGGTGATGATTTATTTATGTGTTTGGTTTCCTCTGAGGAGTGTCTCTTTCTTGTGCTGACTGATGAAATCACAATATCTGTCTCCGCTCTCTTCTTTGTTTTTGAAATGCCACAAAAGTCAAAGAGGGAGTTTTGACAGAAAACAAAATAACATGAGAGGTGTCACATTATAAAAGTGAAAGTACACAGTTTTTTGTTTTTTTTTCTCTCTTGAATTTAGACAGAAAACTTTTTACGTCCACATATGGTTCTTTCTTTAACAATCCTTGACCACTTTGGACCTCTTCAACCATTGTGTTTTCCTCCCTTTTCGACTCCCATGGCAACCAGGTAAAAAATGTCCCTAATTATGACCAGCATAACATTACATAACATTTGATTGGCATAGAGCAGTTGGCATAAAAATAAGTTCCTAATGACGCCGCATAGTGACAATCTGAAAAGGCTAGAATCTGAACTTGAACCAGTGGGCCTATAAGATTCAAAGGCGTGTGGTGTATCCGCTACGCTGCTGCTTACACAGAACATCTTGAGCTGTTGGAGTTCTTAGCATCATGTTGGTTTCTTTGCTCACCCAATCAATTAAACTTGTGTGAGCTGTGAAGTATGCTGGGTAATTAAACGGGTTTAGATGTGAATGGTGCGAACAATTAGAGTAGAAATATTTCAAAGGAGTGGAATATAGCCAAAATTGAAAGAGGGAAAGAAGTGTAAAAATGTAAAAAGTGAAGGCTTTACAGAGTTTTTTTTGAGCTTATACTTTAAAGAGTAAATAGGAGCTGAGGAAAGTAGTGTATAAGGCATAGGTGTCCAAGCTATGGGGCCAAATACGGCCTCAGACCAGTTATTATTGGCCCTCAGACTTCCTGTTGAACCGGCCCAATTGATCATAAGCAGGACTTTTAACAGCAAATTAAACAATTTCTACCACTATAACCTCAAACATCACATTGCAGTGTGATACAGACCTAAAATCAATGTGTTTCAAGCCTTATCAATACACAGCGGCTCTGTCAAAGCTGTGTATAAAGAACTACACTGCTTTGATCACTGGTCATATGGTCCTCCGCTTCGAATATGTTTTGAGATGTGGCCCTCGATAAAAAAAAAGTTTGGGCGCCTCTGTATAAGGTATCCTAGGAGCTATTCCATTGACATCAGTTATACAAATTCTCTTTATTTTAATAAATTGTAAAAAAAAAAAAAAAAAAAAAAAAAAAAAAAATAGAAATGGAGAAATGGTTGTAGTTGGAATATAAATAGTAGTAAGTAATAAGTTCCAAAGAAATGCAAAAGGGATAGAGACATTTCATATATAATACGTTTACTGTACAATAAAAACTACTATACAATGTATCAACTACTATGCAATGTTTTCAGTTTTGTAGATTTTAAAAGTCTTCAGGGATCAATTTGCGCATCACAGTTTGTAGGAACACATAATCATGACAGCAACAAACACTAGAACGTTGTGCCCAAAGGGTGATTGTGGTGAAAGAAGCCAGTAACCCACCATCACAGCTCCTCACTCTCTCTAGGTGTGTCTCGTCTTTCAGAAACCATTACGGCGTGTTAGCGAGGTCGGGTGCTAAGAGCCCGCTAGTGCCATCTCTCCTTCTCACCTGCAAACTGCTATTTTCTCCGCCTCCTTTTCTGTCATTAGACCCCACTATGTCTGAGTAAAATGTGTTTTCTCAACACTCATATGTCCTCAGAAACACATCTTAAACAGTTACAAGGAAGCATCGGGGGCAAACATGGAGTTCAAATCAATAAGTAATCAGCGAATGACCTTCAGTACAAACCCGTGATCCAGCCTTCATTTTAGTAACTCTGTTCTTGGTTATTTTACCGAGCAAATCATTAAAAACCCCGTATCTTGTCCATTACCGACTGTAGAGGTGGCGTACGGGAAACATCTCAAAATCAATAAATCACTAGCATGTGGTTTGGAGTAATTAGGACAATACGTCTGAAGTGAATGAGACATTGGCCTGAAAGATGCCTGGAAAATGCATCCAATTCAAAATACATTATTTAGAGGGACCCAAAATGAAATGTGATGAGAGGTGGAGGTAAAGTAAAGTAAAACACTATGTTACACGATTCCATTTTAATAAACTTATACTATATTTGGCATAGCAGTGACTCACTCATCCACCAGCTTGGAAGGCCGATTCCTGCCCAGATCCATGCGTGCTGTTGTGTCTATAGGCAAGACACTTCACCCACCTTGCCTAGTATGAATGTGGTGAGTGCGTGTGGTAGTAGGAGACACCTGTGGTACAGATTGACAGCTTTGTTTCAGTCTATTGTCTATATCTGTGGGCTAAATGTAAGCAGTGGTATATGAATCAAATGCATTCAAGTCAATAACACAAGCTATTTTGGTGTATTTACACATCCGTGAACTTTTGGGATTCACTGTCCACAACGAGAGTTCAAGCCAGAAGTGAAAGCTGATTGGGATGACAGGTGACAAGAGTGGTGTAAGACCGTAGAAGAAGAATTTGTAAGAAGATGGCCGCCAAGGGAAGGAGTGCTTAGATGGGTTCCACTCATGCCCTCTGTATTTTACAATTTATTTTATTGTGGTTGAATGCTTGGACCTACCATTTTTCCGCCACATAAGAGTATTCTGGCCGACTATATGCAACTACCGGCCAATATTACTTCTCCTCCTTTTAGATCAGGGTACTCAACCGAAATTGCAAACTGCTGCTTCATTGAAAATGCAAAGAAGTCTCTGGATAGGGGTGAGATGGTAGAAGCGGTATTTTTTTATCTAAAAAACTTTCAAAACGGTCAGTCACAGTCTGCTTTTATCCAAATTGCATCCATCTCCCATGAGGCAGTGGGTGGTTTAGCTCTTTTTTTCAGGGTAAGACACACTGCGTGAAAGTAGCCCAAGACAAATCATCATTTCTAAATATCTCTAGGGGCATACCTCAGGGTTCCATACTGGGGTCGCTGTTGTTTAGCCTTTTTATAAACAACCTGCCTTTGATTTGCCCAGGTGTCCGCTGTCAGCTTTACACAGATGATGCAGTTTTTTATGAACCTGCCAAGACACCAGAGCAAGCAGCAGATGTTTTGTCTGTATGCATGGCTGAGGTTAGTCAGTGGTTCACCCAAAATAAGCCGTTTCTAAATCTTACTAAGACTGTTGCTATAGGCTTTTCTATAAAAATTTAAAAAATACACGTAGAACACAATTTTCAAGTATATGTACAACATGACAAAATACAGTTGGTAAATTAATTTATTCTTGGGTTAGTTCTTGACCGTCAACTAAAATTTGATAAACAAATTAAGAAAATATTCAAAACAAATAAAAAAAAATCTAAATTGCTTCCTCAGCCACAAAGTACATCAGTTCACTGTACAATCAAGCAATACGAATTATGAATAAAAAACCAATCCACTATCATCACTGTTAAGAATCCTTAAGAATAGTAATTTATTACATTTTGGGGCCTTCAGCAATTTGTGTTTTCTCAAATTATTTTTCAAATGTTTTCATAATCTGGCCCCTGAACCTCACAGTGCATTTGTCCAGAGAACAAATAGCAGCAGGTTAACAAGAGGCACCTTCAACAACTACTGCAAAATCCCTCAGTGCAGAACATCGTTTGACTGTCAGCCTTTTCTCATAAGAGCTGTAAACTCTGGAATACACTACACACTGAAATGAAGTCCATTTCCAAGTAGAAAATGTTCACCTTCAGGCGCAAATCTTGCCTTAAATCAAACCAAAACTGTACCAACTTGTAAATAGTGTGAGAGTGAATGAGTGAGGGGAATGAATGACCGTTGAAAATGTATAGTTGCACTGTTGTATTTATGGGTGAATAATGTTCTTTGCATTGTGTCTGTATTATTTATTTTAATGTAGAAAAGCTCAACCAGGCCCAGGAGATGAACATTTGCATTTGCTATACAGTACTCTATATGCATCATATCAGCTGCAAGCTTTGTTTTGTAACTTTGTCTGATTGCCTTGTCTCTGCCAAATATATAAATAATAATAAAAAAAAAGAAATCCAGACAATCCATCCCAGCAGCCCTGCGCCTCTAGAGGGACAAGCGATGCCTCACCGACACTGTCGCGGAGTGAGCTGCTTAGTGAGAGGGGACTTGTGGGTCCATATCCCCCTCACAAGAGGAGAAGGGACATGTGACCCCCAGACTGCTCCCTCTTTGAAAATATTTCTTCAAGGCTCTGTACCTGATTTTTAATGTCTTAAAAACATGAAAAGCAGAACTAGTTCATTTTAAAGGGTTTGCAGTGGTCCAGTTTTATTCCGTACTTACCTTAGGCATTTCAAGTATCCTAATTATTTACCATGAGGAGTTCTTAAGAGCTTTTCACAACTCTCTAAGACCAGTTTTGCCATGGCAGTAAAAGTAACTCCAACTAGAATACTAATGTGCACTTATTTTTCTTATTTTATTTATTTCTAAAGGGACAGCATATATTAATGAGCATTTACAAAGATATGTAAAGATTATAGCCAAAGTTCCATCTTCAGTTCCTCAGCGGTTTGATAAAAAAGTCAATTTATAGGACAGGGAACAGCAACAAGCACACAAAAGCAAGGCAAGTTCATTTGTATAGCACAATTCATACACTAAGTCACACATGTGTCAAACTCAAGGCCCGCGGGCCAAATGTGGCCCCTCCACATAATTTTATGTGGCCCAAACAGGGTAAATTAAGAGATATGATGGTCTTAACATGTCATTTTATCAGGAGATACACAGTTACAAGGCCATATTTATACATCTAGGCAAATGAATATGCAATATTTGTAACTTCAATAAGTAATAAATACAGAAACAGTGAATTAACAAGTTAAAAAAGTAGTTAGATGTATTTTACATGTGGCCCTTTCAAGGCGACTATTGTGCTGATGTGGTTCTCGGTGAAAATGTGTTTGACACCCCTGCACTAAGTAATTCAAAGTGCCTAAAAATAAACACCTTTCAGTCATATGCACAGCTAAACAGAATCGTTTTGAGCCTTTATTTAAACATTGTTAAAGTAGAGGCCTGTATCACATCTTCAGGAAGACTGTTTTTTTGTTTTTTTTGGGAGAGGTTTTAGCTGTATAAAATTGAAACGCTGATTCCCCATGTTTAGTCCTCTTCAGGCACCAGCAGGAGGCCGGTCCCTGAAGTCCTTAGAGGGCGAGATGGTTCATACGGCACTAACATGTCAGAGATGTACTTTGGTGCTAGGCCATGGAGAGACTTGTACACAAGCAGAACTGCTTTAAAGTCTATTATCTGAGCCACAGGAAAGCAGTGCACAAACACTTTCTTATTAACGGACAATAAAATGCTTTCTAATTAGATGCAGATGGTACACAGGGGACTTATTTTGGCTGCTACAATATATCTATACTGGGGTAAAAATCAAGTATAGGGTCTTGATGTCCCCCTTTAGCCAATAATCCGCTTTAAAATGACAGTTCTATTCTGACTGAAAATTCGATTCTAATAAACAATGTGGACATTTGTTATGGTGTGTTATGGAGCTGACCTCTTATGTGTGCTAAACATGGGTCAGTGCTCTCAGACATTCAGGTTTATTACTATCGACCGCTTACCCAACACAGCGGAGAGTCTATGCACAAAACAGCTCTCCACACGATTAGCAAAAAGAACACGGGGCACTTCAAGAAAAACAGGTCGAATACTGAAAATGGACAGGCAGAGATGGAGCAGTTTCCAAAGAAAAAAACAAAACATAGAAATATATTTGGTAATTATGTGAGAAACCTACTGTGAGAAAAACTAAACCAAAACACACGGTCCATTTCTTGTAATATTATGCTTTTGTCTGCTCTGTCTGTGAAACCATTTGCAAATACAAACAAAAAAAAAAGACTTGAAAAACACATATTCCACATTCTGTTCCTGTTGACACTGGTCGGAGCGAGTTTCAGAGCTGGCCCGTTACACTGTTTGCTTTGAAAGAAATGAGTTGGATTTCCCTGTTTCTTTGACTTCTCTGTGGATATTGTCAAACCAGAGTACACACAAGAGACGCAGTGTCAAATACCAGCATTGCCTCAACTGGACTTTTGGATAAACTTGGATGAACTCATTAGCAGAAGTGGGTAGTGCTCAGTTTGTACTTGAGTATTTATCTTTAAATAAAAGTGTACTTCTGTGAGTAGTTTTCTGACACTGCTCCTATCTGAGTAAAAAACACTGGCTTTGTTTACATTCAGACCAAAAATATGATCATTATTTGATTTCTGGAGTTATCAGATTATTGAAATGTCGTGTTAACATAGTACTCTGGCAATAATCTGATAAAACAAAGTTCTCAAAAGAAAAAGCGAACTATTAAAGATAAAAAGATGTATTTTAAAATTGGTTGTACTTTCTCTTTCAATACAAAAGTTACGCTGAAAATCCGTTGATTTACCAAAAAGATTGCTGGGTTTGAGTTTTACAGGCTATGTAAATGAACAAACTGTAATACTCTGAATTAAAGTTAAGTAAAGGATACTCTTTGTCAGCCAGAATCACATGCTTTGACATAACTTTACAAAGACGAGTGGGTCTGGATCCGTATTCTGTCTTTCTGATTCTAGAGGGTGTGATTGACAAGTGGATTAACCAATCAGACAGAGCAGTGCGCTAAGACCGGTGTAAACCCAACAGCAGTAAAGGGCCAGTCCGAGAGCACTTTAAACAGTCTTCGAGCAGCTCCACCTGGACTCTGGAGTGGGGTGTGAATGCGGTTGACTTCGGGCCGACATATGCAGTCCGCTGGGACAGTGACACTGCTTGGAATTAGGCAAAAAAGCACACAGACTATGTAGCTGCTGTTTGACATGTTCGTCTGACATTTTAGAACAATTTACAATCAAGCTCTCACATGGATCATGCTGTGACGATGCACAGTGTATGTAAACAAGACGGACCTAAAAAAGAAGTAAACTAAATCTAATCTAGTGCGCATGGGTATCGGTCCGCAGGAAAAAAACAAAAAAGGAAAAAAAAAAAACAACCAACACAGAGGAACAAGAAATAGTAAAAGTTTCTGCAGAATCAACAATCGTAGCAACAAACTCTTATTTCTCTCAGGTAAAAGAATATATATATTTGGGTCTGAATGTTACAAACATTTTCAAGAGGAGATATCTTCTGCTTTGAGAGACATGCAATACAATTTAGCAGCTGTGGTCGGATCGTCTAAAGTTAGGTTAAGTTTCATGCTCTGTGGTCCGATTCCAGACCCTTCTGGATTTGAACAGAATGTAGAATGGACTGGCTGGTCAGGCAACTGATGATGACTAATCGCCTCATTTATCAAGAGTTTGCTCACTGCAAACTATCTAACCACACTAAAAGTGGAGTAAAAACCCAACACAGTTTCTTTATTTTATTTTAATAAATTACGATATTACATTATTACATTAAAATAAATTAGGGAGACCAGATGAACCTCATTGGACCAACATTGTTCATCTCAGAGATGCTAAAAAAAGGCGTATCATAGTTTTGCTCCCATGAGTTAATATGCAAAAAGGGGTGTTTTTGCCAACATGGCCAAAATGTGAGGTGGAGGAAATGAATTGCTTATTGGGTGCTCCCAGATTTATTACAACTATGAGAGGTAAAACTGTGTGATAATATAGGACAGGAGAGACAGGTGCAAACTTTTTACACAGGATAGCAATTTTTGCACCAATAGGGCATTTGATAGTGATTTAAAATGCTTAAAAATGACCAAGAAGGACAAGATCATGAGATAATAACTTGTTTTCAAAGCAACAGTAATAAACTATAAATGCTTTACCTGTGACACTTTGGCTCTGACTTCCACAAGTATTCCATTGAGCCAAAGTGTTCCACAGCAGCTGTCCATCAAGCTGGGCTTTCACACGTCTGCGTCCGCTTTTAAGTCCAAACCGAAAAGGAAAATGCTGGTTAACCTGGTGTTAAAAGATTTCACGGGTCCTCGTCTGACGCTCCTCGATCCAAACATTAATTTACACAACAATTCAACAATAGCCCACAGGAGCAGAGGCACGCAAACTTGTGCACTCGGTGAATACTCTCATTTACATATCAGTTGTGCAGCAGGAATAATGCACGCACTTCCCAACAGTAAATCACATGCAGCATGCCCACAAATTACACAGGCTGTTTATGCTTACAGTTTTGCACTCAGACTGATAACTGAGGCCCTGTGTCTACAAGTGACCAAAATGTGTGTGCAATATTAAATGATTTGAACTGTGTCTCCCAAAATGTTCTTTCAAAGAAAAATGTCTCACTGAGTTAATAGGTGTCTCTTATTATAAATATTAACCAGCTTATGCAAGGAGTGTGAAGAGTGATAAACGCTTGAGCTAGGAGCCACACTTTGTCATGGCTGACTTTTTCAGTAGGAGAGCCATTTAAAAGAGCTACACGGCACTGGCTGCCTTCCCTTTCATATTTACTCGGTTTGATTTCATCATTCATTGGAGCCTGAACAAAAATTTGAATAGTTCCAACGGCACTTGAAGGCAGCATGATAATACAGAAGACAGCATCAACATGAATATGTGAACATGTGCTTGTATGATGTGTTTTTTGCTATGCATTTGTTTGTTTTGTAGATATTTTTTCACATTTCTGTTGAAGATCAAATTGTTTCCCGTGGGGACAAAGTCTAATATGACAATCACTGCATTTAAGGTCGAAGAAAATTACATGTGCCAAAATTATGAAGATATTTGCTTTTGTAGTTTTGTATTTATTTACTTTTTTGTATCAGTAGGAGCATTAGCAGTAACAAACATAGTAGATGGTATTGTCAGAAAATGAGATATAATTTGCATTATTATACACTACACTCACTATATTGTATGCCTACTTCATAAAGTGCAACATGCCGGTAATTCAATGCATAACAACCTGTAATAACATTCCTTGTAACTACATTGTACTTAGAGTCACATGTTATTACAGCCTATACGACACACCGGGATGAGGCTCCAGGGGAGACCCAGGACACGCTGGAGGGACCTCGTCTTTCGGCTGGCCTGGAAACGCCTTTGGGTTCCACCAAAGGAGCTGGAGGAAGTGTCTGGGGTGTGGGAAGTCTGGGAGTCC